>JAZKJV010001006.1:0-349489 GCA_037367405.1 Ottelia alismoides | reverse complement strand
TTGAATCTTGCCACTTGGTTTTCCGCATGTTTTCACGACTCGCCGCTGTCGTCATTTCCTTCTCTAGTCGCTTCCCTTCATCCAACCACCTCCTATTCACTTCGAATCCCCTGGGATTGAGATTTGACCGCTCCAACTCTGCCAGCACCGTCGGAGCAGCTCCGACCACTCCCTTTTCGCCCATTCCACCACCAAATAAGGCCCTAGATCCTCTTTTTTTCATCCTTGAGTTTTACAGGGTCTGGAGGGCCAAAGGACTTCCAAGGGAGTCGATTTTTGCAGGAAGCAAGGATCGTCGGCGAGTCCAAACTTAATCGGCTCGCCTGCCGTCATTCGAGCTCCGGGCGAGCCTCCTGATGGTTGCACCTGACGTGGAAGAACCCCTGCTCCATTTTGCACCACCTTCGAGCATTCCAGATGGACGGAGGAGCTCAGGGGGATGGATTGAAACTCACCCCAGTCGAGTTCTTGACATGTTCTTCCTGGTAGCTTTCTTCGCCGTTCGATTAAGAGCCATCCCCAAGTCGCACCAGAATCGTTGGATTGAGCCCGCCTTCACCGTCATATCATCTCCGCCGATCTAAAGATTCTAAACCAGGTCGTTGAAGACGAAGCGGTACCGACCGCTGGATGAGCACCACGTGTCAAGTCTAATCAATCGTGCTGTCTGATTCATGCATATGAAGGGGTAATTTTCACCCTTCGGCCTCACAGTTTTGTATTTTATTATTTAGTCCTGTGAATAAAATGTAGCGTTATAAATAAATTGGATATTTTGCAACTTGGACCCTAACATCATGTAATTAGAATTAGGTTCAGTCCATGTCACCTCACGTGCCGTCCCACGTGAGGTGGCGAAATTGCAGGGACACCCCTGCGTGTTTTTGTAATTATTATTTAGTCCAATAAATTGAAATGAATGTTGTATATTTTTGTGAAAATTGCTGACAGGCCTCTGAACTTTCTTATATTTGCACTTTAGTCCCTCCAACGTGCGTACGTGTAGTCCCACATGATGGGTAAATTGCGTGTTTAGCCTTTGACGATTTTGTATTTATTAAATACTTCAATAAAATGAAAAGTAACGCGTATATTTTTGGCACTTTTGCACAAAGCTCCCTGAAGTTTATTTTTATGGGAAATATGCCCCTGCCAGGACATGTATTTTTATGCTTTTTGTCTATTTATTAAAAATACCTAATGTGCTCCGAAAAATAAGCAAAAATTGGGTTAGGTGCTTTATGTCATATACTTTCACGTCCATATTTTTAATTGTCATTTTTTGCATTTTATCTATTTATTAAAAATATAAAGGAGCCTATATATTCCCTGTTTATCTATAAAATACAAAAAATATAAAAACGTTTTAAAAAAATTCCAAAAAATATACAGTTTAAATATTTTTATCTTGAGTCCAGAAAACAAAAACTCCTAAAAATAGAAAAAGAAAATGATAACAATTATAAAGCTCCAAGATACAAAAAAAAATAAAAATTCTACAAAAATACAAAAATATGTTTGTCTGTGTTATAATTTTATTTATATACATATTTGTATATTAAAATTATTTTAGGCAATTTTGGGACTTATTTATTATTTTTTAAAATCCAATCAATTTCGGATTATTTATTAATCCCTTGTTCGAGATATTTTGACTTTAAAAATACATAAAAATTAACAAAAAATTCTAGAAAAAATAAAAAATTAGAAAATATAAAAAATCACAAAACACTAGTTTTGAATATATTTTACCTATTTTTACATCTTTATGTGCTTATTGTATCTATATGTATCTTATATTGTGTTTATACATATACATATATACATATACATATTTATATTATATTTAAAAAAGAAATATAAAACTGAAAATATAAAAATTCAAAATTATAAAAATAAAAATAAAAAATAAAATATAAAATTAAAAGCCCACAAAAACAATAAATTAGACAAGAGATAAAAGACATAATTTTTGTGCATTATTTTTGCCTCCTCCCGTTTGCTCCCAGTGTTCGACCTCTACACGTATTTACACCTATACACTTTTACTGTAGAGTTATAATAAATGTTAACTCCACATTTTTGATATTTCATTGTTTGATTTTATTGTGGGTTAATTGTTGATTGATTGAGGATTATTGAGCGCTCAACGTATCGACTGCAGTCTCGCCTTGTGAGACCGTGCAACCCTCTATTTTTTTCTCAGTTATCAGTAGGGCAATAACCAAGCTCCATGTGCTTCGTGACCAGAGTGCAACGATTTCTTCCTCCATGGCAAAACGTCACTGATTGATCTGCATAGCCTCCTGATATGTGTGTGACATCATAACAGTTGATAGTCCGCCCACGAACTTTTTGAAGCCCTCCGATATATGCCGTAGTGACACGTGTTTTGAGAGTGGGTGCGTAGAACATGTACGCCTCTTCTTTTGAAGTGCAATAGGCTTGTTAAGATCCTTTGACTGGCCTGCCTATTGTACCACAATCTCTCGTGGAGCTGCACTCACTCTGTAAAGTCTCCTGTTGTACAAAAACATCAACAATGCCATCAATGGGAGCCAAATATTCATGATTTACCTATGACGTGTTGGATGATAGGGAAGAAACACGAGTAAATGGTCTAGTAGTCGACTGACAAATGTACACGTGAGGCAAGTCAGAATCACATGAGGCATTGCAAAGGCTGTAGGTGAAGTAGGATGTGGAATGTAAATCTCCTCACTAGACTCAGTAGAAATCATTCTATCACTTATAGGAGAAAAATACAATAGACTCAAAGAATGTGATGTCGCTACTAACAAAGTATTTCTGTTTGACATAATAAAAGCACTAGTACCATTTTTGGGTTCGGGAGTAGCCTATAAATGTGCATTTGGAAGCTTTGGGATAGAGCTTGTCAATAGCCAAAAGACAGGTGATGGAAAAAGGCCTCATAATGTATGTAATCGAATGAGGAACATTTTCTCCTAAAACGAAAAATGACATACTGTTGATGGGATAGTACACAGTGATGACAAGATTCCCCCAATAAGAGTGAGGGGCATTACTCCATATCAGGATAATCCTGATAACATCTAAGAGATGGTGGTGTTTGCACTCTGTTGGGAGAATGATTGAATATATATTTCAAAGAACTCCAGGGTTCTCTTATATAGAGGAGAAGCCCATGGGTAAATTACATAAGATGGAATAGATAAATATAAATGTGAGAACAATATAAAGAACATAATAATATCTCTACACTCCCCATCAAGATGGAGCATAGATGTCAATCATGTTCGGCTTGGATGCACACTTTTGAATGGGTCAAGGTTTTGGTGAAAATGTCTGTAGTTTGTTCCCCTGAGCTCACATGGGAAGTAGAAATAAAACTTTTTTGAATCTTGTCCCATGTCTAATGTCAACCTACTTCAATATGTTTGGTTTTCTCATGAAAAGAGGATTATTTGCAATGAATACGACTGCTTGATTATCACACTGTAACTTCATAAGGGGCACATCAATATATATATATATATGTAAACTAAAATAGCTCGAAGCCAGATCATTTCTGTTCTTCCTTATGCCATAGCTGATAGCTCTATATTCTGATTCAACACTAGACCTGGCAACCACGGTCCGCTTCTTGCTCTTTCAGGGCATTAAAGAGCCACCGATAAATACAATGAATCCTGAGGTAGACTTCCTTTCTTAAGGGCTTCTTGCGTAGTCTGCATCAACACGTGCAGTGATAGCGAGGATGTCCCTTTTTTGAGCTACAATCCGCACTTGGAGAAGATTTCATGCATCCATATGTACATGTATGGGCTGCTCCATAAATCGACTAACCCGACTAATGATGAATGAGATGCCTGGCTTAGTGATGGTAACATAACGTAGCTTTCCCACCTATTCTCTGTATCTTCTCTTGTCTACTTTTTCTGTATCATCATCGTATAGCCTCATACTTGGATCCATAGGAGTAGTGACAGGTTGGCACTCAATCATACCTGTCTCAACTAGCATACCAATAACATATTTTCTTTGGGGCATCACAAGACCTTGTCGATTTCTGGCAAACTCCAACCTAAAAAGTACCGTAGGTGCCAAGATCCTTGGTCACAAATCGCCGACCAAGAAATTCTTTTGCCTTTTTGATCCCCCGTACATCATCTCAAGTAACAAGGATTCATTGATTGTACAAACAACGAATGGCTTACATTTGATCTCTTAAAGCCCTGCTTCTCAATTGGGTCCGAGAGCTTTTGGAACCATGCCCTTGGACTCTGCTTAAGGCCATAGATGGCCTTGTGAAGTCTACAAATCTGCTGATACTCCCCTTAGTAGAAAACTCCGGAGGTTACTGCATGTAGATTTCTTCCTTAAAATAACCATATAGAAATGCATTTTTGACATCAAGTTGAAATAAAGGCCATTCACGTACCACTGCTCTATTAAGGAGAGCTCAAATTGTGGAGTGGTGAGAAATCGGAGAGAATATGTCTAGATAGTCCTCCCCATAGGTTTGAGTGAATCTACATGCAACTAGTATAGACTTGTAACGATCAATACTTCCATCGACGCGATGCTTGACAATAAACACCCACTTGAAACTGACAATAGACGTTCCGGTAGGAGCATGGACCAAGCTCCAAGTGCCACACAACTCTAGTGCGTCCATCTCCTCCTCCATGGCAAGTTGCCACCTACTATCTCTCAAGGCCTCCTAGTAGGTCTGTGGAATCTCCACGATAGATAGCCCAACTGCTAACTTCCAGAACTCCCCTGCCATGCGATCAAAAGAAACATGGGAAGCGAGAGGATACGATGCACAAGCACGCCTCTGCTTTCGAATTGCAACAAGTACATCCAGGTCATTGAGTATCTCCTTAATCTGTACGTCACTCTCCTACAAAGAGTCCTGCTCATATACATCTCCATATTCATCAGTAGAAACAATGTATTTAGAACAAACATGAGGCGTGCTGGATGACGAGTGAGGACTATGAGCAGAAGCCGACTGGCGAGTATAAAACCATGGTTAGGATGGAACAAGGGAAGTGGGTGGTGGTACATGAGGAGGTGGTGGAGGTGTAGCAATAGGCCTAATGGGAACTGGTGATGAGATTGCAGGAGGAGGTGACATGTAGACTTCATCGTTTGAATCAGATGAAGTCAGCCTATCTCATGTAGGAGAAAAATACATCACCAACTCAAAAAATGTGACATCGGCACTAACATAATATTTCCTGCACAATGGATCATAACATCTATATTCCTTTTGTGTTCTGAAGCTCCCAACAAAAACACATTTGACATCTCTAGGTGAGAGCTTGTTAAGATTAGGAGACAACTGATATATAAGGGTAACTGAGCCAAAAACACGAGTGAATGAGAACAAACCCTTCTTTGGAAAGACCGGTGAGAAAGGAATTTTCTCACCTAGAACAGATGAGGGAATGCGATTCACTAGATAACAAGTAATGAGAACCGCATCACCCCAGAACAAATGTGGAGCATGACTCTGAATGAGAAGGCTTCGAGTAACATCAAGTAAGTGGCGATGTTTCTGTTATGCAATACCATTCTGTTGAGACGTGTATGCACATAAAGTTTGATGAACAATACTTCGGGATGTGAAGAACTGTGAGAGTGCAAGAGTGCAAAATTCTAATGCATTATTGGTTAGCACGAAATTGACTATAGAGGAGAAAACATTGTTCACTTATGAATATGTGTCCTTAGTGGTCAGGTACACGACTCGGATCCCAAATGTCAACATGAATCAACTCAAGGGAGCTACTACTCCGACCCTGATGACTCAGAAAAGCAAACGAATGATGCTTTTCTAACTGGCACGCCTTGCAGTAGAATGATGAGGGACATGAGATGTGAGGAAAAACATGACACATCTTCTGAAGAGGAAGGTGGCCAAAGCGCATGTGCCACATAGATGGGGAGACCAATCCTGTAGGATTGGATGATAGGACAACATAAGGGTTATGGGCTAGTCGATAGAGGCTGCCTTGCTCACGACCACAACCAATCACCCTGCCTGTAATAATGTCCTGAAATACAAGAGATGGATAAAAAATAACATGACAATGCAGATACTTCATAATATGATTAATAGACAATAGATTTATAGAAAAACCATAAGCATGAATCACATTTTGAAGATGCACAGAGGGTGTCAAACCGATCTTCCCATGTCTTGCAACTGGAGAATGGGTCCCATCGGCTATGATAACTGATCTGCTAGGGGGAACCTGTCTATACCTAGTAAACTGACTCCTGTCTCCACACATGTGAGGGAATGCCCCAGAATCCATAATCCATTCTGTGATGTCAGTTTTATGACAACTGAAAAAGCATAGATGCTCCATGAGGTACTAGCTGAAGCAAAGGCTACAACATCTGAATGACTTCCTGAAGCAGATGAGGACACATGAGAACCAACCAGAGGCCTAATCTCCCTCAGGCGAGCAACGAAGTCCTCAAATCTCTTATTGGATGTAGGCACAATGGAAGGTTCAGTCTGCTCAGCCACACGAGCAAAAGCCAGAAAGCCATGCTTAGAGTAGATTTTTTCTTCGAAGTATCCTGGACGATGGCAAAAGATACATGGTTAGCGAATACAACCTCCTCTGCCACGAGGTCCATGGCCACGGAGCTGAGAAGAACCTCCTCTGTCGCGAGAGGCGGCCATCGTAGAGGATATCTGACTCGAAGCAGAGGAAGGAACAATACTTTTGCTGAGCCTGCGACATGCCTCCTTCATGGGAGGAATGGTAGCATCTACAAGTATCTGTGAGCGACATCATCATACTCCGGACCAAGTGCTGCAAGAAACAAACCAACCATGGTTATGTTCCTGTAGTTCTGCTGTTCACGGGTGGCTGCAAGTGGCATGAAGCAATGGAGCTTCTCGAACATGCCATTGAGATAGGTATACACACAGTGTAGAGGACAACCATTCTGCTTGACCGTGAAGATATCATGCTGTAACTGAAGGCAAGGCCTCAAAATTCGATTTTGGTCACCATTTCGGTGAGTGACCGAAATGAAAACGATCGAAATTCCATCGAAATTTCGGTTAGTTTTTGAATAGGGGACCCCAGATTTCGGTCGACATCGACCATTTCGGTCGAATTTCGGTCACCCATCGAAACCAAAATTTGATCGCAATTTGGTCGAATTTCGTTGAAATTTGATCCCATGAATGAAGGTTCTTGGTCTCATTTCTCGCCTGAGAATATGTAGCAACAAGGATGTCCCATGTCACCTTAGCGGTGGGCTGATGCAGAACATCATTGGCAATCTCAACTGTAAGAGTACCGGGCAACCATACACAAGCATAAGTATTGTCAACCTTCTACGAGGCATTCACCCCAGTCTTGTCAGTCAGCTCCTCCTCAATAAGAATTTGTTTCTTACCCGTAGTCTACATGCTCATGAACTGCATGGCCCATAGTTCACAATTCATCCCGTCCATCTTGACTATTGACGCTGGACATCGAAAAGCGCCAATGGTGGGAATCTCAACCTTACTTTCTGACATATTGTCAGATCAAGAGATTTAGTTTGTAGACCACTGAAGTTTGTCTAGACATACATGGAGAGAAGTCTGCTCAGTTAGAGACTAAGCACAACCCTTCCCATCATCGCGTAATGTGTCTTAGACAAGAAACTGATGATATTCAGATTTGAAATCACCCAAAAATATTCAAAAATAGACTTAGAGTGATCTCCATATCACTTCTTTGAAACCTTAAGGAGCGGGAGGAGGCACCCTAGGGTGTAATGGTGCCACAGAAGGCGGCAATCGCTACCGACAACAATGTGGCATCAACTTGAAGCAACAACGGTGACGACGGCTGGAGTAGCTGCTGGAAGCAGCAACAACATCGACGACGACCGCTGTAGCAGCAGGTGGCGACCAACTACGGCGGTGGCGACCGTGAGAGAAAGAAGGGGGAGAGGGGGTGATGGGTGTAGGCTAGGATTTTGGAAGGTGGGGTATTAGATCTCTGGTGTAGGACCATTGCTCTGATACAATGCTGGGAGAATGATTCAATATATATTTCAAAGAACCCTAGTGCTCTCTTATACATAGGAGAAGCCTATGGATAAATTACATAAGATGGAATACATAAATATAAACATGAGAACAATACACCGAACATAATTATGTCTCGACACACTCGGCAATACTGTTTTGCTAAGAAGAATAGACACACAAAGTCTGATAGAGAATCTCAAGAGACTTGAAGAACTGAGATATCTAACTAGTACAAAGTTCCAAAGCGTCGTCAGAGTGAACATACTTAACAGTAGTGGAAAAGAGATTCATTATATCAACAATAAAAGTGTGCTTACTACAATCATCCTTATTCATATTTTTCAACGGAAATATCCAAGTTAGTCTAGAAAAGTCATCAATAATGACAAGATATAACTTATGCCCTCGTGTAATCAGGAATACAACTGAGACTCCATATATCAAAATGCAACAACTAAAATAAAGAATATATGCTACAACTTTGACAACTGGGAAAACATGTATGATGCTTTCGAAGCTGGCAAGTCTCACACTGATAATTGGACTGAGATGAGATCCATAGGACTCTACACAGATTCTATAGAGGAAGACGATCGAACCGAAGGTGCCACATGTAAGGAGAGTCTGATTCTGTAAGAATAAAGATCTGTCGACATAAGGATACTGGGCCAATATGTAGAGAAACCCTAGCTTATGGCTACATCCAATCACTCTGCCTATGGTTATATCTTAAAACACAAGAGAAGATGTGTAAAAAATGGCACAACAGTTTAGATCCTTGATAATCTGATTAATAAATGTTGGGAAAATAGAAGAAGTTGTTTATTCTATTAACCCCAGGCTCTCATAGGAGAGTAACCTATGGGTAAATTACATAAGGCGTACATAAGTAAAAGGGAATTAAGAAATGGTACGAGAAACATGAAATAAATAACGTAACATTACTATATCTCTACACTCCCCCTCAAGATGGAGCATAGATGTTGATCATGCTCATCTTGGATGAGCACTTCTGAAAGGGTCCTCTGAGTAAAGCCTTGTTGAAGATATTTGCAGTCTGATCCCTTGAGCTGACATGAGATGTGGAAATAAAACCTTCTGAATCATGTCACGTATATAGTGGCAATCAACCTCGATGTGTTTGGTACATTCATGAAATGCTGGATTATTTGCAATATTCAGTGCCATACCATAGGAAGGGGAACCTCTATATGTAGATTTGCAAGAACAACTCGAACCCACATCGTTTCTATTTTACTTCATGATCAAGTGCTGAGTCAGAATATAGGGTCATGGCACAGACTAACACAATGATGATATGGGTTAGATCTGTACTTACTGACCTGACTATAGAGGTGCCTCTTCCCATGCACCTCCAATGTGATAATCAGACTGCTCTTTTCATTGCCAGCAACCCAGCATTTCATGAAAGGACCAAGCACATAGAGGTAGACTGTCACTACACTCATGACATGATACAAAAAGGTCTGATCGCCACTAAGCATGTCAGCTCTGGAAACCGGACAACATATGTTCTTACTAAGGCCCTAGCCAGAGGGCCATATCAGAGATGTTGTTCCAAGCCGAGTCTGATTGATATCTACGCTCCAGCTTGAGGGGGAGTATCGAGATATTTACTATCTTTCATATTGTTATCTTATTATCTATCTATTTTATCTTCTTCTTGTAATTAGCCCAATAGGTTCCTCTCCTATATAAGAGAACCCTATGGCCTCTCATTAATCAACTTATTCTGTTCCCACAACATATAGGAATCCATGGTGCAACATGGAGAGGAGGTGATGGTGCAACAATTAGAGGAGAAGTTGTAGGCAGATGAGATGATAGACCAACGGTCTGAGGGGAAGTAAAAGGTGGAAGCAACACTACAAGAAGGAAACCCTTAGGCGATGTAGGTTGGGGGGTGGATGCGTAGCAAATAATAACCATAGCCGTGCTAGGAAGCGGTTTCATTTCATCATTTAATCATATTATATATATGATTAAATCATCTTATTTACTCATGCGCTTGTCATCGTGCAATGGGTTTCCAGGTAAGATGCTAGTGCTTATAGCTCCTCCCTGTATTCACAAAGGATTTACTTCAACTGCTATTCCAAGATGACCGCCTCCAACTTTTTAAAAATCGGTCGACTAGTTGGCCCGATTAGTCGGGGGGGGGGGGGTGGCCGACTCGACTAGGCCGATTCGGTCAATAGTCAGTTGACTTGACTAATCAAGTCAATTAGTCGACCGATTCATTGGTCGACTTTTTAATACAACTTTATTATGTGTATTTAGTTCGTGTTACCCACGTGTAAATAAGGTACGGAGTGATGGTGGGACTTCGCCTGCCCTTCTTAAGGAGAAATGCAAAATACGATTCTTCAACTGGGTTCATCAGAAACATATAGTTAGGATTCAAGGTATATCAATAGTTTATGCTATTCAGTTTTGTATTATTGTGAGTGCTAATGTTATTGGTTACTATAAACTTCTCCATATGGTTGATTCATTTTTATATGTTATCCATTCAATACTAATGCTATCGGTCAATGTATTTATGCTATTTTTTAGGAATGTTTTTTTAATAGGCATAGTATTATTGTTATGTTTTATGAATGCATTATAGTATTGAGAATGTTTAAAGCTATGCAAATATATTAGAATATATCTATAAAAAATGATTTATATTGTAAATTAAAAAATCCTAAATCGAGCCTGACGAAATCTTATTAGCCACCAACTATTGATTAATCCTTAGTCAGTGACCTGGCCGAATAAGTATCGACTATTGACTTCTACATCCTTGATCGCTTTAGCAGAGAACTTCCCTTCTTGATACCTAACAACACCAAAATTTGTAACATGCTTGTTGGAGAGAACATGTGGTTGTAGTTGCTTAGATGAGGCTTCACTACGAGTTGCTCGCCATGGCATCTATCATCAAAAAAGGTGTGTTTGCCTATGCCACTTCCACTACGAAGGCTCAATAGCTGCTGTTAACGTATATGTTAGTTGTTTGTGTATCTCTCTGTTATTTTTATTTTCAGCTGTATGCTCTATGTAATTTACCCTTTGGCTTCTCTCCTATATAAGAGAGCCTAGGGCTTATGGAATAAACATCTCGTTCATTTTCCCAACATGGTATCAGAGCGACGGTCCTAGACCGAAGTTCTTGAAACCCTAACCCTAACCCTACCCCACCCGCGAGCCTCTCTCTAACGCCGGCGCCCTCGCCAGCGCCTCCGCCTCGCCGCGCCTCCGCCAGCGTCTTCGCATGCTCCTCCACGCGCGACTGCGCCTGTGCGCGTCTACCTCCACGCGCGACTGCGCCTGTGCGCGCGACTGCGCGTGCTCCTCCACGCGAGCGACTGCGCGTGCTTCTCCAGTTGCACGCGACTGCGCGTGCGCGTGCTCCCTGTGCGCGTGCGCGTGCGCTAAGCCCTAAAGCGCAGACCATCATCTACATGTGTTTAGTTGCTTGAGGTCTACACATGCAAGTAAACCCGTCTATATCTTTGTAGACGAATCTCATCTTCAGTCAATCGCTCCAGTCTTCAGTCTCCAGTATGTCAGAAAGCAAGGCGGATATCCCATCTATTGGCGCCTTTCGTGGTCCAGCGCCTATTGTAAAGATGGACGGTACAAACTATGAACTGTGGGTGATGCAGTTCATGAGCATGATGAAGTCTACGGGTAAGAAGCATATTCTTACCGAACCAGAGCCTGCTGAGAAGACTGGAGCCAATGCCTCGTGGGAGGCCGATAACGCATATGCCAAAGTTTGGCTATCTGGTACGTTGGCGATTGAGATTGCCAATGACATTCTACATCAGCCCACGACCAAGGACATGTGGGACATCCTGGCGGCCACATATTCTCAGGCGAAGAACGAGACTAAGATCCTGCAACTCCAGCATGATATATTCACTATAAAGCAGAATGGTCGCCCTCTGCATTCACTCTACACATCCCTGAGAGGGATGTTCGAGAAGCTCTACAGCTTCATACCTCTGACAGCCACGCCAGAACAACAGAAGACATATCGGAATGCGACTATGGTGGGTGTATTTCTTGTTGCACTTGATCCAGAGTATGAGGCGGCACAATCCTAGATCTTGGCCGATTCTACTATTCCTCTCATGAAGGAAGCCTTTCATTGACTGAGCCGCATCACCGTTCCTTCCACGGCCACGAATCAGAATACTTTAGCCATGGCCGTCCACAGGGGTCGCGGGATTCATCATCACACCCGTGGACGTGGACCTCGTGGCAGAGGAGGCCGCACTCGATCAACATGTACCTACTGTCATCGCGTTGGACACAATGAAGACACATGCTACTCGAAGCATGGATTTCCTGCTTCTGCACGAGTTGCTGAGTAGATAGAGCCTCCATCTGCTGCCACTTTGGATCAGCGGTTTGATGATCTAGTTGCCCGTCTGAGGGGCATTATTCCCCCATCTGGCCCAACACCTACTACTGAGAGTCAGCCTGATGCTGCTGCCTCTGCCTCTGCGTCTACCAGTGCTTCAGGTAGCATACTTGCATTTACTAGTAGTAGATCAGATACATTACCGTGGATTATGGACTCGGGCGCTACACATCATCTATGTGGCGATCAAAGTTTACTTACAGGATATTCTCAGATTCCTCCAGGCCGAACAGTGGTCATTACCAATGGTACACATTCTCCCATCACTGGTCAAGGGGAGATTAGACTGACATCTTCTATGCAACTCAAGAATGTGCTACATGCACCTGATTTTTCAATGAATTCGTTATCAATCAGTCAGATTACGAAGGATTTACAATGTCCGGCAATTTTTGATCCACCTTCTCTTATTTTTCAGGACATCCGTACGGGCAACGTGATTGGTCGTGGCTATGAGCAAGGAGGCCTCTATCGTCTAAATCAGACTCCATTCGCTGGAACCTCATCCCTTCCCACTGGACCAGTATCTCCTTTGCTGTGGCATCTGCGCTTTGAGCATCTACCGCTTCAGAAGTTACGTCGTGTGTTACCCCAGGGTCTTCCTCACATATCTATCCAATGTGAGGCTTGTCAGTTGGGAAAGCATCATAGGTCTACCTTTCCCAGTCGTCTAGGTCGGAGTAGTACCTCCAAGTTTGAGTTATTTCATATTGATATCTGGGGTCTGAGTCGTGTACCTGATCATCAGGGACACAAATTTTATATAGTTATTGTGGATGACTTCTCTCGTGTGTCATGGGTATTTTTGATGAAAAATAAATCTGAAGCAGGCAATATTATTATCCATTTTCTGAATGAAATTCAAAATATTTTCTCCACATCTGTGAAGTTTGTAAGAAGTGATAATGCCCTAGAACTGTGCACTCATGTCCTAGCCAACTACTACTCCTCAAAAGGGATTATCCATCAAACATTCTGTGCTTATACCTCTCAACAAAATGGGATTGCTGAAAGGAAACATCGCCACATACTAGATGTCACAAGATCACTTCTTGTACAGAGTCATGTTCCTTATTCTTACGGGGTGACGCGGTTCTCACAGCATGTTACCTAATTAACCGTATGCTGTCCTCTGTCTTGGATGAACAAATTCCCTTTTCCCTTATCTATCCTGGGAAGGATCTGTTTTCCCTTACTCCTCGTGTGTTTGGTTCTGTCGCCTTTGTCCGTCAGTTGTCTCCTGGTACTGACAAGCTCTCTTAGGGCTGTCAAGTGTGTGTTTGTTGGGTACTCCAGAACCCAAAAGGGGTACAAGTGTTTTGATCCATTGCGTAGGCGGTATATGGTCAATGCAGATATTACATTTTTTGAATCCGTAATGTATTTTTCATCCTCAGGGGATCAACAACTACCTCCACTGACTACCGACGCCATATATATGACACCACCACCTCCAGCACCACCACCACCACCACCACCACCACCACCAGCTCCACGCACTATCCCCATTTCACCACTACCATTCCATTATACACGCATGCCTCCTCCAGCTCATGGTCATGACTCGTCTCCTAGCTCGCCTATGGTATGTACTGAAGATACTTCTCTTGATGGATCTAATGATATTTCTGAGCAGGATATGTTGCAGGGGCCAGATGAGGACACAACTGATTTAGATGTTCCTATTGCTATGCGCAAATCGAAGAGGAGCTGCGTTACATATCCATTGGCAGCTTCTGTGTCCTTTGAGCGACTATCTGGGGATTTCAAGAACTTTGTGGTGGCCTTGTCAGCTGTAGATATTCCACGGAATTATCAAGATGTTATACAGGATAGTAGATGGCATCTAGCAATGGAGGAAGAAATGGCAGCACTTCAATCTAGGGGAACTTGGAGTCTAGTTCCTATACCTCCAGATGTGACCCCAGTGAGCTGCAAGTGGGTATTTACAGTGAAGCAAAATGCAGATGGCAGTATTGACAGATACAAGGTCCGCCTTGTTGCATGTGGCTTTACACAGACATACTGGGTGGATTATCTTGATACATTCTCGCCAGTAGCCCGTTATTCCACCCTACGGATCCTGGTGTCCGTCGCGGTCATTCGAGAGTGGCCGTTATATCAGTTGGATGTGAAGAACGCGTTCTTATATGGAGACCTACAGGAGGAAGTCTATATGCAACAACCACCCGATTTTGCTGTTGAGGGGGAGTGTTCCAAGGTGTGCAAACTTCATAAGACTATCTATGGCCTTAAGCAGAGTCCCAGAGCATGGTTTCAGAATCTCTCAGACCTCTTTGAAAAACAGGGATACAAACGCTCCAATGCTGATCATTCCTTGTTTGTACAGAAGACTCCAAGAGGTATTATTGCAATTATGGTTTACGTAGATGATATCTTGATTACAAGAGATGATGAGCAAGGCATAAAGTAGACAAAAGAGAAGTTGGGGAGCGAATTTGTCACTAAGGATCTTGGAGTCCTTAGATATTTTCTGGGGCTGGAATTCGCTAGATTTCCGTATGGGTTAGTAATGACGCAGAGGAAATATGTTACGAACCTGTTGAGTGAAACATGTATGCTTGGGTGTCGGCCTGCTACGACACCAATGGACCCCAGCATGAAGCTATATGATGATGATACAGAGGAGGTGGACATGAGGAGATACAGAGAACTGGTAGGCAAACTGTTGTATGTCACAATCACTAGGCCCGATATAGCCTTTTCAGTGAATCGTGTGAGCCAGTTCATGGAGCAACCACGTCAGGTTCATATGGATGCCATACATATGATACTTAGGTACCTCAAATCATCTCCAGGTGCAGGTTTGCTATTCAAGAAAGGAAAGGGGATTTCTATCTCAGCATGTGCGGATGCAGACTATGCAGGTTGTCCCAAGGACAGGAAGTCCACCTCGGGGTTTGCAGTCTATGTTGGAGATTCTCTAATCTCATGGAGGAGCAAGAAATAGACGGTGGTAGCCAGATCTAGTACTGAATCTGAATATAAGGCTATGGCCCAGGCTAGCACGGAGATGATGTAGGTAAAGGATGTACTTACAGATCTATGTCAAGATGTACCACTTCCTATGAACTTAGAATGTGATAATCAAGCAGCCTTGTTCATTGCAAACAATCCAACATTCCATGAGCGGACCAAGCATATTGAGGTTGACTGTCACTTCATATGTGACATGATTCAGAAGGGGTTTATTGCGACATCTCATGTTACCTCAGAAGATCAAACTGCCGATATATTCACCAAGGCATTACTACGAGGCCCATTCCAGAAGTGTGCATCCAAGCTGAGCATGATTGATATCTATGCTCCATCTTGAGGGGGAGTGTTAACGTATATGCTAGTTGTTTGTGTATCTCTCTGTTATTTTTATTTTCAGCTGTATGCTCTATGTAATTTCTCTTTGGCTACTCTCCTATATAAGAGAGCCTAGGGCTTATGGAATAAACATCTCGTTCATTTTTCCCAACAGCTGCGAACCCTTTGAAAACCATGCCATTGCCATTGGTACGATTCGCCGGCATGGGAGCCTGATCTTGAAGTAGTCTCAGGCTTGTCCTTCAATTTAACAAGTTGCATCATAGACCCATATGAGTGTTAGGATCCTGATCGATCATTACAATCACCCAAGTTAATAAGATTCATGAGAAGATTTAACACCACAACACATCCTCAAACAAGACCATCACGTGCCACTTTAGGACCAATGGTGGCACCATTGTCTTGCCACAACAAGTGCTTAGTAGAGTCGTTTGATATATTCCCAATCTGCCGATGAATTTGATTGTCAAGATCTATACTCTAAGCTATAATCCATGGATTTGATTTTGATGTTTATGTCTGCATTATCGAATCAGAGGGTTGAGGAGTTCCTCTATCTACAGATAGCGCTGTTATAGAGCGGGAGTCTGTCTTCTAGCAGAGATCGTTATGTCTGGGGTGACAGGAAGTTTACAGTGCGAAAGGCATATCATTTTTTGGAGGACGTGGTGGCGGTGCACGAGGAGGTTCGTGTGGACACAAGAATGGTTTGGGCAATGCAAGTGCCTAATAGAGTTATTGTTTTCCTGTAGGATGTAGCTCTTCAGATTTGGGAGGATCCTTGCCAAGGATCGTCGGGGACAACTACTGGGATTGGAGGATGTTACATGCGAAAGATGCAGTTTGACGAGGGAGGATGCCGATCATTTATCCTTCTCTTACCCTTTCTCTGTTGATGTCTGGAGTCAGGCCAACATCACGTGGGTTGCGCGGAATGGTTGTCTCGCCTTTTGGAGAGACATTCGATCGGTGTGCGGCTTTGGACATGAGGACGCTTCGTTCCCGTTCGCAGTAGTGTGGTCGATTTGGTGTGCTATGAACAAGGCCTTTTTGTGTGTGGGGGGGATGTTTCATACTGATAATGTAATGGGACATCGTAGGGCACTCTATGTAGCATGGAAAATGTGATATGATGTAATACCCATGCGTTATTATCGTACACACACACACACACACACACACTGTTGTGGGTCCCAATTTGGGACGCCACCCCTCCTTTTCTCTTTCAAAAAAAGTCTTCCACGACTCTCAACCTATACTAGATATGTCGGGCTACCATGTTGTAGACTTATGACCAATGATGACTCCCCGTTGCATCTCAACTCTCACAACAACCTCGAACGGATCACCCTCCTCCAACCCAAAGTAGAGGACCCCATAGATCCTCATGAAAGAACTTGCTAAAGCAACAAAACCTCTATTCATCCAAAGTCTTGACACATTGAAATGCTGAGGACGTAGACGTCTTGGATCTCTCCCCGTTTGTGAGTGAACTGTTAGGAGAAAGGAAATCGATGGATTAAAAGTACCCGTGGGCTTTCTTATATAGGAGAGTAGCACTGGTTAATTACAAGATAAGTATTCTGAGAAACATAAATTACAGAAAGAAAACATAATAAGATAATTAATCTTAACACTCCCCCTCAAGCTGAAGCGTATGTATCTATCATGCTTAGCTTGGACCAACACTTCAGAAATGGACTTCGGGCCAGAGCCTTGGTGAAGTTATCTGCTGTCTGATCTCCTGTAGACACATGAGATGTAGATATGAGTCCCTTCTGTATCAGATCTCTAGTGTAATGGCAGTCCACCTCAATATGCTTTGTCTGCTCATGGAATGCATGATTGTTTGCAATAAATAAAGCTGCTTGATTATCTCATAAAAGTTGCATAGGAAGAGGAACATCTATGGAATGATCTGTCGATACCGATCTAACCCACATCATCTCAATACTTCCTTGAGCCATGGCTCTGTATTCCGTTTCTGCACTTGATCTGGCAACTACAGTCTGCTTCTTGCTTTTCCATGAGACAAGTGAGTGTCCAACAAAAATAGCAAACCCTGAAGTGGACTTCCTGTCAGTGGGACATCCTGCATACTCAGTGTCTGCACATGCTGTTATCTCCAAGGGCATATCCCTCATGAATAGTAGTTCTGAACCAGGTGAGTTCGTCAGGTATCTCAAGATCATATAGATAACATCCATATGTGCCTTCCTGGGTCGCTCCATGAATTGACTGACCTTGCTTACTGCAAACATAATATCTGGCCTGGTGATAGTAACATATAGAAGCTTCCCAACAAGTTCTCTGTATTTCCTGCTATCAACTTCGTCAGTATCATCATCATACAATTTCACACTTGGATCCACAAGAGTCATAGCTGGCTTGCATCCAGTCATACCCGTCTCAGAAAGGAGATCCATGACAAACTTCCTCTGGGTCATCACTAGACCACGACGATTCTTGGTAAATTCTAACCGCAAGAAGTAGCGAAGTGTGCCAAGATCCTTGGTCACAAATTCGTTGCCTAGGAACTTCTTGACAATCTGAATGCCTTGAGCATCATCACCTGTTACAATAATGTCATCTACATAGACAAGAATGGCAACCGTACCTCTCCGCGTCTTCTGCATAAATAGAGAGTGGTCCGCAGTAGACCTCTTAAATCCCTGTTGCTCAATTAAGTCTGACAACTTTTGGTACCAAGCTCTAGGACTCTGCTTTAGGCCATAGATGGCCTTATGTAGTCCGCATACCTTCTGGGACTCCCCCTCAGCAGTAAACCCAGGTGGCTGCTGCATATAGACATCCTCCTGAAGGTCGCCGTAGAGAAATGCATTCTTCACATCAAGTTGAAATAACGGCCAATCACATGAAACAACAACTGCAAGTAAAATCCGAAGCGTCGAGTGTCGTGCTACCGGAGAAAATGTGTCCTGAAAATCCACCCCATATGTCTGGGTGAAGCCCCGTGCCACCAATCTCGCCTTGTACCTATCTACGCTCCCATCTGCGTTATGCTTGATTGAAAATATCCATTTGCAACTGACAACCGAAGCACCACAGGGAAGCGGAACTATAGTCCATGTCCCACGGGAGGATAAGGCCGCCATCTCCTCTTCCATGGCCTGACGCCACCTGCTGTCCTGCAAAGCCTCCATATATGTTCGGGGTATAGTAACCACAGAAAGCCCGACAACAAACTTCTTGTACTCATCTGAAAGGTGATCCAAAGACACATGTGTCGCAAGTGGGTATTTGGCACATTGACATCGTGGCTTCCTCAGCGCAATAGGAACATCCAAATCGTCCTCGTCAGTTTCCTCTACAGCAGAGTCATCCTGTAAAACTCCAGTGCCATCAGTAGAGACAATGTTATCATGACATACCTTAGGCATGCTGGAAGATGTGGACGGCTTATGAGCAGAGGAGCTAGTAGAAGACCTGCGAGTGTAAGCAATGGGTAATAATTTTGGCTCAGGAGGAGGAGGTGGTGGTGGTGGTGAGGGGACAAGTTGATCAGGTTCAACTGGTGCTATAGATGGAGGTGGAGGAACAACAAATCGTCTGCATCGTTATTGGATAACCTGTCACCTGTAGGAGAAAAATACATGATAGACTCAAAGAAGGTGATATCTGCACTCACATAATATCTTCTACCCACCGGATCATAACATCTATACCCTTTTTGAGTACGAGAGTACCCAACAAACACGCATTTGATAGCTCTTGGAGAGAGCTTATCACGACCAGGGATACAATTATGCACAAATGCCATAGACCCAAAGACACGAGGTGTGAGGGAGAAAAGGTCCTTCTCGGGAAACGTAATCAAGAAAGGTACCTTTTCTCCAAGAACAGTAGATGGCATACGATTCACCAAGTAGCAAGCAGTGAGTACAACGTCCCCCCAAAAGGAATGAGGGGCACAACTATGGATCAACAATGTCCGAGTGACATCCAGAAGGTGGCGATGTTTTCGTTCCGCCACACCATTTTGTTGCGAAGTGTAACTGCATGAAGTTTGATGAACAACGCCCTGGGAACTGAGAAAATCGGACAGATGTAATGTTGAAAACTCTAAGGCATAATTCATACGAATTATTTTAACATTGGTAGAGAACATATTATTAATTTTAATAAGAAATTTCCGAATAATAATTCTTTGTTTTAACAAGAATACCCAAGATAATCTGGAAAAATCATCAACAACAACCATATAATAACGATGCCCCTGAAGATCAGGGACACGACTCGGACTCCAAATATCAAAGTGAAACAATTCAAAAGATCGACTACTATGACGACTCGACCGGACAGGAAAGGACGATCGATGATGTTTCCCAAGCTGACAGGCTTCACAATCCAATGCGGTACGGGTAGATATTTGCGGCAAAACATGACATAGCTTCTGCAGAGGTAGATGGCCAAAGCGAAGATGCCAAAGGAATGGAGAAACGGATCCAGAAGGAATAGTCGCGGCACCAGCACATGATGGTATAGCAAGCTTATACAAGCCTCTCTGCTCACGGCCACTTCCAATTATCCTGCCAGTCAGTATGTCCTGAAACACAAAAGTAGAGGGGTCAAAGATGGCACGTCAGTGTAAATCTTTCGTAAGCTGACTAATTGACAACAAATTCATCTGAAAGTCAGGTGCGTGTAACACATTCTGAAGGCACAAAGAAGGCGCCAGTGAGATCTCCCCCTGACCAACAATAGGTAATCGAACACCATTGGCAATGACAACAGATCATCCTGGTGCAAGTGCCCTATAGGTAGTAAACTGCAATCTGTTGCCGCACATATGATGGGAGGCCCCGGAATCCATAATCCAGTCCGTCAAGTTCGAGCAAGTAGTACTGGTAAGTGTATAAGGAGTACCTAAGGAGGTAGATGACGCTCTGGCCGAAGCTGTAGCATCTGTAGAACATGGAGACGGAGTCGTAAGTGTAGTAATCATCTCACGAAGGTGGGAGACTATATCATCAAAACGAACATCGGGAAGAGACGCTGCTATAGTCTCAGTCTGCTCAGCTACACGTGTTGAGGCGGGATATCCATGCTTGTGAAAGCATGTCTCCTCAGAATGGCCCGGACGGTGACATTGAGTACAGGGGCCACAGTGTCTGCCAACCCCTTGACCACGAGGTCCGCGACCTCGAAAATGTGACGATCCTCCTCTGCCACGTGTGGCAGCCATAGCAGAAGGGGTAGGCTGAGCGGTAGATGCCGAGGCAGTAGTGATCCTGCTCAATCTCTTAAACACCTCCTCCGTTGGTGGAATAGTTTCGGTCGTTAGAATTTGAGTACGAGCTGCATCGTACTCGGAATCAAGAGAGGACAGAAATACGTCGGTCATGGTGGCATTTTGGTATGCTTGTTGTTGTTCTGTACTAGTAGTGATCGGCATGAAGCTATGCAATCTCTCAAACATGCCTCGTAGATGAGAGAAATGTGCATGTAGTGGTTTCCCATTTTGCTTAGTAGAGAAGATGTCAAATTGCAACTGAAGAATCTTACTCTCATTTTTGGACTGCCCATATGTTGCTGCTAGTATATCCCACATAGCCTTCGTTGTGGGTTGATTCACAATATCATTCGCAATCTCCGTAGTCAGCGTCCCAGAAAGCGATATACGAGCATACGCGTCGTCCCGCTTCCATGTGCATTTGCTCCAGTCTTATCTTCCGGCTCAGATTCGATTAGAATGTGCTCCTTATTGTGGCACCGCATCAGGGTGCGAAACTGCATAGACCACAATTCATAGTTGGTCCCATCCATCTTGACTATTGGGGCTGGGCCTTTGAAGGCGTCCGAGGATGTAAACACGTCACCCTTGTTTTCTGACATGACTGAGGAAGAGCCGAAGACCGATGAAGATGACCGAGATAGAAGGTCTACAGTATCATATCAGGGATAGGTTGTATGTGTAGACTCATACAATTATCCCTAATCCGTATTGGAGTGCCGACCCTAGTACGCAAGGTGCAAATACGGCGTCGGCGAAGGTCTGAACCGCGCGGATGGGGCGAAGTTGCACTGGAGATCACCTAGGGTCCACGTTGGAGCGGAGGAAACCGCTACACGCGGTGTTTGGAAGCGGTTGGATGCCGCAGTGAGCGGCTTGGGACGCCACCTGAGGCCGCTAGGGAGGCAAAAACCACCGCAGGAGGCACTGGGGAGGCCGCGCAGGAGGTCTCTTTCACCACGAGGGCAGCCAAAAACCGCAGGAGGCGGCTCTGGGGGGTCGCGTGGGAGGCCGCCTAAGCTGCTAGGGCGGCACGGGGAGACCGCCTGGTGCGACGTCGGCCGCCTGAAGGAGCGCTAGCAGCGGCTGGAGGCGCGGGTGGGTGCGGCGGGGGGGGGGGGGTGGGTGGGTGGAGGGGTTAGGGTTTGGGTGGGATATCAGGAACCCGGTCTAAGACCGTTGCTCTGATACCATGTTAGGAGAAAGGAAATCGATGGATTAAAAGTACCCGTGGGCTCTCTTATATAGGAGAGTAGCCCTAGGTTAATTACAAGATAAGTAAGATAAGTATTCTGAGAAACAAAAATTACAGAAAGAAAACGTAATAAGATAATTAATCTTAACATGAACGGTTCGTATCGGCTTGCAATGCCACTCGGCACAATGCTCTTCACTTCTCTTCATACAAGCCCTAAAGCACGATGAGGTGTGGGAAAATCTCATCGACCTCAATGTCAATGTCCTCATTGGCCCCACAACTGCATGTCGGGCAATCTTAAGAACCGACGGGCTTCCTAAGACATTACCGACCAACATTGCCTCCATTTAACTTTCATAGGATGCTGGACTCCTTCAAAAACCATGTTAGGATCGTTCACATCTGCAGTCACCAGCACACCTCTCTCAACCATGGCAGCCGACCAGCAGGGTTCCCTGCAAGCATGCAGTAGTTGCCCTCAACCTCGGTCCTGAAACCAAGCCATGCCACCACTTTGCTCATTTACACCTTTCATGCCCTTCCCCCCTCTCCTGTTCTCCATCTCCATCTTCCTTTTCAAGTAAGAATTTGGGCAGACATTTGTAATGTAATTAAGCTTGAGATAACCCATTCATGAAATTTCTTATAACTAAGAATCTTGGCCCAGTGTGACATCCAAGATACGCAAATTTGAGGTGATATATCCATGTGGCATCTTCTCTTGTAATGGGAAAAAGCATGGTTTTAGTTTTGGTTGGAAACAAAGCTTTTAATATTTTGCAGTTATATATGGAAGTTTGAAGTTCTATCTTTGCTTTCTTACGTTTTGTGCACCTTACTTCTACGGTCTATTGAATGACCTTGCTTATTCTCTGTACGGATCGACCTGACTGAAGCTTCCAGTCATCTTTCAATTATGCAACTTTTTATTAATAAGCACTTTCTACTTGAGCTTCTGCTTATATTTACTTATCTCATAATTTTCAGATGGGTTTTCAATTTGCTGGGAAAGCTATCTATACTGCTGTATGGGTAGCTGCTATTTCCTTATTCATGGAACTTCTGGGTTTCTCAACCCAGAAGTGGCTAACTGCTGGAGGTCTTGGAACTGTTTTACTGACGCTCGCTGGTCGCGAGGTGCTGATCACTTTTCCTGATTTTTTGACCATAAAATTTGAATATTTGTCAATGAAAGATTTTATAATTCCCTGTAACCCTTTAGGACCCTTTTAGCAACTTAACGAGTTGGTTTTCTTGCAGATATTTACAAACTTTCTGTCTAGTGTAATGATCCATGCCACACGTCCATTTGTTTTAAATGAATGGATACAGACAAGGATTGAGGGCTACGAGGTCTCGGGTACAGTTGAGGTTCGTCCACCTTCTATTTTCATTTGATTAATTTGTGAAAAATATGGCAGAGCCTTCTCCCACTTCAAGTAGGGTCGGCTACATGGATTCTTGCTCAGATCCATGTTGAAAGATCTGACTATTTTTTGCGTTGGTTGTCGGCTACCTAACACAACCTCCACAAGTGGGGATTTGAACCCTGATCTTTTGGGTGGTATACACTGCACTACAACCACCAGACCGTTTAAGTGGGTTTATTTGATTAATTTGTAAAGTCTGAAAAATCTTGGCTGTCCACTTTCATTTTGACATTCATCCTCACTCCTTTTTCGAAAATAGCATGCTCTTATAGATTGTTATTTACTCTAAAATTCAGACAAGTTTTTTTCCCCTCTTCCCTTAGGTTAAAAGCTATTTTCCAATTTCTTTTTTTCAGCATGTTGGTTGGTGGTCCCCAACAATTATCAGGGGTGATGACAGGGAGGCTGTCCACATACCTAACCACAAATTCACAGTTACTGTTGTGAGGAATCTTAGTCAGAAGTCTCATTGGCGTGTTAAGACCCACTTTGCCATCAGTCACTTGGACGCTAATAAAATTAGCGTAAGGGAAGCATCTCAATATTAACTTTGGCACTGCTTTTTCTAGCATTCTAATTTCCTGTTTGTTTCATGGTGAAAGAATATTGTGGCAGACATGCGCAAAGTGTTGGCTAAAAATCCTCAAATAGAGCAACAGAGGCTTCACAGAAGAGTGTTTTTTGATTACATTGATCCAGAAAATCAGGCTTTTATGGTATCCTCTCTTTTTCCCCCTCTATTATTTTCAAACATGCGGACACATCTACCTTACAACTGCATAGACAAATAAAAGCTTATACACCCGCACCACACACAAAACATTAATGAAGAATCCATCCCACCCATCGACCCAGCCCATAAATAACATCTGACTCTACCTTTAGGATTTCGGGGTTTGGGGGGCGGGGGTGTTGAACGGTGGGAGAGTTAGAATTTAGTCAAGATGGGCTTCAAAACTTAAAGTCTTTCCAAACAGATAGAGCTAGTTATAAAATTAAAAGTCACTAAGCAGAATGTCCATGGACTCCATTGGTTTTTGTTTCATCTCATTTATGCTTTGCTAAAACATGGAAAGAAGCAAAATATGTTTTTTTTTGTTGATTTGAAAATTGACTTGGATGAAGTGGATGGAGAGCTAGACAGGGAAGGTGCTGGAGAGCAAGATGGTTTTGAGGAGCATGCGTGAGAAATTGTAGGTGGTGAAGGAAGGAAAAGGGAGTTGCTGCTCATGGAGGATCAAGAGGGGGAGAATGAATGGAGGAAAATACAGGGATGAGAAGGGGAAGACATTCTTATGGAGGATGTTTGTGATGCTCCATATCCAGCAAGCAAGGAGTCTTCATGAGGAGGTGGTTTCGCTCTTTGACCACAATAATGTCATCACTTCGGATGATTTGCTTCCATTGTAGAAAAGATGGCCACATGGTAAGGTGTAAAAGCATTGACAATATTTGTTTTTGTTGGGAAAAATGAATAACTTGTTTATTTCATGAACCCTAGGCTCTCTTATATAGGAGAGTAGCCTATGGGTAAATTACATAAAGCATACTATGAAGAAAAACAAAATAGAGAAAAGTACAGATACTACTATTATTGTATACGTTAACACTCCCCCTCAAGATGGAGCATAGATATCAATCATGCTCAGCTTGGAAGCACACTTCTGAAATGGACCTCGTAACAATGCCTTGGTGAATATGTCTGCAGTCTGATTTTCTGAGGTAACATGAGATGTAGCAATGAATCCTTTCTGAATCATATCACGTATGAAGTGACAATCCACCTCAATATGCTTGGTCCGCTCATGGAATGTAGGGTTGTTTGCAATAAACAAGGCAGCCTGATTATCACATTCCAAGTTCATAGGAAGTGGTACATCTAAACATAGGTCTGTAAGCACAGCTTTCACCCACATCATCTCTGTAGTAGCCTGGGCCATAGCCCTATATTCGGATTCAGCACTAGATCTAGCTACCACAGTTTGTTTCTTACTCCTCCATGAGACTAGGGCATCTCCAACATAGACAGCATACCCTGAGGTGGACTTCCTATCCTTGGGACATCCTGCATAGTCTGCATCTGCACATGCTGAGATAGAGATCCCCTTTCCTTTCTTGAATAGCAGACCTGCACCTGGAGAAGATTTGAGATATCTAAGAATCATATGTATTGCATCCATATGCACCTGGCGTGGTTGCTCCATGAACTGGCTCACACGGCTCACTGCAAATAATATATCTGGTCTAGTGATTGTGACATACAACAGTTTGCCTACCAGTTCTCTATATCTTCTCCTGTCCACCTCCTCTGTGTTATCTTCATAAAGCTTCATGTTGGGGTCCATTGGTGTCATAGCAGGTCGACACTCAAGCATACCTGTTTCACTCAACAGATCTGTAACATATTTCCTTTGTGACATGACTAGCCCATAGGAGTTTCCAGCAAATTCAAGCCCCAGAAAGTATCTAAGGACCCCAAAATCCTTAGTGACAAACTCACTACCCAGCATTTCTTTCGCCTGCCTTATGCCCTGCTCATCATCTCCTGTAATCAAGATGTCATCAACATAAACCATAATGACAATGATACCTCTCGCGGTTTTCTGTACAAACAAGGAATGATCAGCATTGGAGCGTTTGTATCCTTGTTTCTCGAAGAGATCCGAGAGCTTCTGAAACCATGCTCTGGGGCTCTGCTTAAGGCCATAGATAGCCTTATGCAACCTGCATACCTTGGAGCACTCCCCCTCAACAGCAAAACCAGGTGGCTGTTGCATATACACCTCTTCCTGCAAATATCCATATAGAAATGCATTCTTCACGTCCAACTGATGGAGCGGCCAGTCTCGAGCAACTGCAACTGACAACAAGATCCTTAGAGTGGAATGACGTGCCACAGGCGAGAATGTGTCAAGATAATCCACCCCATATGTTTGTGTGAAGCCACGTGCCACCAGACGCGCCTTGTACCTTTCAATAGAGCCATCTGCATTTTGCTTCACTGTGAACACCCACTTGCAGCTCACTGGGTTCACATCTGGAGGTATAGAAACCAAAGTCCAAGTTCCTCTGGATTGAAGTGCGGCCATTTCTTCTTCCATTGCTAGCCGCCATCTACTATCCTGCAGAGCCTCATGATGATTCCGTATAATATCTATAGCTGAGAGTGCCATAGCAAACGACCTGAAATCTCCAGATAGCCGCTCAAAAGATACAGAGGCTGATAATGGATATTTGGCACAACTCCTCGTCGACTTCCGTAAAGCATTGGGAATATCCAAATCAGCTGTAGGCTCATCTGGCTCCTGCAACACATCCTGCTCAGAAATGTCGTCAGATCCATCAACATTAATATTCTCATTACATACCATAGGCGAGCTAGTGGACGAGTCATGACCATGAGCTAGTGGAGGAAGCCTGAGGGTATAATGGAACGGGAACGGTGAGATAGGCTGCTGTGGTGGTGGTGATGGTGGTGTTGATGATGGCATCTGAGGTGGTAGTGGTGTCATGTATATGGCATCAGGTGGTATAGGTGGAATCTGCTTGTCTCCAGATGCTGAAAAATACATAACAGAGTCAAAAAATTTAACATCTGCACTGATCATATACCGCCGACGCAGAGGATCAAAGCACTTGTACCCCTTTTGAGTTCTGGAGTACCCAACAAAGACACACTTGACATCCCTAGGAGAGAGCTTGTCAGTACCCGGTGACAACTGATGGACAAACGCAACCGACCCAAACACACGAGGAGTAAGAGTGAACAGATCCTTGTCAGGATAAATAAGTGAGAACGGAATCTGTTCATTCAAGACAGACGAAGGCATACGGTTGATTAGGTAACATGCAGTAAGAACTGCATCACCCCAGTAGGAATATGGAACATGACTTTGTATAAGTAGTGATCTAGTGACATCAAGAAGGTGACGGCGTTTTCTTTCAGCAATCCCATTCTGTTGAGATGTATGAGCACAAGATGTTTGGTGAATAATTCCTTTTGATGAGTAGTAATTGGCAAGAAAATTAGTGCACAATTCTAAAGCATTGTCACTCCTCACAATTTTCACAGATGTAGAAAAACATTTTGTATTTCATTCAGAAAATGGATAATGATATTTCCTGCTTCAGATTTATTTTTCATCAGAAATACCCATGACACTAGAAAAATCATCCACAAAAACTATATAAAATCTGTGTCCCTGATGATCGGGAACACGACTCGGACCCCAGACATCAATATGAAACAACTCAAACTTGGAGGTACTACTCCGACCTGGACGACTGGGAAAGGACGACCTGTGATGCTTTCCCAACTGACATGCCTCACACTGAATGGGTGTGTGAGGGAGACCATAAGGTAAAACTTGACGCAACTTCTGAAGCGGTAAATGACCAAAACGCAGATGCCATAATAAGCTTGATACTTGTCCAGAAGAGGATGAGGATCCAACAAAAGGAGTCTGATTCAGGCGATATAGGCCTCCTTGCTCATAGCCACGACCAATCACATTGTCCGTATGGATGTCCTGAAAAATCAAAGAAGATGGATCAAAAATCGCCCGACAATGTATATCCTTTGTAATTTGACTAATTGACAATAAATTCATGGAGAAATCAGGTGCATGTAGCACATTCTTGAGCTTCATAGAAGATGTCAATCTAGCCTCCCCCTGACTAGTGATGGGGGAATGAGTGCCATTGGCAATCACGACTGTCCGACCTGGAGGGATCTGAGTGTATCCTGAAAGCAGACTCTGGTCGCCACATAGATGATGTGTAGCGCCAGAGTCCATAATCCATGGTAAAGTATCTGATCTACTACTGTGGAATGCAAGTATACTACCTGAGGCATTGGTAGATGCAGAGGCAGAAGCGGCAGCATCAGAATGACTCTCTGTAGTCGGTGCTGGAGTAGATGGTGGAATAATGCCCCTCAGGCGGGCAACTAGATCCTCAAATCGTTGATCCAAAGTAGCAGCAGACGGGGGCTCTATCTGCTCAGCAGCTCGTGCAGATGCAGGAAATCCGTGCTTCGAGTAGCAGGTATCTTCATTGTGTCCAACTCGGTGACAATATGTGCATGTTGGCCTAGTGCGGCCACCCCTTCCACGAGGTCCACGTCCACGGCCTTGGTGATGAAATCCGCGACCTCTGTTTGCTGCCATGGCTGAGGAATTCTGACTCACAGCTGTTGAGGGAACTGTGATCCGACTCAATCTATGAAAAGCTTCCTCCATGGGAGGAATAGTCGAGTCTGCCAAAATCTGAGATCGTGCCGCCTCATACTCTGGATCAAGTGCAGCCAGGAACACACCCACCATGGTCGCATTCCTGTGTGTCTTCTGCTTTTCTGGCATAGCAGTAAGAGGCATGAAGCTATAGAGCTTCTCGAACATCCCTCTTAGTGATGTATAGAGGGAATGTAGGGGGCGACCATTCTGCTTGATGGTGAAAATATCATGCTGGAGTTGCAGAATCTTTGTCTCGTTCTTCGCCTGAGAATATGTAGCCGCCAGAATGTCCCACATATCCTTCGCTGTGGGTTGATGGAGGATGTCGTTGGCAATCTCAATTGCCAACGTGCCAGATAGCCAAACCTTGGCGTATGCATCATCAACCTCCCATGAGGCATTGGTTCCAGTCTTCTCAGCAGGCTCCGGTTCGGTAAGAATGTGCTTCTTACCCGTAGACTTCATCATGCTCATGAACTGCATTGCCCACAGTTCATAGTTAGTACCATCCATCTTTACAATAGGCGATGGACCACGGAATGCGCCAATCGATGGGATATCTGCCTTGCTTTCTGACATACTGGATACTGAAGACTGGAACGATTGACAAACTTTGGATTTGTCTACAATGACATAACCGGGTTTAGTTGCACGTGTAGACCTCACGCAACTAAACCCATGATGATGTTATGGGTTTTAGGGCTCAGAGCCTTGCACCCTTGGAGCACGCCTTTACTGGAAGCGCGCTAGATGCGCACTGGATATGCGCGCGTAGGCGCACAACCTTGCACAGATCACGTTATGCGCACACAGGAGGACACGCGCACAGACTTGCACTGGATACGCGCGTGGGAGCATAGGAGTTTATGCGCGCAGGAGCACTGAGCACGTACAGAGGGCCGTGATCACGCACAAGGGGTGTGCGATCACGCGCAGGAGACGTGCTGGAGATGCACGTTCACCCGAGAGGAGATGTGCGGCAGAGAGGCGCCACCAGGATGAGGTGCGCCACCGGGAAGAGATGCGCCAGCGAGGAGAGGCGCACCGCGCCGATCGGAGAAGACGAGCACCCGGGAGAGAGGGCGGCGCCGATCGGCTGAGAGAAGAGAGAAGGAGGCCGGCGAGTGTGGTGGGTAGGGTTAGGGTTTCGAGAACTCCGGTCTAGGACCGTCGCTCTGATACCATGTTGGGAAAAATGAATAACTTGTTTATTTCATGAACCCTAGGCTCTCTTATATAGGAGAGTAGCCTATGGGTAAATTACATAAAGCATACTATGAAGAAAAACAAAATAGAGAAAAGTACAGATACTACTATTATTGTATACGTTAACAGTTTTCATTGTGGTAAATCTGGGAGCTGTAGGTGGCCTTGTACTACCATTGGAGTTATGACAGATGCTTCTTCTACAGTCAGCAATACATGTGATGGCAATGGCATGAGTCATGCTGACGTCTACCTTGGTGGGAAAAATATGCAGATTTCTTGTGATGAAACCTCACCTTTCGAGGGATTGCTTTTGTGGGGAAGATCCATTCGACAACCTTTGAATGATGAAGGCCCTTTTCGTTGCTATGGGATGTGATATGATTGATGTTGATGCGATTTTGATGGAAAATACGATGTTAGAAGGCTATTAAGAGGAGATGTGGTGGGTTGGGGGGTTTATCGATGAGGGAGTGGAGGTCTCCTGCCATTGATCAAGTGATACCATCCTTGCTTTCTAGATGGTCTGTTAATAGAGATTTAGATGGTCGAATACATATATAGATACATATGTTATCATATTCTTATTTGTTTTTAAATACGAATGTGGATGCGAATACATTTGTTGATGTATATGATAACTATGTTCTCGTATCTTAAAAATGAATTTCATGACATCTAGATGCATTATCCTTCCCCCCTAAAAGAATATTTAAAAAAGGATATGGATATAAAGTTGGTATGAGTCGGCTACGATAATAACTGACGGCCACCATGGAGCCTTCAAATCGTGAACCCTACATTCTCTTCCTCGATCGCAGGTCCTTGCTTGTTCGCATCAACCTCACGACGATTCCCGATCTCGGTCACATTTTCAATCCCGTTGCTGATGTCTGTGGATGTCTCGTGTCGGCAGACATGGCAAGAGTTCCTATGTAGGAGCCTTGGGAGGATACAATCCTGGTATTAGATGTGCTTGTAGGACATCTCCTTGTTCTCGACACTGCACTTGAATGGCTCTTGGAAGATAAGGCAATGGACACCGAGTCCGATGTAGTACTCGATTTCAACGGTGGGCATAAGCTCGATGGTGGTATTGGAGGCAAAAGGGGCAGTCGCAGGCACGGCTGTCGACGTTGTTGGTCTCGATCTAAGTGACTTGATCAAGGAGGCGATTGGATCCCGATCCCATCAGGAAGTCATACATGCCATCGGGGAGAAGGCAGAGGTTGGACTTGTGCTGTCATCATAATAGAGGTCGAAGGTGCTGACAGTCGGCTGGTTGTTGGCAGAGTTGAGGGGACACAGAGGACGATGTGGGAGTGGAGAAGATGGGGGGGGGTTTATCGATGAGGGAGTGGAGATCTCTTGCCATTGATCAAGTTACGCCATCCTTTCTTTCTAGATGGTGTGTTACTAGAGATTTAGATGGTCGAATACATATATAGATCAATGGCAGGAGGCCTCCACTCCCCCATATTGCTCGTTCGCATCAATCTTACGAGGATTTCCGATCTAGGTCACATTCTCAATCCCACTGTTGATGTCTGTGGATGTCTTGTTTCAGTAGACATGGCAAGTGTTCCTATGTAGGAGCCATGGGAGGATGCAATTCTGGTAATAGATGTGCTTGTAGGGCATCTCCTTGGTCTCGGCACTGCACTTGAAGGGCTCCTGGAAGATAAGGCAATGAACATCGAATCCGACATAGTGCTCCTCGATTTCAACGGTGGGCATATACTCGATGGCGGTCTTGGAAGCAAGGGGGTGGTTGCAGGCGCGGCTGTCGACGCTGTTGGTCTCGATCTAAGAGACTTGATCAAGGGGGCGATCGGTTCCCGATCCCATCAGGACGTCATACATGCCATCGTGGAGAAGGCAGAGGTCGGAGGTGGTGCCGTCGTCATAGTAGAGGCCAAAAGTGCTGACAATCGACTGGTTGTTGGCAGAGTTGAGGGGCCATGGAGGACGATGACAAGGTTAAAGGGGGTATGATCACTAGCAACGATGGGGCGGTGAGAACAAGCGTAAGCATGTATTGAGGATGCATGAGTGGGAGGGGGTTATGGTGAATGCGAGAGCAGGATGGTAACACGATTGCAGCTAGCGGATAGAAGACATTAAGATCGACGTGCAACCTGAAGTGAGAGCAGAACCCGACTGCAAAGGTGGTGGCCACTTACGATGCCATGTAACTGGAATAGGGTGCGGCCAATGGTTTGCCTGGAGAGTGGCGAGAGATAGGGACCATCCTTCACTGCCCTCTTGGCTTTCTTTTCTTTCCTTCAGATATGAGGAGACCCATTCCAGAGTATCTGCACCCTCTTTCGATGCCCGGAGAAGTTGATTTTCCTCTTAACTAATACACACGCCCTCCTACTGTGGACACACACACACACACACACACACCATGAAGGCCCAATGAACCACATTAAATGTCTTTTCTAACACTTTCAGCATCAAGCAGAACAATAATAAGGAGAGGGTGGGGAGTGGAGGAGGAGAGGGACGAAGGAGGGGGAGGGGGCGGAGGAGGGGACGACATGGGGGGGGGATGACACGGATGGACCCTAATGTCCCTATCTATTCATTCTAATAACCCTTGTATCCCTAACGTTAACGTCCGTTTGTGACGTAGATAAATGTCAAGACACAAGTAATAGAACTGCAAGAAGTTATGCATACAACTGATATTCCAAAAAGAGGGGCATAACTGATATCGTAACATCTAAGAAGAGTACAAGTGATAAATTCCCTTTTTTTCAGCTCTTTTTCTCAAAGTGACCTTTCCCTTTTTGCTTTGGCATACAAGGTAGCCTACTGGCCATCCTTTCCATTTTTTGCAATACAACCATTGGGCCTGGAAAGAATAGCAGCCACACCTCCTTTTTTAAAAGTAACAGGTCTTTTTATAATCTTTCCTAGTCATCCTCCAATCCCTAAAGTAAGCGGGTATGATTCCCTCTTGAGAAGATTGCTCCCCAGCAGTCGCTAGGGTTTGTCCTCTACAAACATTGAGGGTATGATTCCCTCTTGAGAAGATTGCTCCCCAGCAGTCGCTAGGGTTTGTCCTCTACAAACATTGAGGCGGCGACATGCAGGTTTGGGGAAACTGTGTAGGGCCTGTAGGCGTTCATGGCTATGCGCACCACGCACAAGGCAATGGCGATCGTGAGAGGAGCAGTGTGAGAATGGGCTCGCATTGGTGCTACGACTACTCCTGCAATTGAGTGTCATCTCTGCACGGTGGTGATGATTTCAATCGAAGTGGCGGCAACAGTGATGGTCGGGGATAAGCACCCGATGGTGCTAGTGCGTGTGGGACCTGTGCGAGCGGGCTTGGGTCCAACTGCATCCCTCCTTCCTAGGTAGAAGGCGGTAGCAGTGGGAAGATTGGCTCCTTCGACCATAAAGCGGCTACAACGCTTCGAGATGGGCTGCGATGCAGACTGGAGAGTTGTTGCACATTTGGGGAGAAATTCCGAGAAGAGGCTCAGAGAAGACACATGTAATGATGTAAAGATGGTGTGAAAGGAGTCGTGCTCGAGGTAGATGGTTGCATCTTCACTGTTACAGCATAATGTTGCTCCTGCAGATGGCATGCTCGATGGTGGTGGTTTTAGGGTTTCCTGGGAAGGGGGGCCCGTCAATGCCGCCTAGGGTTTCAGAGCTCTTGGCGGTCAGATCAGGTTGCTGCAAAACATCGTGGTGCACTTGCAACATCACGTGACAACGATCCCCAGTTGGTCTCGAGAACTTTGAATAAGAAATCCATAAAATGAACTTTCAGAACCCATAAAAAAGCAATAATCGAAATAAAATCTGGAAGACTACCCCAAAATCAATTGGCTCTGATATCATGTTGAAATAAATAATGTGGAAGTATAATCATAACAAGAACATAAAATATGAACATTGGAGATTTTACGTGGAACCCTATTCCATGGGTGGGATGAAACCACGAGAGAAGACCTCAAAGAGCCGGATCTTCTATTGTGAATCTCTCCATGAATACATGGGGTGTGGGGCTTCTTATATAGCCCAATATGGGACTAAACAAGGAAACATGATAATTGGATCTTGGAGAGATACAATTACTCACCTTTTATATATTGTAGCAATCTATAGTTATATCCATATTGATATTTTTAATGGATAAGAATATGATAGCACTTTATCCTTATCTGTATACAACTGTTTACACCCTACCACTACTGAGTAAAAACTGCTCTTTTCTCATTTAGTTTGGTGGAAATTTCGGGTGGCAACACTGGTCAAATGAGGCACGACCAGAGCCCCCTTTTGGCTGCTTGCCCTATTTTCCTAACTTGAATAGTAAACGTGGACTAGTAGTCGTCTCCTCTTAAGGAACAGGGTCTATATCCATGACTATCTGTTCTACAATTTCTGTATGACAGACGATAGAGCTAAATGGTTTTGGTTTTGGTCCGAAAACCTACTATTTATTTAATTTTCTGCAATTTGTGTTTCTGTTTCTTATCAGAATTAAAAGCTTGTTAACATTGTCTTATGTTTGTTACGTTCTTTGCAGATCCTTATATCATGTTTCGTAAAAACTTCACACTTTGAAGAGTATCTCTGCGTAAAGGTAATGCCATGGATTTTATATCATTCTTATTGTTTGGAGGGATAAATAAATGGAAGCATATTTCTTATTTTCAACCTCAGCCATACTAATTATTAATATTAATGCTTCTGATCCCCCAAATTGGGAGTCACCGTAATTAATTAAAATATTAAAGAGTTAAAGTACAATATCAGGAGAACCAGATTGATACATGGCATTACAATGAAAAGTTACATTTTCCGAATAAAACCTCTGATTATTGAAGATCAAGTCATTTCGCCCAACCATATGGCCTACAAAACCGCAAACGGTTGGGAAACGTCATTGCTAGAGTTGCCGCCCACCGACCGAATTGACCTCCAGAACTCCTCTGCCCCTCCAGTATCCGCCCAAGGAATCCCAACCTCTCTCCAAACCCGCACCGAGCATCTAAAGAACTAGGGATCCGAATCCTCCACCATCCCTTCGCACCTGTTGCACATAGTGTCATCCACACCAAACAACCTCCCCTCCTAGCTTTATCGTACAAGTGATTCCTTCTTAGACACCATAAGAATATTTTAATTTTGCACTGCTGCCCAAACCACCTTCATGCCGTGACACAGTTCCAAGTCTTGCTCCTCCGTTGCTCCCTCATTTCTTCATATACTTTCTTCATCGAGAAGCCTGAAGCATGGTGCACAGTGTACTTCTTTCCTCACAAGGATTAGAGTCGAGAGAAAGTGGGAGATTCTCTTTAACACTTAGAAAAGTGGTGTAGAGTTTAGAGACCGAGTATAAAATGAGTTAATAAAAATAAAGGTCCTATGTCTGTTTATAGACTTAAAATATCACCATATCTTTGTGTAAGGAGACGTCTCTTCACGAAAACGGTTAGCAACTTTCACTCGAGTTAGTCGACTGGAATAAATATTGGTCGATTGAAAATCACATTAGTCGACTAAAAAGGGAGTCTAACAAATAAATATTTTCATGATAGTAAATTAGTCTCCTAGAATATTATTTGAGTTACTGACCTCGGATTGCTCGATTGTTTGGAAGGATCGGTTGGATGATCAGTTGCTCAAAATGCATATGCTGGTCAAGTGGCCATTGAGATGAACATTGGTCAATATAATAGTTGACAATTCAAATCCATCAGTCGACTGGTGAGAAAATTAATTGGCTAGAAATACAAGCAGCTGATTGATTTTGGTATGAGAACTTGAGTTGAGATGGAGATAAATGTTAAGTATATGCATAATGTTTACAATGCATTTTTGTTTTAAAATTGTTTGTATAACTCTCAAAACTCACCGTCTTCATCACGAGCTTTCTTGTAGCTTAATTTAATAGCCAACATGCGTCATGTAGCTCGATCACAGTTCTCAGACACGTTCTTCGATGTCTCGTTTTTTCTTGTCAAATCATTAGCTTGCTTCACATATCTAAATAAACAAGCTAATGCAAGAATAATACTTTCATCATAATGAAAATATGCATCCATGTAAAGTATTTAGCAAAAAGGTCCAAGTTTAGTGTTTGTGTTAAAAGCATGGCCTCAAATTTCAGCGAAATTCGATCGAATTTCTGTCGAATATCGATATCCAGTCGAAATCGAAATTCGACCAAAATGACCGAAATATGGGGGTCCTAGTACAAAAAGTGACCGAAATGACCGAAATTTCGGTCGAAATTCCACCGAAATTCCATCGAAATTCTGTTTTGGTTGGTACCGAAATGGTGACCGAAACCGACATTTAAGGCCTTGGTTAAAAGCTTTTTGTGGAAACGGAAGAATGAATTGTTTATTCATGAAGCCCTAGAGTTCTCTTATGTAGAAGAGTAACTTGTTGGGTAAATTAAATAAAGAAGACAAAGGAAATAAATAATACGTAAAAGGCGTGAAAGATAATTAATATCTCAACACCCCTCAAGGAGCGTATATATCTATCCGGCTCAGCTTGGAGCAGCATCTCTGGAAAGACCCTTTGGCTAGGGCCTTGGTAAGTATATCTGTTGTATGGTCTCCAGAGCTGACATGAGTAATGGAGATGAGACCCTTCTGTATCATGTCATGAGTGTAGTGACAATCCACCTCGATGTGCTTGCTACTTGTAGAGAGAAAAGTACTTTGTATGTTTCATAGAGCCCAAAGGTTCTCTTATACAAAAGAGAGAAACCCTAATGGGTGAATTACATGAAGCAGACATAAGAAATAAATAAATGTAAAAACATAACATAACAAACCCTCCAACACTCCCTCTCAAGCTGGAGCATATATGTCAATTAGGTTCTGCTTGGAACATCTCTGAAAGGGTCCTCTGGCAAGAGCCTTGGTGAGCACCTCCATTGTTTGCTCACAGGAACTGACATGAGATGTAGAAATATGGCCTTTTTGTATATAATCTCGAGTGCAGTGACAAACTAACTCGATATGCTTGGTTCGCTCATGGAAGGTTGGATTGTTGGCAATGAATAGTGCAACTTGATTGTCACATTGAGGTTTATAGGAAGAGGCACCTCAATGGTTAGGTCGGTTAAAACTGATCTAACCCACATCTTCCTTGTGCCATAACTCTGTATTCGGATTCCGCACTTGATCGAACGACAACTGTCTGCTTGCTCTTCCATGATACTACTGAATTTCTAACAAATACTACAAACCCAAAAGTCAATTTTCTATCCTTGGGGCATCCTGCGTAGTCCGCATCTGCACAGGCTGTAACAACTAGGGATATGCCTCTGCTAAACAAAAGACCAATGCCAGGAGAGGACTTCAGATTCCTCAAAATCATATGGAACATCCATATGAGTCTGTCATAGTTGCTCGATGAACCGACTCACTTTGCCAACTAACTTCCGGTATTTCTTTTACCGACCTCATCAATATCGTCATCATAAAACTTCATACTTTGGTCCATAGGAGTAGTGACTGGCTTGCAATCTGCCATACATGTCTCTGATAAGAGATATGTAACATACTTCCTCTGGGTATCCCAAGACCTCGTTGGTTCCCGTCGAACTCCAGTCCAAGAAAGTAGTGTAGACTGCCAAGATCCTTGGTCACAAACTACTAACCCAAGAAAGACTTAGCTGCTTGGATCTCATGTGCATTATCCCATGTAATGATGATATCATCTACATATACCAGTATTGCGGCTATTGCCTCAGTGCCCTTCTGGGATCCATGAATAAACAAGGAGTGATCTGCAATGGATCTCACAAACCCCTTCTGTCCTATTGCATTTGAGAGCTTCTGGAACCATGCTCTCGGACTCTGCTTGAGAGAGTTTAAAGTGTTGTGGTTGTAAGTTTTGTTACTTACAACGATAACAAAACCTTTTCCTATATTAAGTATGGTTGGCTATATGGATTCTTTGCCTCTATGCAGATCTATCTTGGGTCATTCTCGAGATTAGATTCAAAAAATTAAGATCACTTCATATAGTCTCATTCCAACACTTGGGCCTTCCTCGTCCTCACTTAACCGGCTCAACATCCCAAGACTTGCATCTCCTAATTGGTGCCTCAGCTATCCTTTTTTACAAATGGTTAAATCACCTTAGGGCAGTTTCCTCGCATCTTATCCTCCATCGGAGCTACACCAACTTTCCTTCTGACTGCATCATTCCGAATCTTTTCTTTACGTGTGTCAACACATCCACCTTAGCATTTTCATTTCTGCTACCGCCATTTTCTGCACATGTCTATGGTTCACAGGCCAACATTCAGATCCATAGAGTATAGTAGGTTTCACGGCTGCTTTGTAAACCTTTCCTTTTAAATGTACTAAGCCTTCTCCCACTATAAGTAGGGTCGGCTACATGGATTCTTGCCCAAATCCATGTTGTAAGATTCGACTATTTTTTACGCTGGCCGTCGACTACCTAACGCAACCACTGCAAGAGTGGGATTTGAACCCTGGTCTTTTGTGTGGTAGACACACTGTACTACCACTAGACCATTAAGTGGGTACTGTAAACCTTTCCTTTTATTTAAAAGAAATTTTCTTATCACATAGAATAGTAGAGGTTCCTCTTCACTTTAGCCAACCCGCATTTATCCTATTAGTAACTTCTCCATCAATTTCCTCATCATATGGCAAAATAGATCCTAAATATATATATAAAATCTCTATTTTGGATCTTATCGACACCAATCTTCACCTCACTTCATTCACCATTGCTTCCATCAAAACTGCACTGATTTTTGTTACTTACCTAAGTAAAATTTGAATGGCATCCCAAGTTGGATGACCATTGTTGGTAATTTTAAAAAATAAATAAACGAGTTCACCCAGAATGCGAAGATAATGGTTATTTTCTTCCAAAAAATGGATAATGGTTATTGTTGGAGTATTGTTATGTGCGCCCATTGAGTTGTAGCAGGGTAAATGGATCCTGGAGAAGATCCATTTACCCCCATCCAGTGTTTAGTCCCACACCGCCTGTGGGTGGGACTTGGAGGCTCTGGGAAGGCTATATAAGGAGCCCCAGACCTTCTGTACTCATTGAGAAAATCAATATAGAAACACGCCCCTTAGAGGGCTTCTCCCGTGGTTTCATCCCGCTCCTCACGGAGTGGGGTTCCACGTTAAAATCCCGCGTTCTTATTTTGTTCTTTATCTTTTCCATGTTCGCTTCCGCATTCTTCATATTTTATAACATGGTATCAGAGCGGGATCGATTCTCGAAGTTTTTCTTTTTATTAATTTTAATCGAGATTCGATTGTGATTGTTCTTATTTGTTCAACTTATATAAGTTTTAGGGTTTCTATTGAAACCCTAATTTCTGGAGCTTTATTCATACTCGTTCAAGATTCGTCCGATAGCAACACGGTGGTCGTGCCCTTTCTTGCCTCTCTCTGTTGATAGAGATCAGCATCCCTGCAATCCAGGCAGTGCTTGACGAAGGCTGCTGCTCCTCTTTGCGCAGCCCCAATGAAGCATCCTCCAGGTTACGTTTCTCTTCTGTTCCAGGAAGTAGCACTGGGCATATCCAAGGAGGCCTCATGACTTCAGATGGAAATAGCCTCGCCGTTCCTCTCTCACGCAGGCGACGTGTAATTCCAGGTGATGCCTTATTGTGGAAAACGATGCCCTCAACCAGTGCGATCTCCTCCAGTGGCACGCAGATCGACGACGCAAGCCCACATCCGAGCCAACTCAAGGAGGCAAGACCCCATCGCAGCTACTCCCAGATCCAAGGCCCCAGTGCCCTAGCCGCTCCAGATCGCGAAGACGTGCTGCCCAAGCATGAGGCGGCGCCCTTCTCGGCGGCGTGAACCCTCTAGCCGGGTCAGGCGACGCCGCTCCAGGGCGCGCATCCAGGTGGCATCCACGCGCGAGCCCTCCAGCCCGATCCCAGCCGTGGAGCCTCCCAATCACAACATCTCCTAGCAGGGATACCTCGCGCACACAGGCACGCCTCCCTTCATCCAGGCAGCGCACAACGGAGTCGTAAAGCTCCTGCACCGAACCATCAAGCGGAGGCGGCAACCAGACTGCCAGGCGATCGTGCGCCATCGCCTCACCGCAAACAGGGGGCGGCGGCAATGTTTCGAAGAGAAGAACCCCATCGTGGGGAACCCTAAGGGGGACGACCACTTTATAAAAAAAGGGGCTATTTGCTTGGAAGCCCGGAAAAAAAAGGGTCACAGTTATGCAAGTCCAGTTGGTTGTATGTTTCAAAAAAAAAAGAGAGGGTGCAAGTCACGTTAAAAAAAGGGGAGAGGAAGAGTTTCGAAAAAAATGAAAAGAAAAAAGGGCACGTACAAGAAAAAAAAAGGTCGTACGCAAAAAATTTACAAAAAAAAATAAGAAAAGAAAAGATGAAAAGCCGATAAAAAAATGTTGAAATGGCTTTAAAAAAATGTGTTTAAAAAAAATGACGGCTTAAAAAAAAACAAAAGCCGCAAGTTTTGAATGTTCATGTTGTTTTCCCCATCATTGTTGTCTTCTCCCAACTTTGTCGACATCCATGTTTTCCGACAAGTATGGGAGAAAGGGGGAGTATTGTGTAGAGTTCTACAAGACAGTTTGTCAGATGATTCAGATCCATATTCTTCAGTCCAGATTACATGGCCAGACAGATGATCAGACTCTACAGTTCAGTTGTTCAGACTCGACCATTGATGTTCCGAGTCCTCAGTTTCAGACACGCACGAGTGTGCGGTCATTTTCAGATGAGCATATGTTGCCATCATCAGTTCGAGGTCCCCATCATTCTTGTTGTTGTTCGGCCAGAGTCTTCATGTGAGCCATAGGGGCTCCAGAGCAGAGGACCATTCCTTATGCCATATGTTGGCAAGGGTTTTCATGTGGTATCATAGGTACACCAGAGCAGTGCACCATTCTCTGAGCCAGATGGGAGAGACCCAGTTCTCCGACGAGGAGACTTCAGGCGCAAGTTCAGACTCGATGGTCAGATTCCGAGTCTTCAGTTGACTCACACTCCAGCCCGTTCGTCCTCACCTGCACGGCATGAGAAGCAACGTCCTCGACTGCAGCAATGTGCGCGTTGAGTTGATATTGTCCGTAGTGTCCTGTAGCGTTGAGTTGAGTTTCTTTCTGTTTGTCCAAGCTGAGCATTGCATGCTCCAGCTTGAGGGGGAGTGTTGGAGTATTGTTATGTGCGCCCATTGAGTTATAGCAGGGTAAATGGATCCTGGAGAAGATCCATTTACCCCCATCCAGTGTTTAGTCCCACACCGCCTGTGGGTGGGACTTGGAGGCTCTGGGAAGGCTATATAAGGAGCCCCAGACCTCTTGTACTCATTGAGAAAATCAATAAAGAAACACGCCCCTTAGAGGGCTTCTCCCGTGGTTTCATCCCGCTCCTCACGGAGTAGGGTTCCACGTTAAAATCCCGCGTTCTTATTTTGTTCTTTATCTTTTCCATGTTCACTTCCGCATTCTTCATATTTTATAACTTTTATTGTAATGTTGCTATTACAAAAAACAATACTACAGGTACTGACATTTATTGATGTGAACGTGTGATTTGGGATTATGAGTTCCCATTGGAAAATAATAAAAGAACGATAGAATTGTTTATTCTGGAGATGACACAATTGTCCGAACAGTCCCATAGTATGTAAACTTAGTTGATTTAAGAACATAATGCAATGCCTCCGTTTTTTCAAGGTTTGTGATATTTGCAAATGTTTGCTGTATTTGGTGACGGCAGGAGGGTGTCTTGCTGGACCTCTTGAGAGTTATTAGTCACCACCGGGCTCGGCTTGCTACTCCAATTCGGACTGTTCAGAAGATATATGGCGACATGGACTTGGAGAATGTACCATTTGCAGAGACTGTCATTACCCGGGGTGCTAGAACTCCTATGAACCGCCCTCTGTTCCTTATTGAGCCTGAAACGAGAATAAATGGTGATGATAAAGCTAAATCTCGTTCGGTGTCACGCACTAATGAAGAGCAATCCTTGAAGAGCTCTACCACATCATCAGATCAGAAGGCAGCAACTCCAGTATCTGATGCTTCCCATATGGAAGACAGGCAACCGCAGAAGGTATCATCATCATCTGGTGATTCACATTCGACTTCTGATGGCACTGTCCAGGAGGATTCAGAGGACAAATTGCAACAAAAAAGGGCGAAGTTGCCACCTTCGGAATCTTCCATGAAGCCATCAGCTGAGGTGTTAAACTCGAAGGGATTGAATATTAAAGAATCAGGTCTTGATAAGATTCCAGCCAGCCCATCAGACCCCATAAATTCACGGAGAGATGGCTCCACCCAAGTGGCTTCTGCAGCTGTGAAGCAGGAAACTGAGCGGCCACCTACAAGGTCCGCCTTGGAAGACAACATTGTTCTTGGGATGGCACTTGATGGTGCGAAACGGACACTCCCAATCGAAGAAGGTATGGGTTCATCTTCTGAAGCAAAAGAATTTGCTGGCCTTCGAAATGGAAATGGATTGGCTTCCTCAACCAAAGAAAAGAAAGATGGGTCTATCTCATCATCGGCTGCTTCCGCAGGAACATCGATTGATCCACCTGATTCAGAGAAGTAACCATGGCATCTCCGACTATCAAAAGCTACTGAGTAAGAATTTGATAATTCCAAATGCTATTTTTCATATAATTGCAGTTTCAATAGGCATACCTGACCATAGTGATCAACATTCAAAGGGATTCAGCACTGTTGGATCACATAAAGATCTCAATGCTGACATTTTGAATATGTTGTACATTGGCCAATGTAGCTCCAGGAAATGTATAGAAAATAAATTCATGCCTGAACTTTGTTTACTGACATGAGACTGAATAAAATTGAATAGATTACTTGATGAAGCCATGTATTATATTCTAATTATGTTCATATATGATGCACAATTACTTTTATGTTGAGATAGTTTGGATATAGTGGTTGTTGCATTGACAGAAATTACAAGATGCCTCATCAGGTAGGTTTGTTTACATATGCGACATGAATCAGATGTAAAAAAAATCACATCTGCAGGTTCATTAAAACTCAGACAGCTAACTCATTTGGAAAGTGAGGATGCGGCGTCATTGAAGAAATCAATTAAGTGGAAGTCAAATACCATAATCCAAAGCTGCCCTCTGATGTCACGATTATAGTGGTGATGAACAAATGTTCATTGCTTTATCTCAGAATTGGACTTCTATCTAGACATGAAGACGGTTGGACACACACGCACATGCACACGCATACACACACGCATATGCAGACAATGTATATATTACCTTAATATTTTCTCTTTCAAAATTTAAACATTGATATGGATGCACAGAGTTAAATTAGTCATATTCTTGAAATAAGATACGGATGTAAAATGGATTTTCATCATCATATATTTGATTAATGGATAATCACAGGAATGTTTGAATATTTTTAACTTAAATTATAAAAAGCACTTAATATATATATAGTCGTTATATTTGAAAAAGGAATGAGGAGTATTTGTATTTGCATTCATTTACTTTTCAAGTACATGTATTTGTTAAATCACAGAATGTGATATTCGTGTTATTATTTGTTGGATGCGAAATTTGATTATCCATATTTTTCAAGATTTAAACGAGGATGTATGTCTCGTATTTAAAATGAATATGCACAGGAAACGGATGCAGATGAGCTTGAATAACTTGTTCTTGCGAAAGGAGCTCTATAACTGGTAGTGTGCAACATTCCTGTAGGGTTTGGAGAGTCTTGGATGGATTTGTTCAAAGATGATGAGTAGACAATTTTGTACCAACCAGAAAAGGGGAATGCTGTGACTGAGGTTGGAAGGCGCGATCTACCGCTTCTGTAGATAAGGACTTTAGGGGTTCGTTTGGATATTGGGTTACCTCTGAGGTAACCCGGTTTATCTCCTATTTTCTCGAGTCATGCTTGGATTGGATTTCCATCACAAATCAATGCGATATCACATCACATTCCTTATTCCCACCCTCTACTAACCCTCATAACCATCCAAACAACTATTATTCATAGGAGGTTACCTCAACCCACCTCAACCCTTCAACCAAACGAGCCCTAGGATCTATTTGATAACCGGGTTACCCCAGGGTAACCCGGTTTACCCCTCCCTATTATTGGGTTGGAATTAAATCACAAATCACAGTGACATTAAATCGCATTCTCTATTCCAACCCTCACCAACCCTCATAATCATCCCAAACAGCTACTATTAACATCAGGTTACCCCAACCCACTCCAATCCAGCAACCAAACATACCCAGGTTTTCGAGCAAGATTAATTGACCGGAGGCCGTGGTTAGAATTGGGTGAGAGGCTGATGCATTTGAATACCCCTGATTCAAGCAACCCACAAAATCAGCTAGGGACGATGGATTGCTTCTTCCAAGATCCTGCAATTTGTCAAATATATTTTCAGGCCAAGCAGGGGTGGACATGCATTTTTTATTACAAAGGCGTCTGTCATTTCCTTGTTCCATATGTTTGACATCTTTCTATGTACCTCTTTTCTGTTGGCCAACTGCCCTCACCTAGTCTCGCCTGCCCTGTCTCATTTTCTTCCTCCTCTTGCGAGGCCACTGGGACACGGCATGCAGGTGTAGACTAGTAGGTCAAATGCGCCTTCCTTTGCGCATCCACTCCAACTAGAAACTATATCAAAGAAGGGTTGGGACCTCTTTCACTTTAGTGGGGTGATGCTCTGGTTGCTGGAGCCAGGTTTCTTTGCCCTATTTCTGTGTTCTGTAGTATCATAGAAACTATACCAAAGAAGAGAGCTCAGGGCTCTCTTTGAATTCATGAAGTAGAGCAAAGGCCTCTATGCACTTAACTTCTGCTTGACATCACTTGTGGTAGACTTTGAACTGAACATCATGGGTGTGGCCGGCATCCTAATACCTGTTACAAGTTCATCTTCTTCCTCCAACATACCCTTAAAATTTGAGAAGCCACTGTATCCCAGGTTGTAACTTGTACGGTCTCTACGCTCTCCTGTCCCAAATCTTTAAATCGACGCTTGCTCCCAGATTTAAAACTCTCAATCCATTTGCAAAAGAACATAATTAAAACAAAAGAACAAATCCCATCTTTTACCCCTCAAACATAAACATCAACCCTTCATCAGTACATCTGAACCAAAAAATAATTTGGAGAAAACAGATGAATCACTGAGAATAGAGTAGAACAATAACATAAGAACATAGCACACGATTATAATCATTCAGTAATTGAATCTTTCATGCCAGGGTATACAACAAACATATATGTTCTAAGCTTGACCTGCAATCTCACACATCTGGTCGTATCATGCTAACATGCATTCACAGCACTGGGGTCATCAAATCCTTATTAGAGATGCAATTGTGGCTTCCCACCAGTGCGGCCACTACCTACGTACAAAGTAGGCCGTGCATCACGGCCCTTCAATCTCTGTCGTCTATATACTTCTATGCCTCACACATGCAATCTGGGGCTGGGTATGTGTAGATGGATTGATTCGGCTTTCGCAGCCTGACCTCTCCTTGCCTGCCTTCATGGCCCTCCCGTACAGACTTTTCGAACTCACTCCATTCCAGACTCTTGTTCAGAAAGAGCTGACCCAGAAGCACCATGTTCGGACGGATTGTTTTCATGTTTGCGTAACTTCGTTGACCCGCCTGCCAGATTGATAGAACCAAGTTTCATCAGTTCTTGAAAGTCGCAAACAAATACACTGATGATGGAAAGAAGCTGGAATTAGGATAAGGCGACGAACCATCGCATTGTGCATGTTGCCTGGGGAGGCAGACATGAAGACATCACTATGCATGCCGATATAATAGTCCAAAGCTGCTAAAAGCGAAGCCTTTCCTTCTACTGAGGCAAGTTCCTCCTTAGAAGCTAGGCTCTTTTTGTTCTCCATCAAAGGGAAAAGCTGGCGTAATGGCGCAATTCTTGCTTCCCCACCATATACCTATTCAGAGAGAGAATATACACTTACTTCAGAGTTCATGTAATGCATGCGAGGAAATTACCAATAAGTTACTAGTGTTGGACCTTGTGTGAAGCAAGATATAGACGAGTGTTGCTATCAAAACCCAAGGCGGCCAAAAGCAATCCTACTTCTTCGGGGGTCAATGGGCAGCGTCCCTGGCTCCTCAGCTCTTCATCAGTGAATTGGGAGTTCAGTACTCTTCCTTGCCAAATTGTTTGCCTGTACTTTGCCAAAGCTAGCTTTTCAGCTTTTCCACCGCCAAAATCACACGCAGAATGTGCAGCCATGTCCTGTACATAAAGATACATTTAAAATATCAGGTAAAAGAAATCAAAGTGCAACTGACAACCAATCTAAACTGCAAACTTCATTATTAATAGAAAATCAAGGATTTATTCCTTTACTTAATAGGTGATCTAATACATATCCATTTCTCTTATTAAAATTAATAGATTATGCATTTAAAGTATCTGATATGATACCTTGTCAAATCGTAGATGCACTGCGACGAACTTCCCACCACTTTGGTCATATTTATCAGTCGTCTCCCGCAGATATTCACTACTTGCATCCAAGTCGGAGCTGACAGGATATCTCAAACGCTTCACAATTGCATCTCCCAAGTCTCTCACTTCACGTACAAATCTCAATGCTTTGAAGTTTACTTTACAGCGGAGATGTTGTATCTCTTTGGGTAAGTTGTCAAATGTGAGACGATGAGAGAAGGGGGATATGGCCGCAATTCCGTAACTGAGGCACCAAAGTAAAATGAAGAACTTGTGACAACACAACAGATGCTTGCGTTGAGAGCATAATAAGGCAAACGGTATTATTATCCTTCCCACTTTTAGGAGAGCTCAAATCCAGTGAAAATTATGAACACAGAGGGCATGGTGCATCATGGAACTAAAAGCATCTCATCATTATGGCATGCACATGACCTACCACCATTTCATGATATCAACCTTGTTTCTTTTATAACAATTGACTATGGGAACGACCAGTTGCTATCATGCAAGTAAAGACCAACACAATGAAACACAATTCATTTGGCTCTCCCAGAATCAAACATGTAATATAATTCCAATTTCCGAGTCGTAAGTCTAGTTATTTAATCATATACTTAAACTCAGAACTATCATACCGAAGTTCTAAATTTAAGTTACACTACAGAAACGATAGCTGCAAAGCAAAGAATGATTTACAGCATGAAATTGGCAGCAGCTATCATAGACAATGATTAAACAGGCTATTCAGTCATTTCCATTAAGTAGGATAAAACGAATCAGCCAGAGCATAACACGTTTTTAATTTCCCTAATAGTAGTATGTGGAAACGTGAAGGGTGACTTAATTGAATGAGGCACAGATGCCATGGAATTCTTCTCACCTCTATCACTGTTAGTTGTTTCAAAAGTCCAATAACAAGTGAGGGGGCATTCGAAGCTTTCTCATTAATGCCATCTTTTGTGTGCCCAGTTCTTCAAGCAAGCAAGGCTTTGTATCGTCGTCATAAAAAGTGTGCTTTATTAAACCAGATACTAAAAAAATGAACTATCGCTAACAATGGCCAGTTTTGAATGTGCACCATTGATTATACATTTTGGAAGCTTTTAACCTTACCACTATTCACCTCTAAACGGTCTGCCTCAACCACATGGCAATTTCCAGAACAAAATTGTGAATTTTGCGGCAGCCATTGCATCATTAAATAAATATTTTGGTTTTGAGTAATGGCTTTCCTTAAAATAAAGTGATAGCATATGCATCAAATGAAAGTATATTACATTATGAAAAACATTTGCAACTATGTAATAAGTGGAAAATGCACATCTCAATAAATGTTCTTAGAACTAACGTCAAAGAAAGCATTACTGACCACCAACCTGTCCAATACAGGCAGGACATTTTCCAGGTACCAGTAAGCCGAAGCATGAACAGGCGCAGTTTTGATTCTTGTCGCACGAATTGCAACAGCGTAGTACTCTCTCGTGCTCCAAGAATAATCTTTAGGCAACTCTTTGACTATTGAGATATCATCTTTCAACACATCTATGAAATGTTCTATATCAAAGATATCTGCAAACGAGCTAAGAGGAAAAACATACAAGCATTAATCATCTCAAACATGCTTATATCAATAACATATAGAACATTGCTTAAAATATGATTTACCTCGAATCCTTCCATACTGGATTAACTTCGAAATGCGGGATTACTAGTGTTGCATTCAAAATTTTTGCGACAGCAACAGCATCACATATCTTCAGGGCAGATAATAAACAAAAAGAAAATCGCTTTATTCTGTTCATCAAATGAGCACCATAAACATCTATGGCTAGAAAACTTAAGAAAACTGGCTTACCCCCATTCTCTGTTGGTTCAGTCCTCCATCAAGAAACACTTGAATATATCCCCGAGATTTTTCAGGCAGAGCTAGCATGGAACAAACAAGAATATTTAGGGGAAAATATAGATCTTCTAATAACAAAATAAAAACATTTTGATTTTCAAAACAAAAATATGGCAATTAAAGACTAGCAAGTTTAAAGTACAAACATGGGTAGCGTGACGAGTCAATGTAAGGTTTCCATCCTTGTGGCGACAAAGGAGCCCAGAGATCGGATTTCTGTTCGTCCAACTACAAGAACAATTATGAGCACAAATTATTGGCTACCTCTCATTAAGAGGAAAAATAACTCAAAAATGTGGAAAAATCAAGCTTACTATTTCACGCTCGAGGGCACCTCTTATTAGAGACTGATGCCTAACTTTGGGAGCATTCCATTCCTACATCCCACAAATATACATATGAACAATCACTGAGGCATAACCATGTTCAGTAGCAGGCGTTTTTTTCCCATACATCGTTCGCATCACAATTATCGAACTTAATTAAGAAGTAACCGAAATCAGCAAAGCGATCGGTCAGCAACAACACTACGACAGAGTGAGGAACGGCAGTTCAACTGGCAGTCGACATTAAATCTGCCACGTTTTTTTCTGGGTGACTAGACGGCCAAGAAAGACCGACCCTACTTAATGTGGCAAAAGGCTTTGTTGTTGTTGAGTAGATGGCCAAGAAAGACCGAAAGAACTCCAAGAGAAGCTTTAGAGTAATCGAACACGAGGGTAATCATGAAAATGGTTCTTGGCAGCCGACAGAAAAATCAATGAAAAATGCGAGCTGTGTTAAGTCCAGCGAATCACGGAAAACCAACAAATCCAACTAAAGGATTCCTCCTCACACCCACCGACACAAGTCTCTCAGAAATAGCAAGAACCCAACTTTTGCATCAAGAGCCGGAAATAGAAAGATAAAATCCAAGAAACAGGAGAGAAAAGCTAAACAAAAGCAAGCAAAGAAAGAAGGGAAGTACCGAGAAGGTGGAGGGGTAGGCGTGGCCGACGGGGTGCTGGAAGAGCGAGGGGAACACGGCTGGCAGGAGGAGGGCCAGCAGGGAGGCGAGGCGTGGCAATGGCGCCACCATGGCCGTCCGATCCGAGATCTGGACGATGGGTGAGGTGAATGGAAGGGACCTCTCCCTGTCTCTCTATCTCGCGCTCTGTGTGTTGGGCGTGTGGAAAGAAGAAGATGGGGGTGGTGGTAATGGTGAAGGTTGGGAATAATAACTGGAGGGGTGCGGTGCGTCTCTGCCAGGCGGCAGCCGGTGGGTCCCGCTCCACTTCTCGTTATTGCTCATCAATAAGGAACGTTGGTGGTTACAATAAAGGCTACTTATTTGTATGCTCACCCCAATGCTTATCTTACCATAAACTCTGCTTTATTTTGCAATAACTATCGCTTATCTCAACATTTTACTTTAAAATTTGCAAAGTTACGGCATAATAACGACCCCCACCCAAGGTATTAAAAATCGGATCGGATGTTGAACCGGTTTGTCTCTGGTTTGGTCTGATCGGGTCCGAAACGGTCGAACCGATGATGACGTCAGCATGCCGTCATCATTTCAATTGACTCGGAAAAAATCAGACCGGGATTAATTTAATGGTCCGACCGGTCGAACCGATTCTCTGAACCGATATAATCGGATACATATACATACATATGTGTTTATATCCAATGAAATTATCGTGAAAACTTTAGAGTGTCAAATTTTCAATAAAAAACACATTACAAATGAACCGATATCGATCGATACTTTTTTTTACATAAGGCATGCATTATATAAAGATGTTCTTGCATGTTATGCACTAAACAAATAAAAATATGCAGTTATTAAGAAAGTATAAAGAGTGTCTTCTCCTGATTATATGATTCCATAATAGTAGACAAATCCTTACATTGTAATTTATTGATAGTTAGCTCGATATTTGCATCAATTAAATTGAAGCTATTTTGAACACGGTTGATAAAATCACATACACTCCATTGAAGGATCAAAGATTTACACATTGAGTGGTTGCCAATAAGACAAGTAGATCACGATTGAATAGGTTGTCAAGGTTAATCTTCTCATTAACAATTCTAAATTCTAGTCTATGTTAGAGACATTACAATACACCAAATATTATACAAATTATTTACTTTTTAGACTTTGAATCTGAATATCTTTCTCTAAAATCATGAACCATCTAACATGGAGGATAGATACATGAAAATCTACTTAAGTTTCATATTCGTTTGGATTCATTCTTATTGAATTGATAGTATTGAAATTTTAGAAAATGTTACTGGTGTTTAGCCTCATCTCTACTAGATATAGTATGACCATGTGTATCTCAGGTTTTATTGCATGTCTCCGTTGGATGCTTTTCGACATCTGACATCTTATATTGTTTGGTAATTGGTATAACGTCTCATGACTCTCATTGTAATATCCAATCAATAGATAAGTTCTTCGCTACTTGAAATTGAATAAGTTTCTATTTTATAAAAGTTCATACCATGGAAGTAGCCCGAAGCTTGCAGGTCGTTCCCTTAGAAATCTAGAATGGTACCGGCTCGCGTGAGAAAAGGATGTTGCTGTCGCCTGCTGGACGCAAAGTCAACTTCCAAACTGGCAGGTGTGTCGTCGCCGTTGGGGGTCGTCCTGCCGGAGTGAATGGATAATCAAGGATTCAAGGTTCAACAGTAGCAGTGAATCGTTGGTGGTGTATTAGTGATTCCGTTGGAAAGAGAGTCGTGGTATTGGTAATGGAAGAAAGAACCAAAAAATGGTTGCAAGTTATGGGGGAAGAAGAAAGTCGCAACGCTTGTATAGTGACGTTGGGTTTCCCGAAAGTTGATCCTACGGGTTTTTAGGTCTGGTCCGGTTCGGCTGAACCGATCCGGCTTAAATGGTTCGGTTGCGGTTCATTTTCTTTTGGTCGAAATGGAGGAACCAGCTGGACGGACCGGAAGTTCACCAGTTCCTGGTTGAACCGGTCGGTCCGGTTCGGTTTTTAAAACATTGCCCCCACCCACTCAAAATGGTTACGAGCAAGGTTTTAAATATCGGACCAGACATTGAATCGACCAGTCTTCGGTTTGGTTCAATCGAGTCGGACCGTCAGTCCAAATCAAATGAACCAGTGACGATGTCAATATAACATCATCATTTCTATCTACTCGGAAAAAATCGGACTGGACTTAATTTACTGGTCAAACCGATCGAACCGAATTTTTGAACTGATAAACCTAGATACATATATGTAAGTATGTATTTATATATCAATGAAATAATCGTTAAAAATATCACATCTTTCAATAGAATAATATCATTACCTATTTCGAGTAAAACGTTAACAAAAGTTAGTCACATTTTTTACAATTATATATGAATATAATATTATAATCATTTATTTATAGTTGTTTCTAAAAAATTACTCTAAGAAAGTATTGGCACAACGTATATTCCAAAAAACAGAGGGACATAACGTATATCACATAAGTTAAGAAGGGCACAAGTGATAAAAACACCATTATTTCCTTATTTAGACCTTCATTTTTTGAAAATTTACTAAACCATCAAAATTGGGTCAATCCAGGTCAACCGGTCCGACCAACCGGGACAACCCGATCCGATCAACCGGGTCAACCCGATCTAACCACCGATCGGACCTGGTTTTCTATTTTTCTTTTTTTTTGAAATTAGTTACACAAAACCGGCCGAACCAACTGGGTCGAAGCTGATTCTCGGTCTAACCGATCCGACCCGATTTTTTAAACCCTAGGTACGAGTAGAGGAAGATGGGATCCATTACAAGAGGACACGTGCAGTGTCAATTTGATATTACAAATGGAAGGACTAATGTAATGTAAAGGAAGCCACTTAGATCCCACTCCTACCTACTATTCTATATAAATAACATTCCCTCGTTTTAGAGCTGGAAAGAAGGCATGTAAAAGCAGAAGAAGAGAACACTCTCTCCTTCCATTTGACCCATCTACCTAAAGTTCGTTTTCTACCTTTTGACGGGGATTTCATGATTGGGAATCTTTATGAAGGAAACATGAGAATGACATCTGTGGCAATTAAGAGTAAGACACTTTGGTGGTTGCGATGTTAAGCTCACAAGTGGCTCGAGGGGCTTTGACGGCAAATCATCACCTTGGTCTCGTACGACAACCCAACATTTCGTGTATGTGTAATCTTCCTTAATACGTCCAAAAACATCATATTGCTGGGGAAAATTGCGGGCCATCCGATAGGGTATTCAAGGTGTCATGCACCACACTTATTGTCCTCCCGTATTTTATAGAGCAAATTGCAAAAAAAAAAAAACATCAACTATGCATCAATTACTAATTACGGGTATCATTTCTTCAAATGTAACAAAGAAAGACCCGAGCTGTTTAACTTCAGGGTTTAATGTTGACGTGTAAGGGTTATGGAAGCTTACAAAGGCTTGTATTTAAGATCAAAAAATAAGATCAGATCCCTTATTGTTACATTTAAAAAAATAAGACCCTTAAGAGAGAATTGATGCAAAGTAGATAATCTTTTTTTTTGTAATTATCATATTTTATATCACGATTTTAAATTATCTTTGACGATGTCATGGAAGTTTGAGCTCGACAGATTCAGCTCGAATTCGATTAGTTAACCGCGTTGCAAGATCAATATTAAGAAGCTCAACTTGATAGCTGATGAATGCGAAAGTCGCGGTGTCTAACGTCCGGTCTTGTAGGGCATGCAGTGTCCGACAAAGTCGGAACTGACAATTGTTGTACGGGTGCCTCTTAGGGATGTCAATTTGGGTCTATCCATTGGGTACCCGACCCGAACCCTCCCCATTTAAGGTCCCGAAACCCGTCCCATTTACTTTTGGACGGGTTTGGATTTTGAATTGACTACCCATGCGGGTATGGGTATGGGTTTGGGATTGCCTTGTGGGTACCCGAATCCGAACCCGCCCCAAACCCGAATAAAATATATATATAAAGATAGACGTGTGTGTTGCATTTACCCAAATCTATTTCATATCTAATATGTATCGAGCTACATGTATAAATATCGAACTCAATTTTCTCCTCTCCATCCATTTTTTCTTATTTAACTAACTTTTTGCATCTTTAATAAATAAAAACTATCAATACAAAGGAGTTAAACACTTAACATATATAAACATTTAATATCTTTTATATATTACAAATTTTTATGAATCACCATATTACACAATCTTACTCTATTTCGTCTATATGTGAAAATCTTGTATACTATTACAAACAACTTAAGATTTACCATGTCGAAGATATGGGTACCCATTGGGTACACGGGTATCCGACGGGTATATGGGTACCTGTTAGAAATTACCCGTTTAATAAATGGGCGGGTATGGGTAGTGATATTATTAATGGGTATGGGTTTGGGAATAGTAATACCGCCCCAAACCCGACCCGCTGACATCCCTAGTGCCTCTCTCGGCTCTCAACATTCAACTCAAGCATGTTAATCAATCATCAACCCACAAAATAAATAAGCAATGAATCTAAGTGAGATGAAATTTATTATATCTTACAAATAAGTGTGCATAACAAGCAAGTGTACGGGTCGAACCACAAAAAGCAACGAGGAGAGGTACAAAAATTGGCAGTCAAACTATAACAAATGTTTTTTTGTGTTTTTATAAGACTTTTCTAATTTTTGTGGGTTTTTTATCATATTAAAATTTTTTATGTTTTTGAATTTTTGATTTTTTTTCTCTTTTCCATTTTTTATATTGATTTTAACTTTCATTTTCTTTTTATGGAAAAAATATCTGTGATTATATATATCTATATATAGTAATATGTATAATAAACAGAATAATTAAAAATATATAATAAATATATAGAAATTCGAAAGATACAAACAAGAACAATTTTATTTTTATGGGTTTTAAAAAATATATAGATATTTATAATTGATAATAAGAATTATAAGTACTATATAGTAACCTAGGATTTTATATTTATATATATTGCTATGTAAACTCAAAATTTAATAAATAAAATATTTTTTATGCTTTTTTGATTTCTCTCTTTTTTGGTAATTCCTGGATATTTTTTAGAATTTATTAGTATTTTTAAATAAGAAAATATTGTAAATAAATAAAACAACAAATCAGAGACTTTGAAACGGATTTAATAAATATCTATTTATTCAAATTGAGCTTGATTTCATTTTTTTCTAGATACTAGAGATTCTAAAGAAAATTCAAAATGTTAAAACCCAATTTTATGATTTTTCTACTCATTTACATTTTTTATAATTTTTTATGTTTTTCAAAATTTAGGAGATTTTGGTTGTATTTCAAAAAATAAAAGGTCATAAAAATAAACAAGCATAATAAGCAGACATGATTTTTTCATATTTTTTCAAAATATTTTACAATTTCTATATTTTTTAAGTACAAAATAATAGAAAATGCAATTTTTGTATTTTATAAATAAAAATAATTTTATTTACCTTAAGAAAATTATATGTGATATATTATTAGATGCAAAATACTATTTTTAATAGTCAAAATACAATTCCAAAATTAAATCTATAGTATATGGACCTAAAAGTAATTTCATTAAAGTTTCCAAGCATTTAATAACATATTAAACAAGTCCAAAGGCATACATGAAATTTATCCACAATTTAAAACAGTATCCACACTGGTAGGGTGTAAATGCGAAATTCTTAAACCTCAAGATCCAACATGCAAATTTATCAAAAAATATTACACTGATAGTTAAAGTTTTGAGACCAAAAATAAATACATAAACCAATAAGGGTCTCCATGCAAAATATACAACCCCTCATGTGTACTGGCATGCGAGGTGACTTGGACTAGACTTAAATGCAAATGAAATAAATCTCAAGTCTCTTAATGAAAATGCTAAAGAAATATTTGGACTACAAATAAAAGTTTCTAGACTAAATAGAAAATACAAAAGACGGAGGGGAGAAATTGCAATGTACCCTTCAATAGGCGTTGGTGGACGTCACTAATTACTTCATTTATACACGTGGCGCCTTCTCAATGACCGATGCTGCTTCAAAGATGGAGGACAGAGATTAGATCCCACCCTCAGATCTGACGGTGTGTCGGCATGCAACCGGACAACTGTTGTTCAATCTAGAGCAGCGACTTGATACAATGATGATGAACCTCCCTGAAAGAATAAGGAAGAACATCTGGATAGTTGAGATTCGATCAAGCCCCTTGCTCGATCCAGATGATCTCCTTTGCTACTGAGATGGTCTACACCTTCCTGGGAGTGTTCCATAGCCGATAGATGTTTCGAAAAGAATTAGACCTCATTGGAGGAGGCCTGAAGAGTCGGAGGAGAACTCGAGTACCCGGAGCTATAGACTGGATGAATTGACCTCCCAAATGATGTCCTTTTATCCCTAAACTTTCATCAGAAGCTTCAGGGCTCGAGGGAAAAACTCCCCGACACAATGATAACAAAAATTTGGATCTGGAATGGATGGAAGAGTGTGCTCAGACGAGTGGTGGAGGTGGGGCATTGATCTCCTAGATCTGAGAGAGATATAAGGTGATTGTCGGTCGTTGCGAAAGAAGGCGAATGGAGGAAGATGTGAAAATGATTAAGTGGGTCAGAGAACAACCAGATCATTATGAATAGAGGCCGGTGCCTAGAGCTTCAACGAACTTCAATTTTTGATTATTAGGAATTCAGAAATGAAATCAACTGAACTAAAATGCAAAACTACTCTACTATTGCTGCTAGGAATGGAAAGAGTGAATGAAATTACAGCTCGAACTGGAGGATTAGGGCGCTAGAGGCATCGTAGCGGAGCAACGCCAATGAGCCCTGGATCTATTCCTCCGACTTCTCCTTCACATTAAAGCTCCATGAGATGCTCCCATTATCATTGGGGATGCTCCAGTTGTGAAGAACATGTGATAGAGATGGGCAAAATGGATTAAACTTCAAAAATGTCGGATGAAGAGTTTAAGTAGGAGGGAGACTTTGATTAGGGCTTACGCTGGAATCGATGCTCCCTTGTTCGAGAAATCATCGGGGCGTGAAAGATCAATGAATGAGAAAAAGATTCTATGAAGGAATTGGGTGCAAAAATGCAAGATTATGGTAGAGGAAATTGAGGAAGATGGCTTGGTCAGCAGTGGTGACAAGCCTATGGATTAGACACCCCAGTTGACTGGCAGGTAAACCAAAAGTGCACCCCCATTGGGCCACATCACCCACTATAATACAAAAATGAGTAAAAATAGATATGAAGAGGAAAATAAAATATAAAATATTTTTTATTTTTCTTAAAATATGAACGTTTTTCCATTTTTATGCATTATTTTATTGTGATATTTATTTATTTTTACAAATTAATTTATTATGTGTTAATACTAACATTGTTAAGTATAGGCATTTTATACATGCATTTGATATTTTTATTTCATATTTTAAATTTAATTATTTTATTTGTATAATTTCTATACTTATATCTTATTTAATTACACTTTTATATATTTTAGTAAATTTTCTGAGTTTATTTATATAGTTAAATAAGAAGGAAAAAATGTATTATAAGTATAATGTACATATATATTTTAATACTTCATTATCTTAGTGTATTTTCATAGCTTTATTTTATTTTTATTATTTACATGTATTTTGAGTAATATTCTCAAATATGTAAAAAATTAAGAGAGTGAAAAATGCAAAGAATAAATATATTGAATAATATATACTTTCACAATAAGGGCCTAAAAGCGAGTTTTTGCATCTTAATTACAAATTAAATGAAACTACCTTCATTAAGTAGATAATTTAATTTTATGAACAATAAAGGTGAGTTTGTAAATTCTGGATCTGTCTGGAGAAGATACATGACTGTAAAGTTTTCTTTGCACCTTTTTATTCTGTATGCCATGACATACTATGAGTTATTTTTTAATGAGACCAAATTTGTATTTTTTTGTATTTTTATTGACAGCTTTCATATTAAAAATATTATTTTATTTGAAGTATATAAAATACAAAATAAAATGATGCCCAAAATTCTGTTTATTTATAGATTAAATTAGGATTTTCAAGAGTATTTTTTGTACAATTGATTGTCCTATCGCCCTACTATATTCCTTGTAGACCAAGTGAATTATTGATTCATTGTCGAAGTCTAGGTCAGTAGGTATTCATAATACTTTCTTTTTCTTTTATTTTGGCTTTAAATACTTGTATATATGCTATATTTATGCGACAAACATTGAATGTTAATTTATTCAAATTAATTCTATATACATACATTTGGCTAGGGATTTAAGATCAAAATGAAAGAATAAAGGTGATGAAATGAAGACTCATCAATAGCTCGATAAGCTAATAGTCATACAAATTTTTATATGTTTATTAATGCTTTCATTATGCACTAAATGTGAACATATATGTGGGTACAGAAAATACTTACTACATTTATTTTCAAAGAGAAGAAAAAGCAATTAATCCACATGCTCATTTGCTGAGCATCTTTTTGCGGACTTAGGTCATATTCATTTGGAGAATAAACACTAGAATAAGAAGTCGATTCTCTGCTTTTCTAAGAGTACGCTATTTCCATCTCCATCCCATTATTTCATCTTATTCCCCTTGTTCCTATCTTTCCAGTCAAACAGAGAATAGTCCCTTATTATCCTTATTCCTCATACTTATTCCTCCTTATTTCCGAACCGAACGCATCGTTAAGGTGAAAGATCCCATGATTGTTTTTTCCAAATTAGTGGAATGGTTATTATGGCACAAACTTAAAGATTTTAGTGGAGTTTGTGTTATGTAAATGAGTTTGCATTATTAAAATGCTCGTGTGTTCAATTGAATCAAAATTGGATTGGCCTTGTGAAGATTTTGAGAAGAGATAACTTTTTCTGCACAAGAAATCATCTTCTATGGAGTTCCTTGAATAAAGGATACATATTTTAACCTAAAAGAAAAAAGATAGAATAAAAGATAAAATAAAATACCGACACTTTACACGGCAAGAATTAACCTAAAAGGAAAAGACAGAGAAAAAAATGAACTAAAAATACCGATACTTTATTTATATGAATTGCTGTAACACGATGGGTTGTCACATGAAACTTATTAAAAGTTTGATTCTAGTAGCCCTTTCAAGGTGATGGCCTTTAGAGCAATAAATTGAAGACAAAGTAGACTACATATGTGTTGAAAGGAAGCATTTGATCGTGGTTAGGTCCTGATATATATGAGTTGATCTTTGATGGCGATAAACTTGGACTTTGAGAAGTCCCTTAATCACATGTTCAATATATTTTTATGCTGAGTGTACAATATCGAATTGCCATAAAAATATTAAATACTGACACTCCTTCCTTGCATGTATATCTTTTCTCTACTAACCCTATTACTAATAGGTGTGTCCAATATCGAATTGCCATAAAAATATTAAATACTGACACTCCTTCCTTGCATGTATATCTTTTCTCTACTAACCCTATTACTAACCCTATTGTCAGGAGCTAACATATATTTTGACATCCTTATCCGTTATAATAGATACATTGTGGATATGACTTTGATATCCGTAAATATTTGTATCTGAATTGAATTTTTATATGTTCGTAGATATAAATATACTTCTAGATTTATTTTTAACTATATTTAATATAATTTTATACTTTCTCACACCATATTTGAGATAATTTCTATATAAAAATCGTATTTTTTTGTATTTTTATACCATATGTAAATCATTCAATGTATATAAATATAAGTTTATTTATAATGTAATTTTCTATTATATATGTATCCAATCTGTATGTGCTTTGTATCAATGACCATTTTATGGATTTGGTAATATAACTTCTACATCCATTCATATATGTATCTATATTTGTATTAAAAAAATAGATAAGGATATGATAAAGCATTCATTTGTATTTGTATCTGACTGTTAGCATACACATCACCCAAGTTTCTTTAAAACCTAATAAGCTAATTAGTGAAACCTTGTTGGATTGTGAGGACTTGAAATTGTCCATTTCCCCTCTACAATTTTGCTAATTATATAAACTTGATTATTTTTCTAAAAAAATATTTCTAGCAGAAGTTTTCTTAATTTTTAGTGTTAAAGTACTCTATCATAAAATCTTAGTTTTTGGGTGCCCTACCTATTGCAAAAACCTAAGTCCACCACTGACTATTGTATGTTAGGACTGCACATCAGATGTTATCAGTTAATCAAATATCACTCAAATGTAGGTCAATTGCACCTGCTCCCCCAACCCCACTACGCTCGTTGATTAGGAAGCGAGACCACCATATGGTATGGTATAGTACGACAATGGGCTTTTCCCACCATTCTTGTGGAGGTTGTAGAAAGTGGTTCATCAATTAGATTTAGTAGAACATATGATTATGATTTAAGACATATCAATACCTTCATAACAATTATAGTCTCTTAATCATATATGCCTACTCTCTTTATTCTTCAAGTTTTTAGAAGTCTCCAAGATTTTCTCATTCTATTTTTGACATATATATTATATTCATAATCTCAAGGAAGTCATGTAAAAAATGTTGGAATTAACTTTGTTGGGATGTTTAATGCAATTTAATGGTCAATATTAAGTTGTATTAATATATCTTAATTCCTGGATTTCAATGTTTCAACCATGTGGGGTGTTGTTTAGTCTTACATCGTGGAATGTCAAAACTGTCACTTGATTTTTATATGGGAAGTCCTGAGACCAGTCTGGGATTAGACTAGTGAGGACTTTAGACCACCACACACATGTGCACGTGCCTGCCCATCGTGTCGGATCAGGTCGAGCACGGGCTTGGGCATGGGCAACGACGTGGCATGGTGTGGCATGAAATAAAGACCGGCTCGATTTTGTACCCGTGGATTGGTTTGAATTCCAAGGGACATGACCCTTAATCTTCTCACATTACGTAACCGCCCCAACGACTTTAAGTATCAATCTAAAAGCTGTAGACTAGGGTTACGAACACTCATGACTCTCATTCTTACCGCCTCTCTTCTCTCTCTTACGATCTGGGGCTTCTTCTACGGAGGTGACTTTTGAGGACGCTCAGGCGTTGTGTGCACCATCGACGAACGTGAAACTGTCGTACCCTCAAAGCAGCACGTCAAGGACCTGTGCATTGGTAAAGTGGGGGCGCTATCTCTCTAAGGAGAATCCTACAACGTGATGCTTCGGTTGTGGTCTCTAACCCTCTATTTCTTTATCGCATTGGTTGGCATGATGTTTGTTTCAGGATTTTTCCTTTCTCTCATATACATACATTTTTAAATGGATATTTTTCTTGTTAATAATGAGTTGGATGCATACAGATATTGATTTAAATTGGAAACATGTTCTAAATTTGTTTTCCATATGTATGTGTATGCTGCATTTCTCAACAATCTTAGAGAGACAGATCTATAACGTGATAAGAAATATGTCTAATTTGAGGTTTCAATCTCATGTGTATTTTCCCTTTCTCTCATGCATACATTTTTACATGGATATTTTTCTTGTTAATAATGATGTGGATGCATACAGATGTTGATTTAAATTGGAAATATGTTCTAAATTTGTTTTCTGTATGTATGTGTATGCTGCATTTCTCAACAGTCTTAGAGAGACAGATCTATACGTGATAAGAAAAATGTCTGATTTGAGGTTTCAATCTCATCTGGATTTCACTAGTATGCCAGAGAAACTTGAGGGGAAGAATTTCAAGCGTTGGCAATAACACATGAAAATCTGGCTGACCGCGATTGGCCTAATTTTGAATCTGAAAATCGAGTGCCCTAAGTTATCTGAACAGAACTCAGATCCAGATACGGTCAAGGTAGTTCATGCATGGAAATAACGTGACTGACTGTGTCATGGGTGCATCCTTACTGCATTGTCGAACATTATGTTTGATGTCTATGGCACATACACTAAGACCACTAAGGATCCGTGGGAGGAATTGGATAAGAAGTACAACATGGAAGATCTATGTATTGAAAAATACTCAGTATCCAAGTTCCTGAAATTTCAGATGACTGAGAGAAAATCGGTTTCTAAATAGGCTCATGAGTTTTTGTTATTGCTCCATGGGTTAGCTGCCCCATGGGTTAGCTGAGGCAGAAAGGAAACCTCCTGAAATGTTTTAGGTCATGTCGATCATCAAGAAATTTCCCAAGTCCTAGGAAGATTTTGGGATGTCCCTAAAGAACAAGAAAGGGAAAATCTCTCTAGATGATTTAATGGCTCTTGAAGAGGAGCATAAGAAACAAAAACCTGTAATGTTAGTTGACGTGACCCCTAAGGTCAATGTCATAACCTCAAAGGGAAATAATGCTAAAAAGAAAATAAGAAATTACAAGCCAAGGAAAAAAATCTAAAAAACCAAAGAGGAAACCTTGCTGATAGTGTGGATAAGTTGGACACTAGAAGAAGGATTAACCTTCTCTAAAGACTCAACGGAAATCCATAGATATCACTCCTCAAGCTCTTTGATTGAGGGAGGAGGGCATGGTGAAGAGTATGTCTCACTGAACCCTGAACTCTATATAATAAACGATCCTAATGAATGTCTCGTTGATACTGGTGCAAATGTACACATTTGTACTGAGAGGACATTCTTTATATCTCATCAATCTTTGGCCGATGGAACAGTGATGATGGACAATAGACTGCAGCCAAGGTGCTTGGGTCTGGATGAGTCGAGCTGAGATTCTCAACTGGACAAGTTTGGACTTTGCGCAGGGTGCCGCATGTTCCTGACATCAAGAAGAATATCTTGTCTAGATCTTTATTAGTTAGAGAGGGTTTCCAATTAGACTTTAAATATAATAAAGTAGTTTTTTTGATGCTTGGTATTTCTTTGGCAAAGGATATTTTGCTGATCATAATCTTTTATTTAGAATCATATGTGACATTGATAGTTTGGTTAATAGTATCTCTATGTGAATGTCAATTCTATGAAAAGAATGATTAAACTCAACATGAAACCTGATCATATTACAAAAAAATTACTAAATCTGAAATATGTGCTCACTAAGTTGTCTAGAAAGCCTTTTCACTCTATGAAAAGGGAAGTGAAATTCTATACTTAGTACATTCTGATATTTGTGAGTTTGGTGCATGATGACTAAAGATAAAAGATATTTTATCGCCTTCATAGATGATAATTGTAGATACTATTATGTTTATCTGCTTAAAACTAAGGATGAAGCCTTAGGAAAGAATTTTTCTTTAAGAATCAAGCAGAAATACAAGTCGGTGAAATAATTAAACGTCTAAGGTCAGGTATGAGTGGTGAATACACATCTAACATATATTGATGAACAATGTAAATTATTTGGCATAGTTCATGAAGTTACTGCACCGTATTCACCAAAGTCTAATGGAATAGCAGAAGGAAAGAATATGACCCTAACTAATATGGTTAGTGTACTTTTAAAAAGTTTTATACTACCATCATATGTGTGGGGAGGAAGCTTTGAATACGGCTTGCCATATTCTGAATAAAGTTCCCTTAAGGTATAAAGATAAGAGTCCATTTGATCTTTGGATAAATAGGAAGCCAAGCCTAAAATATTTCAAGGTGTGGGGATGCTTAGCTAAGGTCTTGGTCCCGGAACATAAGAGAAAGAAGCTTGGACCTAAAACAGTTGAAACCGTCTTCTTGGGGTATCTGAAAAATAGTTATGTCTATTGATTCTTAGTAATTCGGTATAAGATCATATCATAGATACTAATAGTATTGTTGAACTTCGTGATGCTACCTTTTTTAGGATACTTTTTCAATGAAAAACGGGATTCTTGAAAAGCTGACTACTGATGTAGACTCTACATTGGTAGTATTCCACAACAAATAGAACATATGTCAAATGTAGGGGCTACGTCATCTGGGCCCAATGAACGTTTGGAAGATGTTGAACCTAGACGAAGTAAGAGGCCTAGGATTACCAAGGATTTGGGTAGCGACTTTGTGTCCTACCAAATCGAGGGTGATCCTCCTACGTACAAGGATGCCATGGCTTCTACTGAATCAAGGCATTGGAAGGATGCCATTAAATTTGAAATGGATTCAATTATTTCAAATGGCACTTGGGAATTGGTCGATCTACCTCTTGGGTGTTCTACTGTAGGAAGCAAATGGGTATTCAGAAGAAAACTTAGACTGGACAGATCCATAGAAAAATATAAGGAAAAACTTGTAGTCAAAGGTTTCAAGCAGAATGAGGGTATACATAAATTTGATACATATTTTCCTATTACTAGGATGAGTACGATTCGGATGCTCGTTGCGTTGGCCTCTATACATGATCTCAGAACTCATCAAATAGATGTGAAGACTGCCTTTATATGTGGCGATCTTGAGGAGGAGATCTTTATGGACCAACCTGAGGGATTCATAGCATTTGGTAGTGAAAGAAAAGTTTGCAAGCTTGTAAAGTTCCTTTATGGACTAAAACAAGCTCCAAAACAGTGTCATGAAAAGTTCGATAAGACTATCCATTCTTATAGCTTTATTGTTCAGTAATTCGATAAATTTGTGTACTCTATGATTAAAGGTGATATATTTGTTGTCTTATGCCTATATGTCGATGATTACTTGGATCAAACATAAGGATAGTGGAAGAAACTAAGAGGTTCTTGAGCAGTAAGTTTGCGATGAATGACTTAGGAGTTGCAAATATGATTTAGGAGATCAAACTGACTAGATATACTAATGGAATAGATGCATCTCAGTCACATTATACTGAGAAAGTTTTTGAGAAATTTGGCTATCAAAGATGTAAATACGTATGCACTCCTTATGATTCATTTAAACCCCTCTGCAAGAACAAGAGTGGAGTACCTGTAGCACAACTATGGTATTCCAAGATTATAAGAAGCTTGATGTACCTATTCATTCGCAGGTGCAAAGTTGAGTAGGTATATAAGCTGTCATGACCGTACTCATTGGGAGGTCTTGGACCGAGTGTTGAAGTACCTTAAGGGTACTGCACCTCTTGGACTGCATTATGGTAAGTATCCTCTAGGTTTGGAAGGATATAGTGATGCAAGTTGGATTGATCAAATGGAGGACTCTGAGAGTAATGATGTGATTGGGTATATATTTACCATTGGAGGCGGTGCAATCTCCTGGAAGTCTATGAAACAAACCATCATAGTTCGGTCTACTTTTGAGGCAGAGCTGTGTGCTTTGGATACGACACGTATAGAGGTTGAATGGCTTAAGGAGATTCTCTCTAAGATACCCATGTTGGGTAAGCCGATACTGATGATTTCTTTACATTGTGATAGCATGACCACTATTGCAAAGGTAAAGAGTTCAAAATACAATCAGAAAATTAGAAGACATATCCAAGTTAGACTTAAGTCTATTAGGGATTTGATGTCTTATGGAGTGATTGTTGTGGAATTTGTTGATAGCAAAGGTAACACGACATATCCGCTTACAAAGGGACTTGATAGATCTTTAGTCTAAAAATCCAGTTTTGGGATGGGGGTTGAAACCCACTGAGAGTTTACCTGCAGTATCAACCCAACCTAAATGAGTGAAGATCCCACAAAATAGGTTCAATGAGAAAACAAGTTGTATGTGGAACTGGTTGGCACTTATTAAGCAATACTTTGCATGTGAGTCATATCCCTTAAAAGTCGAGTGCCTGAAAGCAGTAGGAAAAGGTTGAGCATCATGCTCTTAATGGATTCAAGCTTTTTGTAAGCAGGATGTGAGCAGTGCACCCTTAGATAATGTCACCTATATGAGTATTTTTGTGAGCCACAGGTAGAGGATGAGGGTTTATCCTTAATATACTCATGAAACAGGGCATGGTGCGTGATCATTAGTAGTAACAAAATTAGAAGATTGTACCATATACTTCACTTTGTTATTGCCACTCAATACCAATACATCAAAGGATTAAAGTTCAAGACTTAGTTCACTTTATTTTTGTGGTGGTGAAAGGGGATAACTCAGATAAAGGTTCAAACCGGAAGGTACCTTTACTGAAAGTAGAGCGTAGAAACCCGAGATTTTCAGCTCTTCGTGTTCAACAGTGAATTCATGGGGGATTGTTGGAATTAACTTTGTTGGGATGCTTAATGCAATTTGATGGTCAATATGAAGTTGTATTAATTTATCTCAATTCATGGAATTCAATGTTTCAACCATGTGGGATGTTGTTTAGTCCCACATTACGGAGTGTCAAAACTGACACTTGATTTTCATATCCTGAGACAAGTTTGCAAACAAACTAGAGAGGACTTTAGACCACCACACACACGTGCGTGCGCGCCGCGCCGTGCCAGGCTGGATCAGCTCGGATATGGGCACAAGCTCAGGTACGGCGCTGCTACGACGTGGCGTGAAATAAAGACCGAGTTAATTTTGTAACCTCAGATTTGTTTGAATTCCAAGAGACATGTCCCTTAATCCTCTAATTTTACGTAAACGCCACGACAGCTTTAAGTATCAATCTAAAAGCCGTCGACTAGGGTTACAAACACTCACAACTCTCATTCCCACCACCTCTCTTCTCCCTCTCACGATCTCGGACTTCGTCTACGGAGGTAACTTTTGAGGACGCTTAGGCACGGTGTGCACCGTCGACGAGCGTGGAACCATCGTATCCTAGGAGCGTCATGTCAAGGTCCTGTGCGCCGGTAAAAGTGGGGGCATTGTCTCTCTAAGGGGAGTCCTACAACAGGACGTCTCGGTTGTGATCTCTAACACTCTATTTCTTTGTCGCATTATTTAGCATGATTTTTGTTTACGGATTTTTCTTTTACTCTAATTCACATACATTTTTTTAAACGGATATTTTTCTTGTAAATAATGAACTAGATGCATACATGCGTTGATTTAAATTGAAAACACATTCTAAATCTGTGTTTTCTGTATGTATGTGCATGCTTTTCTGTATGTATGTGCATGCTGCATTTCTCAACAAAAAAATTCGCTAGTAAATTGATTTTAAATAATTCAGATTTTATATATATTTGTGTATATTTGGTACTTGTAGCTGAGAACTTGTGTTGTTGCTAATTTAATCTTAGGAAAAAATGTAAAAAGCCATTGAATTTATGCTTATATCGGTAATGGCATTTATCCTGTACATATAAGCTTATTCAACCGTACCCTTCAATTTTATACTAGTACATCAAGTGTGGACAATAAGCCTCGCTTACTGTATAAGCATGCGCTTCGTTATATCCATTCATTCACTTGTACAATCAAGTTTCTAACTATTTTGTTTCCCTGATATAAGAAATTGACACAAGCAAATCTTTCATATAAAATACATCTGTATATTTATCGAACTTATGATTATTCATTTAGTTTTTTAGTAGTCACACTTTACACACTGGCATTCCATTTCATACTCTAATACAATTGATTTCATGTTGGATATTTACTTCAAACTTCAATACATATTTGTTGAAGTTTCACTTTAGGAATATATTCATATTATGGTACACAACATCAACATTGTAAGATATAAAAGCAATCTGAAAATTTAAATCGTACAAAAAGTCAATGTCCCGCAAAGAGGAAAAGAAGCATGGTTGATCGCAATGAATTTAGACCCGACTCGGAATCCCACAACCGAAGCTTTAATACTATTTGAAGGGATATCGCATCTTGTGCATCATTGAAAATAATGAGTTGAGTTCGTGGAAACTCATTGTATAGGTAAATAGCAATGACATTTTTTTAAACCATGGAACCATATAGTATAGAGTAATTTTATACTAGTCAATGCATAAAGAAATATAGGAATTATACCTTAGAAGGTGTATGATGAACCTATACTAGAAAAGATCTGCAATCGTATGTCTAATCCTATGTCGAGCCGCATGTATATTGTTGATGAAACACATAACCCAAAACACCACCCTGATGAATCCTCAATTTATCATATTTGTTCTTTCATTTCTGCTTAAAACCCCTTATAAAATACTTGTAAATAGATACTAATTCTCACTTTTAACAAACTAACATCAATTATTAATAATCTATATTTAATACTTATTTATATCGAAATAAAGGAATAAAGAATAGAAAGAGAAAGAAAAGAAGATGTAATATGCACCATATAGACATATACATACTGATACCAAACCCCGAGATCTGTGCAAGATTTATTTCTGAACATTATTTTTATAGTTTAGTACACATTTATTGTACAATATTCATAAAGAAAATATCTTGATTTTGAAGATAAATAAAACAATACAAGAAATTTATAGTGTGAAAAAGGTGAACCTTTTCTTCTTTTTCTTCTCACATTGTTACACTGAATCGCATACACCAATAATTATCCATTGAAATTTTAAAGATTTTTTGTTTAACTATTGCTGTTTACAACCGTTATAAAATCTTAAGAGGAAGATAGAATCGGTATATAAACAGTTGCTAGCAATAAAACAACTAAAAATACTTATGTTGCAAATTTAAATAATTTTAAATTTTTAATAAACAATATCCAATGTAATATGTTCAAATAGGTGATCTAACAAATATTTCAAAAATATTCATTGTTATAGATCTATTTTGATGCTGAATAAAAGTCAATTCTACTACTTTATAGCATAATATCCTTACTTGGATTACATAGCTCACCTCCACACAAACACAACAAAGGGGGGAAACACTTGAATGAAGACATTTATATTCTATATATGCTTATATTGTATGTGATCTCTAAACTAACCAATTCTAAGCACACTCGACCGTTGGAATAACATTTTCAATCGAGTCAATTGGGCGGAATCCCATTTGGCAATTGTTTTTTGATATGATCGTATGGATAGCGATGGCAATCTAGTTCTACCTATTGGCTATTCGATCTGAATTCGTTCCATCTAACGATCAGAAATCCGCCTCATTTATTTTTGAACGGATCTATATTTTAAATTTACCACCCATATGTAGGTATAGGTATGAGTTTGGAATTGTCTTGTGGATATCCGAATCCAAACTCATCCTAAACTCGAATAAAAAATAAATATAGATATATGTGTTGCATTTTAGTAAAACTCATCAGATCCACTTAATATATAATACATATCGATCTACATATATACAAATCGAACTCAATTTAGCTCGTTTTCATCTATTTATTCATATTTGACTACCTTTTTGTATCTTCAGTAAATAAAAAAATCAACCCAAAGATTTAAACACTTAATATATATATATATATATATATAATGCTTTAATATTTCCTACACATTGCATATCTCTATCTACCACCATATTACATTATCTCCCTATATTTAATCTACATGTCAAAATCTTATGTACATTTATGAAAAGCTTAAAAGTTTATTATGTTGAATATGTGATATTCATTGGATACATGGGTATCCGCCAGATATGTGCCAAACTACTAGAAATTATTCATTTAATAAATGGATGATATGGCCAATGATTTTATAAACGGGTACGAGTTTAGGAATATTGATACCCGCTCAAAATCCGAACATGTGACATCAGAGAAGAAAGAATTTATTCCTTACAAATAGGGTTCTATAATATTGCACCGACACATTAACAAAGATTGTGGTTGTCAATAAGTTGTCAATTGGTTGAAGTATCATTTTCCCACGAGTACGCACTTTGCATATTGTCACTTTCAATCTATACGTTATAGTATATTAATGTATGCGGTATTGGGAAATTAAAACTTTTCTATTTGTAAACGTTACTTCCACGCAAACACAACTAGTCTCTCCTCTGCAATGCGAAATTAATTTTAGAAGAAATAAACAATGAAGAGAATTGTGAAGCTAAACTTCAAAATTGGGGCAATGGATTATTAGATTGAATCGATATTGACACCATACAATATCTTTTTAATCACACATAAGAATTATTTTTGAATTATTTTATAGAAGTATCTTAAAAAATAATTGAAGAAATTACGGTCATTATTAATTTGAACCTCGATAAAATATAAACATGCATTTCGATAATTTTGTTGCACAAAGTTCAGTTGTAAATGTCTTCTCTCAATTATATATATATATATTAATGATATGTTTAAAAAAATGAACTAGTAATGTATATTCGACTTCATATTAAAAGTTTAGTACTACAACTATCAATGGAGAAACATCAATAAGATCTTCTATTTATCACAGGAAAGTTATACGTACTCAAAAAAGTTACATAAAAATTTACTAAAGCAACTATAGTAGTTGGCATGATCATCCATATAATTTAGTTACCTCTAATTATAGTAAAACTTTTTAACAATGCTTTTAAATTTATGACATAAAGAGTGTAATTTTTAACATGCTTTGAATTCATGTAACAATTCTTATATATGGCAGAATTGTGAATATACTTTAAATTTATAGTAGGGTCATTAACCATTGTCTGAATTTTTAATATGCTTTAAAAACCATTATAAGATTTATAGAATTATGGTAAATTAAAAAAACCTTTCATAAATTTACCGTAATTTTTAAAATATTTATTGAAATTTACTATTCACGTTAAAAATCTTTTTTGCATAAAAGTTAAATATCTTGTCAGAAGAATCTCTATCATAAGTTTGGAATATCTTATTGAAGTTTTCCAACGGAAGAATATCTAACTTGACAGTCTGAGGTGGAAAACAATGTAAGTTGAATAAGTTCACACACAAATACACACAAGCACACATGGCATACATACTAATGGGATATACTTCAAATATGATGCAGTTATTCCAAAATTAAGGTCAACAATCCCATTCATCCATAATCAATCCGATGGTATTTATTAAATACATGTTAATATATTTATTTAATTATTCCGAAATCTATTTTGATTATCAATTCACTGAAGATAGTATGTAGCCAATAATATATCTTCTCCATTAATATCTCACATAATTTGTTTATTCAAATTTCAAAACCCCATCCATATTTTATGTTGATGTTGGAGATGTATAGAAAACAATCGTGATATGTGGAGCACGATCGTGGCATGAGGGCAGAGGTGACCGGACGCTCGCATTGGTAGTGCCTGGAGCATCGGATGGCACGAACAATAGTGCATGGAGTATGACAACATGGAGAAGGGGGTTGTGAGAACTAGGATGGAGCTCATCGAGAATATATTCCGGCATGGGGTTTAGAGAGAGGGGAGATGGTAGAGAAGGCATCGATGGCATGATCATAGCTTGGCCGACTGATGAATAGCCATTTACCTACCTTTATTCCTTCATTTTGTTTTTAAATCCTTAGCAAAACACCTGTAAATACTACTAACTTGTATAAATTAACATTCAATATTCATATATAAATAATACACAAATACATGTATTTAAATCCAAAACTAAAGAATAAAGAAAAGAAAAGAAAAATAAATGAAGTATCAAATATACTAAATGATTCTAAATCATGAGACCAAATTAAATATTGACTAGATCGATTATAAATAAAGTAGGGGGAGATAATGATCAAAAACTGCAAAAACCCCTAGTTTTATACTCTGAAAATGATAATTTTTATATTATTTATTTGCATTTATACACATCTCAAATAATAAAGTTTTTGATTTCATTACATTATGTTTACATTATTTATTCATAATTCCTTTTTCTTTTGGAATATATAATATAAGAATATATAAATCTATACATACAATATAGGATATAGTAACTATATATACTATAAAAAATAACCAAAAAGTGCAAAATAAATTATTTTTTGATTTTAAATAGTTTTCTACTATATTTATTATTATTTAGTTAATTTTGATAACTTTTATATATTTTAAAAAGTCAAAAATATCTTAAAACAAGGATTAAATAAATGTGTCAAATTGTTTCGAAAATTTAAAATAAAAAATAAAGTCAAAATTTTCCAAAATATTTTTAATTAATAATATACATATATACACACATATAAAAGAAAATTGTAGAACACAAAAATGTATTTTTAGAATTTTTGGGTATTTTTTAGATTTTATAAAAGATTTCTAAGCTTTTTAATTTTTATGAGTTATCTTTTTTTATTTTGAGTGATTTTTGGTCTGAAGGCTCGAAATATTAAAATAAACAAAATGTATTTTCTGGGATTTTTTCAAAACATTTTCATGTTTTTTTTTGAATTTCATAAATCAAACATGAACAAAAACGTGCTCTTTAGATTTGTTAATAAATATTAGAAATGTTTAAAATTAAAATCCAAAAATATAATTGAATCTAGATGCTAGCAGGCTCTTAACCCTCCTTTTGAGAATTTTTACAACACATATGGAATTTTAATAAATGAAAAGCATACACAAAAATTAATGAACTAGCATGGGCATAAATTCAATTAAAATTAAAGTTGAGAGGCTTCCTGCAAATTACCCAAAATATTATAACAACCAATGAAAATTTATGGACTAATTGGAAATACAAAATCCGTAAGGGTTTATATGCAAAATGGCTACCTCACGTCAGACCGACACGTGAGATAACCTAGCATTGACCCAATAACAAATATAAAAAAATATAGGGGTTTCCTTACAATTTTACAAAATTATTACGTCAATAGATGAAAGTTTGAATACTAATTAATAAAATACAAAAGAAGGGGTCGAATAGTGCAAAATACCCTCTTAAGGCATGCGATCGGACGACCGAGTACGATTCACTTAATATGTGGCATCCTACAGATGTGTGAAACCACTTCACCCCGGACGGTTCTGATTAGATCATCAAAGCAAGGTCGATGGTGGTAGCTCTGCAAGATCCGACCGCAGTTGGACACTTAGGCGAAGAAGGACGATTGGACGGTTGTGGAAGGGCTTAGTAGAACAGGGAAGAGCTCCCGTTCTTTCGAGCTTCGATCAGGTAGAGCTCGATCCTTCGACCCTATTCTTTACTGCACAGTGGCTCAAAAGATTCCTAGCATCGTCATCTATTGACTGGAGAGTTCAAAAGGCTACAGGGATCACTAGAGGGATTCATCGAGGTCGGAAGAGCAAAGAGACTCCAGGTACCTCCGACGAAGTTCAAAATCTTCTCCAGTTGGATCTGGGCTTAAGGGTCCTGCACATGAATTAAGATGGGTCGAGGACAAATTTCCCCGACCCTTTAAGCGGTGGAATGGAGGCGTGGTGTTGTATGGCGGAGGTACTCCAACGAGACAGGGGAGGTGGAGCACCCAAGTGCTGATCTAGTGAGGATTAGGTGGACGAGAGTGGTATGATGCATAGAGAATTGGTAGGAGAAGGAGGTGAAGATGAAAGATGGGTCGAAAAACAGGCGTGCATGGTTGAAGGGTTCGCCGGAGCTAGCCTCCAGAGAACTATGAATTCATCAATTTAAGTTAATACAATTGATAAAACCAAATCTAACGACTAGAAATTAAACTAGATCCTAAAATCTACCTAGAAAATAGAAAAACTAACCTCAGTTGGTCAGAGCCAGGAGTTGGAGTACCTAATGGCCAAGATGGTTGGAGATAGTAGAGATCACGGCTAACCCGCTCCTTCGATAAACCTATATGCTCGACGAATATTATGTCTGATGAATTTGAATTTTGCCTCTTTAATTGTCTAAAATTGTAGTGTAGGTGATGAAATTTGGTCGATCAAAACCCACACTTTCGGATATGTGGAAGTTAATTTACTTGGCAAGTATACCAAGGTCGAACACAAGGACACAAGCCTCTTCGTCTATTTTTTGAAAATTATTGACTAATGAATGAGTGATTATTTTCTAATCCTAGGTCTTCATGCAGATATGATATGCAATGTAGATAAAACAATACAAAGACAAGTGATGCATACAATTTTTATTTGCTTTTTAGATGCAACTAAATGATGAAATCAACATAATGCATGATGAAATGCAGAAGACAAGTATGCAAGAGTAGATATAAAAATATGTCCTAAGAATGTCAAATCACTGAGCAACAAATAGTGGATAGATTCAGAGTTAAGATGAGCACAAAGGATAAATAATAACATCTAATTAAAAGAGCAGGAGATACTGTAGATCTTCAAAAATCATGACATTTAATTTAGTGTCAAATTAAGAAAATAAACATGTTATTAGAAAGACAATGAAATAAGCATCAAAATGAAACTGAAATCATGCGATTTGGAGTTAATATGCTCAAGATATGATCAAAATAGTGCTATGTGCATAAATGTGATAAAAATGCATAGAAAGAAAAGATAAATAATCACAAAATGTCCCTGAAGGGCATTATTGTAATAAATTAAAGCCAGAGGGACCCTTCTGTAAATATCCCTGAAGAGCGAGGGCATTTGTATATGAAATCTAGATGGGCATCTATGTAAATTACCCTAGGCGCACATGCGAGGCACGTGCCTAGGGACCTCATTGCAGTTTTGGAGAAGGTTGGGGTGTCTCTGCAAATAACCACACCCTCACGCGCAAGGTACGTACGTAGGGTGAGTTTCAGGAGGTGGCGAGGCTCGGTGGACACGTGGCACCTACAGGTGGTTCAAGAGGTGGCCTGGTTACCTGAGCCTGTTGGGTATGCATGGAGCCTCGAGGCTTCATTTGGACCGTCCGATAGAATCGATCTGATGGAAGCTGTTATTCATGCTTTAACCCCTCTCACCGGAGAAGGCTATGCTCCAACGAAGGCCTTGGATCTCCACCTCCTTCCACCATGCGTGCTAGAGCTCTATGCAATGATGGGCCAAGATGCGATGGCAAAGACGGTGCGGTAGGTCCAAGAAGAATCCAATGATGGGCCCATGTCGAGAGATCCCTCTCTTGAACGGAGCTGGTGATAGAACTCCAACCATTGAAGAATATTTTCCCTACAAAAAGTTAGGTACGAATAGCCGAAGCAAGTGGATGTGTGCGTGCAAGATGAGCGATATGGGAGCTGGCAGAGCTGAAGAAGGTTGAGGCTCGGTGTGTTCCTCCATCGTGATGGAGGAGGAAAGGGGACGACCTGGATGGAGGTTTTGACAAAGAGAGAGAATGAGCGAGGTGATTGACGTGAATGGGGGATGGATGGTTGAGCTTCGTAGGTGATCAGATGGAGGTGTGATGCGTTGGGTGCGATGGGAAAATTATGGGAAATTGTGAAGAAAATATAAAAGGAAAAGCTGGAGGGTTCGAGGAGAAGAATGGCGGCGGGGGAGGCTTGGGTTGAGCTCACTTGAAGCTCGGGTCGTCGCACAACTCTCCCAGTCATGGTGACGTGCTCAACGGACGCCAGAGGCACCACGATACGGTGGATCCACCGTAGGTCAACACTGAAGGAAAAGAGTCTTCATTTCCTCTACAAGTTGCCCCTTTGCTGTCTCCAGAGGGGTAGGGGATGCTGGGCTAATGTCTGGGTTTTTGGAAGAGGGGTGAAGCAGGCAGAGGAGAGGGTTAAATAGGTGGAGGAGCGGATGTTACTGGGGTGCTTTGCAATGGCTGCCCGAGGGAGGTGATGGAGGGTGAATGGATGGGTACACATGAATGGAGGATGATAGGGCTACGTGGTGGTGGAGTTAGGACGAGGAGTGGGGGGTCAGGGGCGATGGTGAAAACTGGAAAGGGGTGGGGGTGTCCTGAGGCGTAACAGATGGGGAGGGGGGTTACAGAGGTAGACGGTCGGTTTTGGACCGTTGGATATTGTGATCCAACGACCCTTGTTAGGGTACGGATGAAGGGTATGGATCACATCTTAGGATCTGATCCGGTAGCTAGGAAGCAGGCGTGGGTTAACGATTGGGATGGAGAAGGGGGGAAGATCTGAGGGCTGAGGTTGAATGGGTGACGTGGAGAGATAGGAGGCGTTGGATGATGAGGCATCCAATGGCTTAGGGTGAGGCGGAAGAGAGTGGTTGTGATCAGATGTCAGAGAAGGTCTGATGGCTGACAATGAAGCACGAGTGGACAACAAAGATGGAGGCGATGGAGGATGATCATATGGCCGAGGAGGCAGTTGAGAGGAGGGAAAAGACGGGGGCCACGTAGGCGACCCAAAGGGTGCCACATGGCTCAACCTGATTAGTCAAAAATAATAAAAATAAAGAAAAATGAAAAATAAATAGTAGATGGCTGAATTAGGGAAAAGTCAAAACATGAAAGTTGTAGATCTCGATAAGATATACAAGTTTTATGTTGGGCAAAAAACCAAAAGAAGTCATTTGCATAAAGATGAATTTTTGGGAGTATTTTTAATGAGTAAAAAACTATTTTTTGTGGTTTTGATGTTTTTTATCTTTTCAAATTTCTTTTAAAAGCCAAGATAAATAAAAACAATAATTAACCTAATTTTTAAGGGTTTTTAATGAAATATAAAGTAAAGAAAATTGGCTAGTCTTTAGGGTTAGAAAATATACATAATATAGGTTAATTATAAATATATTATTTTTCAATATAATACAAGTTAATAATAGGGATTTAATTGTGGTTTTTATTGAATTGTTTTAGACAGGAGAATAATAAATAGATTTTACATGATGTATCTGAGATTCATCACTATAATGTACCTCAAGCCATCAAGCGCAAAAAGGAAGAGTGAAAGTGGGCCAAAGGGAGTCGAAAAATGGAAGAAGCTCGGGCGGAGGATTATGTTCAAGTGACGAAGTAGGGTCAAAGATCGAGGTGAGCAGCTCGATGCAACAATGCAATCCTCGAGGATTTAATCGGGCGTGATACAACATAGATCGAGGACAAAAAGCTAAGAAGGAAACTCTAACAACTAGTGCAAGACGTGAGATGCAAAAATCGATGACAATGGAGTCAACTGAGGTTTGACAGATCCACTCTCCTGGGGAGAAGAGTTGATCAGGGTCAACTCTTAACCCCCCTTGATTGGTCAACGTGGACCAACCACAAAAAAGGTGGGTCAGAATTACTTTAAAAATTGATAATAAATAATAAATGGTTTTATTAAATTAAAATTATAAAATAAAAATGTTTATTATCTTCTATAGTATTTTATATGATTTTTATTTAATTTTATAACTTTATTTAGTACAAGTCACTTTTTAGGGTTTCATTTATTGGTATATTTACCTACTTTTCAAGTAGTTTATTTTTATTTTTTTATTTTATTATTTTAAACTTATATTTTATATATTTTTAACTTATTTTTTGTACATAATTATATTTTTATTACATTTTTTATGATATAGTATGTACACTTAAATAAATAGAGATATTAAATATATAGGTATAACTATAGGGATTTCATCTATGTATTTATGTATATTATTTTATTTTTATGTTTTATTTATGGTTGTCTTCTTTATTCTAAATGTTTACATATACTATAAATAATATTTACAAAGTTATAAAAACATAAAATTATAAAAATAATAGCAAAAAAATAAAAATGAATATTTTATTCAAGTGTTCTATACAAGAGGGGTCCAAAACCTAACTTTTACATCTTAATTCCAAATAAAATGAAACCACCTTCATTAAATAGATTGTTAAAAGTTATATACAATTAAAGGTGATTTTAATATATTATGAGTTTTTATTGAGGAGATATGAGTCTGGGAAGTTTGGATTTTGATTTTTTTAGAGCATAAAAAGTACATTGTGCATTTTTTTTATGAAATCAATTTTCTATTTTTATTTGTATTTTTATCTACAACTTTCATGTACGAAATTTATTTATTTGAGGTATAGAAAATAGAAAATAAAATTTGTCCCGAAAATGCAACATTGATGAATAAAAGAATGAGTATTTTATTGGTTGGCCCTTATCTCCCCTACTTTATTCTCTGTCGACCCAGTCATCAAGATACCTAGGTTTTGGGGTTTAGGGTCATAAAATATTTTTGGTATTTTATTCCTTTTCTTTTATTTATTCTATAATTTTTGTATTAAAAATTATATTTTGTACACAATAAATGGAATAAATAAAGAAATTTGTAAAAAAATAATGTTATTTGCGTGCATTAATTATAGTTTTTAATGTCAAAACGATAGAATAAAGGTGATGAAATGGAGAATCATCCGTGGGTGACTGTACAGATAACCAATTATTTTATTATTTATAATTTTAACCTTTTTATATTTTCTAAATAATTAAATTTTATAAAATATATTTAAAATATTAACATAAATAAAATCAAGTAAAAATATATTAAAATAAATAAGACAATATAATATATATGTATACTATACCTACAATATATGTACATTCATTTATTTATGCATATAAAGAAAAGTATTAAAATACAAAAAATCTATAAATATGTACTAAATAATATTATAAATATATAAAATATGTAAATATAATATTAGGTCAATAAATACAAAAAATATAATATACAAAATACAAGTATATATATACCTATATGAAAGTGTAAATATTAACCTATTATAAATATTAGTGTAAAAATAAATCAAATCACCATTAAATTATTTGAAAAATAAAAAACATTTTCATATTTTTAATTTTATTTAATAAAAATAATTTAATATTTTATTTTCAATTTTCCTTTATATTATTTTCTATTTTGTCCTTATTTGTCCTATATGAACCAACCAAGATCCTCCAAACATTGACCTCGGGTTAACTGCACTTTTGACACAGAGCGACCTGCTAGACCCACCAAACCCTCTGATTTCACAGTTTCTTTGCAGCATGATACACATCTCCATGCCATTTGATTTCTTCAAGAAATCTTTGCATCAAAGCAATGTCCATCACACCATGTCCCTTGATTCGTCAGTCTCATCAATGCAAACAAAAGGCCTAATCTTTTGAGCTCCTTGTCATTGTTATAAATTGTAACCTCCAAGGTTTTATTCAAGTTCAATCTCTTTGGAGACCGTCGTAACCCTTCTGATATCACCTAGGGTGTGCGCCTTAGTGATAGTAAGCATACCCCTTTGATCAGAGGTGAAAAAAGGTTGATTTTAGGTGTTTTAAGCCATTACTCGAGCTACTCTAGCAATTGTATTCTTCCCAGGTTCTCCGACCAGGTGATGCCCTCTTTTCTATCAGTTTAAATGTTGTAATTGGTCCCCTAGTGTAGTTGCACTTTCAATTTATTTAGATTTCATCGTAATTAATAAAAAACCCCAAAAAATAAAGTACATCGGAGCACTAGGTTCCAGCCTCAGTCCACTGTTATTCTGATACCATATCGACTCCTCGACCGCCTCACTTAGTTTCCCTTCGCTACTCCATTCTCCAGATTGCCCCCTTCACCCTTGATCTTACACAGACCGGGGTTATTCGATCTCATTCCACCACCCGTCGTCAAGAGATCATCGTTCCACCTCATCTTCACTTTTTATGACCAATAAAGGGCATGGACCCTTTGCTATCATTACCCCATTCTAACCATATAGATGTTTCATCCTAACGATGCTTCAAAGACCCTCTTCTGGATTCGATTTAGTCTTGATGATACTTCTAGGTGTCGAACTTCATCTCCGACCTCTAGGCCTCCATCGATGAAACCCGGACTTTTTTGCACATCCATCAGTCGCGGAATCCCCCCAAGATCTTCTTGGACATGTCAGTAGCTCTTTTGACTGTCAAATGATGGATATCCAGCTGGAGGAAGCTCGCCCAGGCGGAGATTCTTCCCCATTCTTCCAGTGACACTCCACCATTCGATCGAGTCCCCATTGCATCTCATATACCCATTTGATTTGGATACCCTACTACAATTGATCCATTTAAGGATTGACTATCCACCACTTGCCTGTGAAGGGGTATCTTCTAATCGTGGTTGATCGTCGATAAGTGGAGTGTCCTAAGCCATTGGTCGCCACGTACTTTCCTCGCACACACTTCCTGGGGGTAGTTGCATATTAGCCCTCCCATCGTTTTGTATTCTAATTTAGTATTGTAGGTTAAATAATCAAGGAAAAGTAATACGAGTAGATAGAGAGGGCTTCCTAAATGCCCGATCTTGTAGGGTCTGTGTGTCCGACAAGTCAGATACGATAATCGTTGTATCGGTCGCTCTCACGGTACTCGAAACGTCACCAATCAATTAGACAACAATCAAACCATAATGTATGATAAATCGATGAAAATTATGCGAGGTGAAATTTACTATACCTTATAAATAAATGTGTATAGAATGCAAGTGTAGGGGTCGAACCAAGAGGAAGTCGCAGAGAGGATATTTATTGTCAATTAGTACAAATTAAACAATAAATGTTTTTGTATCTTTTCTGCTTTTTGAATATTTTCTGGGGTTTTAGTTATATTTAATTATTATTTTAGTTTTATATGTTTTATTTTTTTTATTTTTTTTAAGTTTTATATTTTTCTAAGTTTTAATCTCCTTTTGTTTGTAAGGGATATAATAAGTATATATCTATATATAATAAGATGTAGATTATAACTACTTTATATGATATATATAATAAATATATAAAATACAAAAAAATGCAAATAAAGAATAGTCATTTTTACTTTTTAAAGGTTTAAATATATTCATAGGTAATTATAAATAATAATATTATTATTAATAAGTATATATAGGTTTTATGTTTATAAATATAACTATATATACTCAAAAATTTAAAAACAAAAAAATTTTGTGTTTTCTATTTTTTCTCTATTCTTATAAACTCATATGCAATTTTTGATAATTTTAGGTATTTCTAATTGATTTAAATGCATAAAATAGAAGATATATTAATATGTTGAATGTTTTAGGGTTTAAAATATAAAATAAGTTTAAATTTCCCCACAATTTTTAAAATATACTATAATTTATATAGTTATACAATATAAATTCATCTTTTTAGATTTTATAGGATTTTTGCAATTTTTATATATTTAGCAGATTTTTCAATTTTTAGTGTTTTTATTTTATACTTTTTTTTGTGATTTTTTGGTCTGGAGTTTAATATATAGTACTATGTAATATATATTTTTTTGAATTTTTTTAAGATGCTTTTATATTTTTTGTGTTTTACATATGGATTACATAGCTCTTAAATGATTTTTAATAAATGGGAAATGCAATAAAATCAAAAATAAAAATAAGGGTGTGCAACACCATCATGATTAGCTTACCCCACATTTTTTTTCCAAAATTTAGAGCATAAGATCTATTTAAAGAAAATAAAAATATAAATAAAATAAATAAAGATCTGGTAGGGGTATTTTTGTAATAAAAATGTTCTATGGAGGCTGCATGTAAATATACCCCAAAGTTTTAACATGTATTTACAAACTTTTAGGATTAAATACAAATAGAGGAACCTGGTAGGGTATCCTTCCAATTTTTCACACCTCATGTAGGTTGCCATGTGAGGTGAGACGTGATGAATCTCGATTCATCATTCTTTATTCTATCATTTTGGCCTTAAAAACCCAAGCAAATGCATGTAAATAACATCATTTTTGTACATAATAGCATTCATTGTTTATACATAAAATAAGGTTTTTAATGCCAAAATTATAGAATAAAGAGAAGAAAAGAAAAAGGAATAAAATATTGCAAATATTTTATGACCCGAACCCCGAGACCAAGGCTAGCAGGAATTGGTCGACAAGGAATAAAGTAGGGGGAGATAAGGGCCAATAATACAATAAAATACCTCATTTATTTATTCATTCACTTATGCATTTTTTACACCTATTTTGTATATAATTATTTGTTCATCAAATAAAAATATTTTGTACATGAAAGTTGTAGATAATATAAATAAAACTACAAAATTGAGTTAACGTAAAAATAACATTCAGTGTACATTTTATACCCAGAATAAAAAGCCAAGATCTCAACTTCACAGACCCATATCTTGCAAATAAAAACTCCAAATCACCCAAACTCACCTTTAATTGTATATAGCTTTCCAAGAACTATTTAATAAAATTAAGTTTCATAATTTTTGGAGTTCATCTGTGGAAGTTAGGTTTTTGGCCCTCCTTGTACATAATAACTGATTAAAATATTCATTTTATTCAATATTTATTATTTTTATAAATTTATATTTTTTGGAATGTTGTAAATAATGTATATAATACATGTACATATTAAAATTAAAAGAAAACCAAAAATAATTTGTAAAATAAAATAAGCTTATGTAATACATAGGCAAAATACCTATGTTAAGTATGTACATAAATAAAAAGGGATTTAATTATTTTATTCTTTATTCATCTATATTTTTATAATAATGTAAATATTACATCTAATTTCTTAAAAATATAAATCCAAAATAAAAATAAATAAAATATATTAAATAAATAAAATGTATGTAATATATAGGTAAAATACCTATAAGTATACCAACATATACATATACATATTTATTTAAAAATGTAAATAAACTCATAAAAACTAAATAAAAATATATTTATACTCATAAAAATAAGTTATAAATTTAAAAAAATAAGAAAATAAAAGAATAAAATAAAATAAACAAAATAAAAATAAAAATGTACAAAATACATGTAAATACATGCATAAATACATTATTAAAACAAAAATATAATAAAATACACCAAAATAAATAAATAAAAATCGTAAATAAATACTACAGGAATTAATACACGTTTTTCATTTTATAAGTAAAATCTAATAAAATCATTTATTATGATAAATAATTCATTTTAGAATAAGGTCTCCTATTTTGTCCTCTAGCGTCCGAGGTGGACCAATGAGGGCGCGGCCCGAGTTGACTGATGAATACCCAGTCATCACTCTTTATTCTTATATTTTAGCTACAAAAACCTTTGCAAATGCATGTATATTCATGTAAATACAAATAATTATCAAAAGCATGCATTGTATAAAGTTTAATAATTAGCATGTTTTTGTGTAAATATAAAAGAATAAAGATTAAAAAGAAAAAGAGGGAAATATTTAGAATAAATATTGAGCAACCCAACCCAAGGGAGGGCTCAGCATGGGCCTGACCGCATAAAAGCCAAAGTAGAGGGAGATATGGGCTCATGTGTGTAAATATTTATGTAAATAAATAAAATTATTTTCCTCACAATAATAGTCTTGTAAATATTTGTATATATTTATAAATATAAAATCAATATAAAAATTTAAAATTAAAAAGAAACCAAAAATCTGATTCATGTACATGATCACCTTGTACATAGTTCCATCTTTCCTATTTATTTATCCTTATAAATAAATAAAATTAATCTCCAAAATTTTTGTAAATATTCTATATTCTATAGTGTAAATAAATAAAATAAAAACAATTAAAACAAAAAAAATAAAAATAACAAAATTAAAAACACAAAAATATTTTGTAAATATACCATGTATATAAATGTATATATGTATTTATCTCACATATGTATATAAATAATAAAAATAAAATAAAAATGTCTTTTTATTCCTCATTTTATAATATAAATAAATAAAATATAAAATAGGAATAAAATTGTACAAAAATAAGGAATTAAAAATCAAAAATCAAATCCCATATATTGTATATATACGTATATATGAACCTACTATGTATATACCCTATTCTCACTTTGAAAAATTAATTAAAAATCACTAAAAAATAGAATAAAATAAAATAAAAATATTTCATGTTCACTTTTTTGCTAAATCGGCCCCTAGTTACCCTAATTTTCACTTCTAAGATCCAGCCACGTGGCCGCTTCCTATTGGCTCTGGGGGATGTTGACCGCCCGATCAACTTCCCCCCCACGACCACCTCTCGCGGGTCTGCAGCGCCCGACTCCCCTTCTCGGATTTTTCCCAGGCAGACCCGACTCCCTCTCGCCTAAACCCCGGGTCCGACTCATTCACGACACACCCGAGACCCTCGCCGGAGCTACCGCATCGAGATCCACGCTCTTGATTTCCCTACCCGCGCGCCTCTTTCCGAATCATCCCCACGTATAAAGCCCAGCTCCGCCTCCTCATTTCTCATCTTTGGCTATTCGATTCCACCCCCTGTGAGCTCCGGTGTGTGCGTGAGAGTGACATCTCACTGCCCGTGCTGTTGAAGCGAGGAGAGGGACCGGATTCCATCGATCCGGCGAGCTTCGCCGCCGTTGCTCCGCCACCAGCTGGAGCTCGAGCCTCGGAGGGAGACGCTCCTCGAGGTGAAGACCCAGAGCTTCCTTAGCTCATCCCCAGTCTCCTTGTCCATCCAGGTAATCCCTTAGACCCTTCTTTTCCTTTGATTTTCCATTACGCCCAAATCGCCTCTTCGTCGTGTTTCGCCGATTCCGTCCTCGACCGACCCCCAATCGATCATCGGGTTTTACCATCGCCCTCGCCTCCTTCCCGCGCACCTTCTCCATATCCCCATCCAACCCAGCTCGCATAGGAGCTGGGATTCGAGCTCCACCGTCCCCACTTCGCCGGAGCTCGTCCGCTGCGACCCATCGTTCACCGCCACCCCACCTAACCGGGTCGAGGCAGTTTGCCCTCGACCCGCGAGCCTTCTGGACTGTTTTGCAGGTATAGTAAGGGCCATCTGAGGTCCTTCGACATTGAGCCAGGAGGCGTACCTCCGCCGACCTCACCGGAGCTCTCCAGAGCCCGGTTGGGTCATCGGAGCCCACCGGCAGACGCGGAAGCACCCCACGCTCCTTCTCCGACCTTCAGCGTGCTTCCAGGAGGATCCTAGCGCACGCCCGAGGCCGACGAATCTCGCCGGCGAACAGTTCATCCAGCATCCTCCGTCACCGTCCGATCGCCTCAACCCTCCAGTTCTGATCCAGACCGTCCATCTCAGGAGGCTCCTGCACCGCAGATCTTTGGAGAGGCGATCCCAGCCGTTGGTCCAGTGAAGGGTTTGGCCACTGACGTCCTCGACCGTTTGATCAGACACGTGGCCACGCCCCCGCCGTTGGATCACCCCGAGGAGCGCAGCGTCGGACCCCCAGTCGCCCACCACCGTCCGATCACACACGTGGCGTCCATCATGCGGTCCGTATTAATAAAGGGTAAACTACGTTTAGGCCCTTCTATTTATAGCATTTCGTAGTTAGTCCTGTAAATACGTAATATAGTTGTTTAGTTTTTGGGATATTTGCATCGAGGACCCTGTGCTCAGTTTTATTTGCAGTTATGCCCCTGTGTATGGTCTGACACGTGCGTCGACACGTGAGTTTTTGGCTTATTTGCATATCAGACCCCTGTAGTTCTGGATGTTAATGAATGAATGAAAGTTTGTGTTTATTTGCATTTATACCCCTGTGCGTGAAACATTTGAGCATGCGCGTGATTTTTTGGGTTATTTGCAGATAAGCCCCTGGACTTTTGGTACTTGTTACCAAATAGCCCTCGGGACTTGTTTTCATTACATTTGGGTCCCTGAGTTCCCCAGGCACGCGCGTAGCGCGTGTTTTGCTGGGTTAATTGCACCAGACCCCCCAGACTTCCGGGTATTTGCACTTTGGTCCTTGTGCACAGTGCCCCTTCTTTATTTTTGAATAAAATAGCAAATTACCTCCAAATCCAAAGAAAATTGGACACATGGCTCCTGCCATAGTGTAAAATTTTCGAGGATTTTTGGAGACATTTCTGAGTTGTTTTGTTATTTTTAAAAAAAATCAAAAACCTCCATTTTCATTACTGTCTAACTTTAAAAACCCCAAAAAAAATATTAAATAGTGTCCAAAAATTACAAAAAAAATGGCTACTGCTTGTTTTGTTGTGTTTGATCTTCTAGCCAATTTTGGCTATATTTCATTTCTGAAAACCACTAAAAATTGAAAAACACTTAAAAACTTATAAAAATTCTAATAATTAAACCAAAATCCAAAAATAATAATAAAGGTGCCTAAATTTTCCTTGTTTTATCTTCTTTACAGGAAAATTACCTCCCAGCTAATTTGGGGCTTTAGATATTTTATTTAGGCCCTTTTAGCTCGGCTGGACAGTACCTTTCATTTCAGTCACTGTTTCATTTTTAGAAAATTAAATAAACATCAGAAAAATCTCAAAAATTCACCAAAAACACTAAAAATTATAAAACACATAAAAATATTTTTGTTAGAATTTTTGGTTGATTTTGAGTGCATTTAATAAATTATTGAAGTGTAACGTTTCTTTGCTTTTATTATTTTCTTAACATATTAAAAATCCAAAAAAATATAAAAACCCTTAAAAACCACCAAAAATATCTTCTCTTCTCTGTTTGACTACTCCGTAGGCCGCAAGGCCAACCCGTTCTCCTTGTGTTCGACCCTGGTCGCTATACCAGGTTAAATAAATAGCAAGACCGCTATTTTGTGTTTGATTGATTTTTATCTCTCTTGGTGGTCTATTTTTCTTGATTGACCGCATCTGGTGACTTGGGTCGCAACGACCATTGTAGATACCTTTACCTGAGTCGCCTTGGTTTTGTGGGTCATCATTGACCCCCGGTCAACTGTCCCATCTGGGACCTGGCGCGCCAGAACTGTCATTTCCCCCTTCTTCTGCCATTTTTCCCGCTCGATCGGTCGCTCCTTCGGCAACAGTCTCTTCACGGAATTTTCTCCCAGACGCATCATGATCCCCGCCACATCTCTTATTCGTTTGTACATAGCCTTGATTCGTTGAGATTCCCCGGTCAATAAGGGTGCCCAACCTGTGTTTAAATAAACCACCTCCACCTCCTCCGCAAATTGGCCAGCCTTTAGCCAATCCCTTCCTCGCATTTGGTCCCGGTGGTGTTCCTTGTGACAGGAGGATCCCGCCGGTGCTTTGAATCGGTCGGAGAGGCGGAGGTTGCACCCAAGGCCGCCGCTCCGGCGAGGCCTTGCTCCTTGGTGTTTCGCCAGGTATGAGATGCGCCTTTACCCATTTTTAGTTAGGTTTTAGTTTTAGCTTTTTATTCGTGTCATTAGATTAGTTGCTAGCCCTTAGGTGTAGCGTTAAATCGTCCACCCGTAGTTCGCCGGAGCTCTGCTCCGGCGAACAACTCCGCCTCCATTTTTGCGTGCTAACAGCTTCAGCCTTGGGCCGAGGAACTCCCCTCGAGCCGTGTGAGTATTTTCCTGCTAGTCAGGTGCGTCGATAAGCACCAGGAGACGCAATCAAGAGTCACCGGAGGTACCTGGACCCCCTCGACTTCTTCGACGTCGTGGTGGCACACCATGGTGTCTCCGCCCGATCCGAGACCTCCAGCAGCTAGATCCACCTGTGAGGAACATGCTGGGCTCCTTGGGAGCAGCAAAGAGCGGCGGGGGAGGGAGATATCGCCGGAGGAGTTCGCCCAGGCGAACCTTCCTCCCTGTTCTTCCTGATGCCCTCCCCGTTGTTGGATGAAGATGGAGCCCCAGACCTGATCAGAGACGTCCGATCGTCCAGAGCCGCAACCCTTGGATCACATGAGTGATCTAACCCCAGACGTCAGATGGCGAAGCAGTATAGACCGCTGGATGTGCGACGCGTGTCAAGTGGAGAACGAAGAACCGTTGGATCGCCGTTTGTTGGGGGTAAATTGCAAACCTAACCCTCGCCTTTTTTGTATTTAATTTTTAATGTTGTTAATAAATAGCACGTTGTAAATAAAATGTAATTTTTGCTAAAGGTCCCCTGAGTTTCTGAGAATTAAAATAGGTCCTTCCGCGCCTCACGAGCAGTCCCACGTAAGGCGCGTGATTTTTGCACTCGAACCCTGGCGGGTTTTGTAAATTGTAAATGAGCCCAAAACTTTAAATAAAGATTTATTTCTGTAGGTATTTTTGCACTGATGCCCCTGTTACTTATTTTATTTGCAAAAATGCCCCTGCTAGGCTGTTTATTGTTGTGTCTTTTATCTATTTATTAAAAATACCTATGAGGCTCCTAAAATTCCACAAAAATTAGGATAGATGTTTCATGTAATGCTCTTTCACGCTCACATTTTATTCAGCATTTTTTTGCATTTGACCTAATTATTAAAAATGAAAAGGAGCCCTTTTTGTACTATTTAAATTAAAAAATCCAAAAAATTATAAAATGCTTTTGAAAAATTCCAAAAAAATTACATATGGTATATTTATATATATATATTGAGTCCAAAAAATAAAAAAACCTAAAAACAAGAAAAAGAAAAATATAAAAATTTCAAGAAGCTCTAAAATCCTAAAAAATATAAAAACCCTCGAAAAATACCAAAAATATGTTTTCTTATTTTATAATAATCTATATATTATTATTTATGTATTAAATTAATTTGGTTATTTTTGGCTTATTTCATATTTTAAAACCCAAATTAGTTTCGACGCATTTAATTAGTCCTATATTAGGGACATTTTTGAAATTAAAAATACATAAAAATTAGAAAAAATTCCGGAAAAATAACAAAAAATATATAAAAATTAAAAACCCGCAAAAACAATAAGAAATTGGACATGAATCATTGAATTGAATAATTGCACAATCATTTTCACCATACAACCTTTCGCCTCCCAGTATTCGACCACTACTTGTGCTTACACCTATACACATTTCCAGTAGAGTTATAATCAATTTTAACTCCACATTTTGATATTCATTGCATATATTACTGTGGGTTAATTGTTGATTGATCTGGGTATTCTGGAGCGGTCGACTCAGCGACTGGATCTCTCGCCTTGTGAGACATCTAGACCCTCCTGAAATACTCGTTCATCAAATGGCGCCGTTGCCGGGGAGGCAACGGATTTTTGTATGGTTGTTTCTTTATTTATTTAATTCTTTGGTTCATGTCCTCTATTCATTTATTTGTTTGATTATTGATTGATATTTGTTGTGACTGTTTTGACCCTCTCTCTCTTTATTTGTCTTTGATGTGAGGGACCGCCAAGCGAAGGAGGAATTCCTAGGAAGTCCTATGCACCCGAGTGAGGCGGAGTTGGCTCCTCTACACCAGCCAACAGGAGAGAGCATCGAAGGCAAATGGAGGAGAATTTTTGAAAGCAGTCTACTTTTTGCATTTTATCTTATTAGTATGTATATTTTTGTGAGAGAGTGACATTTGACATGTAATAATTCAGGACTCTCAGACACTCGACTCCCGAGGTCCATTGCCCGAGGGATTGTTCGCTTGGGGGCCTCGACGGTTTTGACGCTTTTTCCTTTTTATTTTATTTTCATTATTTTGTATGAATGAGCCCTAGCTTAGGAATTGCTTGCCGATAGATTAAGGTCCAAACACCCTAATATATTTGTATGTACCTATAGTGCTTTTGGATCTAGTCAAATATAAACAGTCGGTTCATTTATCTCTTAACCCTTGTGCCGTGAGCGAGCCCCATCAAGCGCTACTCCTGAACTCGAGTGTGTCGAGAAGAGGAGGGGTGAGCCAAGACCGAACTCTTAGGTTAAGGATAAGTGACCAACTTGTGGTGCTTCACTATAATAGCAGTTACTATCCTAGGGCGATTTCTTCGGCTTGCATTTGCATATAGCATAGGTTTCAATTCTGTTATGCATCCCGCATGGAGAGAGCTGGGAAGCACTGTAAGTCTTCTTACTTAGCACGCATCATCGTTTTCCGACTTGCATGGCTTTTTCCGACCTCTTCGCTCTGTTTTTGACCACTTAGGATGCTTAATGGAAATTGAAACCTCGTTAGGCACGTGCATTGAAAATACCCAAAAGAGTGATAACTTCAATAAAATCGGGACTGGCTAACTCTATTGGGACCTAAAAATAAAACGTAATGGATTCCTTGTCTTGGGGAGAGCAAACCCCCTCATTGTATGCGTTTTAATTGCTCACGTACACACTAAGGAGTAGAGCCCAAATCCTATCAAGCCTCCTAAGTGTTTGTACAACTTTGTGATTCTCACCTCACTTTAAAACTGAAAAGATAAATGACCGTCACCTGACGGTCTTCACTGTGTTGAGTAGGTGAATTGGGGGTTTGCCTTGTGTCTTGTTTGTGACTTGGAGTCCATTGTGCTTTTCTTTCATTATTAGAGTAGTAGGTCCGTCCGTGTGAGTCATGCATTTTTCATCTTTGAGTCTCTCTACCTCTCTTATACATATATTTCTTCATTTGCATTGAGTCGTGATATTGGCACTTAAGCTCAATCAATTTCTTCGCCAAGTCCATTCGTTCCTGACATCTTCTTCACCATCTTCTTCGTATCCACTGTATCATCCCCATTTTCTCCGGTTCGAGGAGAGCATGCTCTTCGAACCACCATTTTGACGGTGTTCCCGCCCTATGTGGAACCACCCAATTTTGTCTATGTCTCGATCTTCTTTCCCTCCCTCCTCGTCCCTCTGTTTCACTCTTCTATCACCGTGCTATTAGCACGCACGCTCAATCAGCTTCCCCACTTCATTGTGTTACCCTTCTTATCCATCCTTCTTGTGTACCCCGTATCACCACTCACTTTACCCGAGAATGTTGTGTATATTGAGGAGGCCGCATCGTGGATTTTGACTTACCTTGATTATTTGTGTAAGACGGGCCAATGATGTTGAGGATGCTGAGATGAATATATTACTCTTGGTGGATTTGACTTTGGATACGTGCTACGAGCATATTGAGGATTTTTGTTGATGCATGAACATATGTGTGATGCATTATTGAGGAATCTTTGATCTCGCACACCGGAATTGAGGATGTGATGTGCTTCAGTGATTTAAGGATGATATCATGAGATTTCTGCTGTTCTATCTATTTTGAGGTTTCGGCCCGTCTTTATTTGGATTTTGGATGGACTATCTTGATATATGCTTCATGATGACGGTGCCCCGAACCCCCATGATGTCTCATCTTCTAGATTGACCCACCCTTGATCTCCTGGTTCTACTATCCACCTATGACATTTTGAGGATTCTTAATTGTCTTTCATGCCATCTTAGACAGATTTGACTGACCCGAGGGATGTTTTGTGATTGATCTAATTATTTGCTCCCTCCTCTTGATCTTAGCCCTCCGGATGATTGAAGGATTGATTGCTTTTGAGGACCTGAGATGACTTGCCATCATTCCCATGGACCTACATTGATCTAGCTCGCATTCGTCCCCGAGGACTATCTGCGGGAGAATGCGACAATTTCTAGGACTTCGGTTCCATCCACTGCTTGGGTCGCCATTTTGATGTCACCCGGGACTGAGTCAGATGATATGCTTGATTGGCCTCCCCTGTGATTGTGTACCCGACTTGTCGGTACATGAGGTCAACTGTCTGATTGCTCTCCTTGATGGTCCTCGCAAGGACGAGCCTTGATATTCCTATTGTTCACCGCCTAGTTCATAGCTCTCCAAGGGTTATCTGCGAGAGCTATGACACATTTAGCTCTCTTGGTCTCTTCTGCGGGTAGACGGTCTGCCGTCTATCGAGACCAGATTCTCTATGGATCCGTCTGATGGATCCGGCTCCTTTGAGCCTCTTTCTCTCCTTGACGACCCTCGCAAGGGATGAGATGTACTCTGATTATTCACTATGTAGCTCACATCACTTCCCGATGACTATCTGCGGAAGAATGTGACACTTTCTTTACGATCGGCTTCACTCATTTCTGGTTCCTCCCGTCGGTTGGATCACAAAGCCGATTCGTCTGATTTGTGCACCGGTCTCCATTTCTGATTATGCGCCTAATCTGTTGGGGCATGAGACCGACTTGCTCAGACTTATTTGAGTCCGCTCTCCTTGAAGGTCCTCGCAAGGATGAGCTCTTTTCTGATTATTCTTTGACTAGCTCGTAGCTCCCTGAGGGTTACCTGCGGGAGACTATGACATATTTCCGATCTGATTGGTATTTTTTGTTGGTAGTCGATTTGTCGACTACTGAGACCACTATGTGGGTCTGTCTGATGGATCCGGCTCCTTTGAGCCTTCTCTCTCCTTGACGACCCTCGCAAGGGCAGAGATACATTCTGACTATTTCATTGCCTAGATCGCAATACTCTCCGAGGACTATCTGCGGGAGAATGCAACACTCTCTTTACGCTTGGTTCCCACTATTGTTGTGTCTCCGACCTGCGGAGCACGGAATCGAGTCGTCTAATATTCTTGATTTTGGTCCCATCCTGAGTTGGCCTATCCGATCTGCGGATCATGGGACCCATCTGATTAGACTCCTTTAAGTCTTCTCACCCTTGACGTCCTCACAAGGTTGAGCTCCTGATATCTACGTTTGCCATGCCTAGCTGGCAGCACGTTCCCCGAGGGTGATCTGCGGGACGCTGCCACATTCTTTAGATTCTCCGGTCTCTTCTGCTGGTAGCCGATCTGTCGCCTACCGAGAACATTTCTGTGATCCGTCTGATGGATCAGGCTCCTTTGAGCCCCACACCTTGATGACCCTCGCAAGGGTGAGCTTCTATTCTGATTATTCATTGATTAGCATGTGCTACTCCCCGAGGGTTATCGCGGAGGGTACATCATTTTCTAGGTACTCGATTTCACTTTTTGGTGTCTCCTGTCTGTTAGAGCACGAAGCCGAGTCTTCTGAGTTGTGTACTTGGTCCCCTCTCTGATTGCCTATCCGATCTGCGGATCACGGGACCAAGTCTTCTGATTAGCTGATTTCTGGCTCCTTTGAGTCTGCTCACCTTGACGACCCTCGCAGGGTTGAGCCATGACTTGCGGTATTCAGTATGTCTCCCGTGATCTTCCGACTTCATGACCACCGAATGCCATGACGTCTCTTGCTCCTCACTTTTCCATATCTTATTGAGACTCTGATTGACCGGAGGACTCTGTACTATTCCTTCTTCCTCCCGGTCTTACGGTATCAGCTCCGTTCCCTCATGATGACCCTATGAGCCGATTGACTGCTTCACGCTACCGGTCTCCGCTTTACTTTCTGATCTATTTTCCCCCGGTAGCCGACACCCACCTGACTGTATATTCGGGCGTCTATTCACCTTTTGAGTGCGTCACTGTTCTCGCAGGGAGACAATGACGCGAGTACGGTATTCACTTGTCAGATACCGTCCTGTACTTCACCAGTTCTTCACCACTTGTATATATGTGTGCCTTGTTCATTCTTTCTCCCCGCATGTTAAGTGTCCCCTAGATCTATCGCCATATTTTTGTGTCTATACTTAGGATGTACTTTGTCCTAAGTATAGGGGGGTAACCCACCACGTTGTTCTTTCGTCGTTCAGTTTCGTCACTCCTGTTGTTGCCTATACTTAGGGATATCTCACCCTAAGTATAGGTGGAGTGATGTGTATATTCTACACGATCTTTTTATCTATCTTTATTTATCTGTCTTTTCCTCTTTTCTTCTTTTCTTTTTCATATTCTTCATCTAAATAAAAGGTGTCGCGCCTTTGTGTCAGTCTCTGTACTTAGGACGTACTTTGTCCTAAGTATAGGGGGTTGCACCCCTGATTCGTTAATTCTTTGATCTGTTTATTACCACCCATGGCCCTCCCTGTCTTGTGGACAGTCTGCTATACTTAGGATTATTTGATCCTAAGTATAGGGGGGAACGGTCATTTTCTTATGCATTTATCTAGTTATTCTTTCATTTGTTCTTCTTCTAGTCGTTGTAGTATAAAATTTTCTATGCTCAGTACGAGTTATGTCTTCTCTTTCTCTTTTCTGATCTATGAGGACATAGCTCATGCTAAGTATAGGGGGGTCGTATATATACTCTGTATATACATTAGCCATAACTCGTACTTTCATATAATTACTAATAAATATGCCTAAAAATAAGATATAATTCATTGAAAATTAATTACTAATGCTTCTTATTCCTCAGATTCTTTTTGTATATACTGATTAATAAATCAGGTTAAAAATACTTTTGCAAAATGATTTGAAAAATGGTGTGAACTGTTTGGAAAACTTTTTGTGAAATATTTTCAACCTTGGTAAAAATATTTTGATTGCAAAATTTTTCTATTTGTGTGAAATAATGGATTTGAAAACCTATTTGCAAATGATTTTTAAAACATTTTGTAAAAATATTGTGAAAATGTATATATAGTGTCTGCAAAATCTTTGCAAAATGGAATTTCAAATGTTTGTAAATAGTTGCAAAAATTATTTTGTACTATAGTTTTCAAAATGATTTTTCAAATAAATTTGAGGAATAAAAGCATCATAATCAAATAAAATTCTTTATCAATTGTATATACACCTCAATAAATCACTTTGATAAAACTTGTAAATTCTTTAAGTCTTGTAAATAAAGCGGCAGCCCGTGTAAATAGCTGTATATATTTTATACTTTGAGTGCCAAAATTCTTTTATTTGTAAATTTTGTGTGTAAAATTCCTCTTTTTATTTTCAAATTCTTTGCAAAATTGTATTATTCTTTGCATATTTGTAAATATCATTTGCATAGCATTCATATTCTTTGATTGAGCTTGATGATTGAACTAGTCCAATAAAGTCGAAGATTGGAGCTTGGTTGGACCTTAATGCACCTAACTGCACTGGAACCTTATGGGAACTAGGTTTAAGGTACTTCAGGTCTATTTGGACTTAATTCTTTGAGAAAGCAGGGCTGGGTTCAAGTCACCTCAGTGGACTAACTAGAACTTTTCGAGACACACGCATGACTCTTGTCGATCGTGACCTAACTTGGACACTTGCACCTTTCACTTGGCTCAACTCAGTCGGAGAGGTGAGGGGGTTGGATTTACCAGTCTGAGACGCACACGGGTGGAAACATCCGTCCTCGTCTAGGGAGGGAAGTGCACCCCAACCTGGTCCCACTTTCAATGAAGTCGAATGGCAGGAGAGTGTGGGTTGCAATAAAGCTTCAAAAGAGGATAGTCTTCTAGCTCAAGATAAAAAGTCCTTATGTAAATGCTGCTGTAAATAGTATGTTGAAAAAAAAGAAAGAAAAAAAAGAAAAGAAAGAGAAAACTCCAAAAAAGTGGACATGCTTGTAAATAAAAATAAAAATGCCTGCCGGAGTATGTATATATGTTGTATAGAAAATAAGCAAGCTTGAGCATCAAAGTTATACCATGTGAGCCTGCAGCTGGATGACTTGACTACACTGGTCTTGCATCCCAGGATAGGTAGCTACACTGGCTACCGTCCATTCTTCTTCACCTCCTCCTCTTGAGTTGGATGCCACTTGAACTTAGATGGGAAATACCCTGCTCCTCGACGGTAGAGGGCGGGATTGGGGAATCATTGGGTTGTCATTCTGGAGAAGTCAGTTCCTTTGTCATTTCAGTTGGGGAGAGCCACTATCACTTACACTTACAAGTCAGCTTCATAGTCATAAGGGTTTGCGTATGACGTAGGCTAGTTCTGACCTGGCTATTGAGGTGATTTGAACCGAGTTCTGTGACTCTCGAAGGATGTTGTGTTTTAAATTTGGTTCCCAACCAGATTCCTCACACATTTTCACACCAAGGTCTAACATGTACTCCAGACTTTGATTTTGTACAGATGAGTTTAATAAATCATGATCTATTCAATTTATTCTTTATTCTTTATTTTTACTTTTTCTTTCTCTCTTTATTCTATAATTTTGGCATTAAAAACCTTATTTATGTATAAACAAGGCAGAAGGCTATTAGGTAGGCAGAAGAAGATGTTATTATCATCATTTCTTGTTTTTTAATTATTCTATCATTTTGGCCTTAAAAACCCAAGCAAATGCATGTAAATAACATCATTTTGTACATAATAGCATTCATTGTTTATACATAAAATAAGGTTTTTAATGCCAAAATTATAGAATAAAGAGAAGAAAAGAAAAAGGAATAAAATATTGCAAATATTTTATGACCCGAACTCCGAGACCAAGGCCAGCATGGAATTGGTCGACAAGGAATAAAGTAGGGGGAGATAAGGGCCAATAATACAATAAATACCTCATTTATTTATTCATTCACATGCACTTTTGACACCTATTTTGTATATAATTATTTGTTCATCAAACAAAAATATTTTGTACATGAAAGTTGTAGATAATATAAATAAAAATACAAAATTGAGTTTGCGTAAAAATAACACTCAGTGTACATTTTATACCCAGAATAAAAAGCCAAGATCTCAACTTCACAGACCCATATCTTGCAAATAAAAACTCCAAATCACCCGAACTCACCTTTAATTGTATATAGCTTTCCAAGAACTATTTAATAAAATTAGTTTCATAATTTTTGGAGTTCATCTGTGGAAGTTAGGTTTTTGGTCCTCCTTGCACATAATACTTGATTAAAACATTCATTTTATTCAATATTTATTATTTTTATAAATTTATATTTTTTGTAATGTTGTAAATAATATATATAATACATGTACATATTAAAATTAAAAGAAAAACAAAAATAATTTGTAAAATAAAATAAGCTTATGTAATACATAGGCAAAATACCTATGTTAAGTATGTACATAAATAAAAAGGGATTTAATTCTTTTATTCTTTATTCATCTATATTTTTATAATAATGTGAATATTACATCTAATTTCTTAAAAATATAAATCCAAAATAAAAACAAATAAAATATATTAAATAAATAAAATGTATGTAATATATAGGTAAAATACCTATAAGTATACCTACATATACATATACATATTTATTTAAAAATGTTTATTAAACTAAATAAAATATATTTATACTCATAAACATAAGTTATAAATTTAAAAAAATAAGAAAATAAAAGAATAAAATAAAATAAACAAAATAAAAATAAAAATGTACAAAATACATGTAAATACATGCATAAATACATTATTAAAACAAAACCATAATAAAATACACCAAAATAAATAAATAAAAATCGTAAATAAATACTACATGAATTAATACAAGTTTTTTATTTTATAAGTAAAATCTAATAAAATCATTTATTATGATAAATAATTCATTTTAGAATAAGGTCTCCTATTTTGTCCTCTAGCGTCCGAGGTGGACCAATGAGGGCGCGACCCGAGTTGACCCCCGGTCAACTGTCCCATCTGGGACCTGGCGTGCCAGAACTGTCATGTCCCCCTTCTTCCGCCATTTTTCCCGCTCGATCGGTCGCTCCTTCGACAACAATCTCTTCACGGAATTTTTTTCCCAGACGCATCATGATCCCCGCCGCATCTCTTATTCGTTTGTACATAGCCTTGATTCGTAGAGATTCCCCGGTCAATAAGGGTGCCCAGCCTGTGTTTAAATAAACCACCTCCGCCTCCTCCGCAAAATTTGGTCAGCCTTTATCCAATCCCTTCCTCGCATTTGGTCCCGGTGGTGTTCCTTGTGACAGGAGGAACCCGCTGGCGCTTTGAATCGGTCAGAGAGGCGGAGGTTGCACCCAAGGCTGCCGCTCCGGCGAGGCCTCTGCTCCTTGGTGTTTCGCCAGGTACGAGCTGCGCCTTTACCCAATTTTAGTTAGGTTTTAGTTTTAGCTTTTTATTCGTGTCATTAGATTAGTCACTAGCCCTTAGGTGTAGCGTTAAATCGTCCACCCGTAGTTCGCCGGAGCTCCGCTCCGGCGAACAACTCCGCCTCCATTTTTGCGTGCTAACAGCTTCAGCCTTGGGCCGAGGAACTCCCCATGAGCCGTGTGAGTATTTTCCTGCAGGTCAGGTGCGTCGATAAGCACCAAGAGACGCAATCAAGAGTCACCGGAGGTACCTGGACCCCCTCGACTTCTTCGACGTCGTGGTGGCGCTCCATGGTGTCTCCGCCCGATTTGAGACCTCCAGCAGATAGATCCACGTGTGTGGAACGTGCTGGGATCCTTGGGAGAAGCAAAGAGCGGCGGGGGAGGGAGATATCGCCGGAGGAAGTTCGCCTAGGCGAACCTTCCTCCCTGTTCTTCCTGATGCCCTCCCCGCCGTTGGATGAAGATGGAGCCCCAGACCTGATCAGAGACGTCCGATCTTCCAGAGCCGCAGCCGTTGGATCACGTGAGTGATCTAACCCAGACGTCAGATGGCAAAGCGGTATCGACCGCTGGATGTGCGACGCGTGTCAAGTGGAGAACGACGAACCGTTGGATCGCGCGCTTGTTGGGGGTAAATTGCAAACCTAACCCCCGCCTTTTTTGTATTTAATTTTAATGCTGTAAAATAAATAGCACATTGTAAATAAAATGTAAATTTTGCTAAAGGGCCCCTGAGTTTCTGAGAATTACAAATAGGTCCTTCCGCGCCTCATGTGTAGTCCCACGTGAGGCGCGTGATTTTTGCACTCGAACCCTGGTGGGTTTTGTAAATTGTAAATGAGCCCCAAAACTTTAAATAAAGGTTTATTTCTGTAGATATTTTTGCACCGATGCCCCTGTTACTTATTTTATTTGCAAAAATGCCCCTGTCAGGCTATTTATTTTTGTATCTTTTATCTATTTATTAAAAATACCTATGAGGCTCCTAAAATTCCACAAAAATTAGGATAGATGTTTCATGTAGTGCTCTTTCACGCCCACATTTTATTCTGCATTTTTTTTTGCATTTAACCTAATTATTAAAAATGAAAAAGGAGCCCTTTTTGTACTATTTAAATTAAAAAATACAAAAAAATTATAAAATGCTTTTTCAAAATTCCAAAAAAAATTATATATGGTATATTTATATTTATATTGAGTCCAGAAAATAAAAAAACCTAAAAACAAGAAAAAGAAAAATATAAAAATTTCAAGAAGCTCCAAAATCCTAAAAAAATAAAAACCCTCGAAAAATACCAAAAATATGTTTTCTTATTTTGTAATAATCTATATATTATTATTTATGTATTAAAATTAATTTGGGTTATTTTTGGGCTTATTTTGTAATTTAAAACCCAAATTAGTTTCGGCCCATTTAATTAGTCCTATATCAGGGATATTTTTGAAATTAAAAATACATAAAAATTAGAAAATTCCAGAAAAATAATAGAAAAATATATAAAATTAAAAACCCACAAAAACAATAAGAAATTGGACATGAATCATTGAATTGAATAATTGCACAATCATTTTCACCATACAACCTTTCGCCTCCCAGTGTTCGACCTCTACTTATGCTTGCACCTATACACATTTCCATGTAGAGTTATAATAAATTTTAACTCCACATTTTTGATATTCATTGCATATATTATTGTGGGTTAATTGTTGATTGATCTGGGTATTCTGGAGCGGTCGACTCAGCGACTGGATCTCTCGCCTTGTGAGACATCTAGACCCTCTGAAATACTCGTTCATCACGACGATACGAATTTTAATGTAATATTCAATAAAGTGTAGGGGTCTATGAAATTTTTTACATAAAATATAAAGAGTACTTTAATAATTATAGGACTGATTTGTAAATATAAAAAGCAGAGGGGTCGCTAATATATTACCCATCAAGGCACGCTACGGACAACAGAGACGCTTCCGCATGGCACAATCAACGGACGAGGGGGACAACTCTTCGCCTTTTGAATGGATGGCCCAGATTAGACCTAAGTTGTATTTTCATTAATCGGTGTTGAAGGCTGGAGAAATAACACATCAAGAACTCGACTCTGGTGAGGTTTTATCGGTGATTCCATGCACCTCTGGCCTCTGATTGCCTCGATGATGGCCTCCTTCTCTTCTCAGTGACTTTCTGCACCTGCAGGACTCTTCAAAGATGTCGAGGCTCCTTCAGAGGGAGCCCAGAGCTTCAAAGAACTTGGAGGTCTGTCTTGGGTTCGGTACTCACTCAGGTGGTTCATCGAGGTGTAACTCCTACACAAAAATAATGCTCGACTTGAAGTGAAGGTCCTCGATCATATGAAGCTGCTGCGTGCATGGAGGAGAGAAGTGAGGAAGCTCCGGTGAAGGGGGAAGAAGGAGCTTCGAGGCTCAGATTATGGGTTGAATCAAAGGTGGAAACATTAGGGGTTTGACAGGGAAACGAATGAGTGAGAGAATGGTGGCAGAGGCGGGTCGGATAACAGGCATACATCGAGGAATTTGGGGTTGGATCCTAGTGCTCCAACGATTTTGATTTTTAAAATTAAACTAAACTACAACCTAATCAACAAAACTAAAAGCAAGATTATGCTACTAGAATGAAATGTGAAAGGAAAATGGTACCTAGCTTCTCAGACCTGGACAAAAGGCTACGGATCAAGGAGGTCGCCGTAGCGGAGCTCAACTGAATGGATTTCCCTCCTCTGACCTTGTCCTTACCTTACTTCAGAGAGCGATACCTCCCTATCACTGAGGGGTCCAATCCATGGTGAATCTTGTGGTTATAGTGAATAAAAGGGTTCAAAATGAGAAAAGGGGGCGGAGGTCTTTCTTTATAACCGAGGGTTTTGGGCAAAATGACGGAGAGATTGTGTGAGGTATGGAAGAAGTTGGTGGGAGCTAGGGACATGGTGAGGTAGAGGGAAGAGCACGCTGCATGAGAGTGCACTACTCGAGGGAGATGGAAAGCCTCCTTGTGACTTTTTACAGAAGTCAGAAAAAAGAAAGGATTGTTGCCCAAAGGTCAACAATCAGGCACTTCTCGTTGGTCCACATGGACCAACCAGAAATTAGGGAGTAAATAATCCCTTATAAAATAAATTAAAAATAATAATGATTTATTTATTTTTTATCAAAACATAAAAAATATTTGTTATTTGATGTAGTATTTAATTTTAATTTTTATTTTTTTACAAATTAATTTATTAAATATTAATATTTACATGTATAAGTATATGTATTTATACCTGTATTTGGTATTTTTATTTTTATTTTGTATTTTAGATTTTAATATTTCATACATGTATTTTATATATTCATAACTTATTTAATTATTTATTTAGATATTTTTATTTATTTTTCTGAATTTATTTATTTACTTAAAGAAATATGTATATGTATATTATTAGTATAATTTACCTATATATGAAAGTACAATATTTATTTTAATATATTTTTAATAGTTTTATTTTATTTTTATTATTTACATATATTTTAAATGATACTTACAAGTTTATAAAATATAATGCTAAAAATTTAAAGAATATATATTGAATATTATATACATGTATAAAGTACAATATGTACGTAAAAACTTACTTTTGCATCTCAACTTCAAATTAAATGAAACCACCTTCATTAAATCGATAATTGAATTTTATAAATAATAAAGGTAAGTTTGACGAATTTTGAGTCGGTATGGAGAAGATACATGTATGGGACATTTTCTTTGCGACTTTTTATTCTGTGTGCTCCGGATACACTATGCATTATTTTTGAATGAAATCCATTTTGTATTTTTACGTCTTCATAAACAGAGTTTATTTTTTTGAGATATAAAATTAGGAAATAAAATAGATCCCAAAATACAATTATTGATGAATAAAAATTAATGCTTTATTTGTATTATCTGTACATTTGGTTGCCCTATCTCCCCGTACTTTATTCTTTGCCGACCAAGTCATAATGATGACTGAGTTTCGAGATATAGGGTCACTTAGTGTCTTTGAAATTTCATTCTTTCATTTATTCCTTTATTCTTCTATTTTGGTATTAAATATATTATTTTATACATATTTATTATCAATTTATTGAGTACGATTTTGCATAACTTTATGTTATATACTTGCATTTAACTATAGATTTAAGACCAAAATGAAAAATAAAGGAGATGAAATGGAGATTTAACATGCTTCAAACGTCCATTTTTTTATTTCTTTTGAAATGAATTCTTGGGAGGTTTAAATTACAATATATAATGGTGATGTCATTCTAACTAATTTGAGACTTCTAACTTATCCATCGAGACAACAAATTTTAATAGTCTAAGAATTGTTGAAATGGGTCCCTTGATGAATTGGACGTTTGTGGCACCGGTGCATGTAGACTTACATAGACCTTGGTGCATATTCTCCAACCCCTACACCTGCATGTTTAAGTAACTACCCGCACCCGACCTTTTCCCATTTTTCTGAATTTTTGAAATGAAACCTTAGGTAATTTAGATCACTATATATCATCATGGTGTTATTCCGAATTCGATTTAATTTCAGATTTCTATCATGTAAGTCAAGACTATCAAATTTTAGTGGTCTTGGAAGTGCTAAGATTGATCTCTTCTAGATGCACATGTTAGGAGTGTTTGTTTTGCTTGAAACTTGGAACATGTATTCCCCTATATATTTTAAGTATATCCCTCCAAAGGTTTCATTCAAAACATCCCAAAATAATGGAAAAAATGACATGGCGCATGGAGTTACCTACACCCCCAGGTGCAGGCTCCACAACTCCATATACATACATACATGCATACATACATACATACATATATACATACATACATACATACATACATACATACATACATACATACATACATACATACATACATACGTATGTACGTACGTACGTACGTACGTACATACCTACATACATACATACATACACACATACATACATACTTACTTACATACATACATACATACATACATACATACATACATACATACATACATACATACATACATACATACATACATACATACATACATACATATGGAGCTGGGAGCCAACACTTGGGGGTGCAGGTAACTTCATACACCCGACCTTTTTATCATTATTTTGGATTTTTTTGAAGAAAACCTTTGGGAGATTTGCTTAATATATCAAGAGGAATACGTGTTTCAGGTTTCATACAAAATAAACATTCCCAACACGTTCATCTAGAAGGATCAATTTAATCAATTCTAAGATCTTTAAAATTTGTTAGTCTTGACGAAGATGATAGAAGTTCTGAATTAAGTTGAATTTGGAATGACACTATGGTGATATATGAGGATCTAATTCCCCCGAGGTTTTATTTCAAAAAAATTAAAAATAATGAAAAAAGAGTCAGTTGTGGGCAGTTACCTACACCCTAGGGTGTAGGCTCCATTTTCCATATGTGTGTGTGCATTTCAAATGAGACCGGGGCTCACCACTTTGTGGTAAGCCATCAACGAGATCCATAGGATCTCGATCCAATAGTGCTTCCAAAGCTTCAACCAAATAGGTATTCTATCATCTTAATTGTATTAAATTGAAATTATATTTATTAGCTTTCAATTACCATTTTAAGATTTTCTAGATTTGGTAATTTTTGTTAATACATATATTAATTAATTTACAATTTTATTTTGAATGAATTTGGATCAACTATATTTTTGTGAACTTCAACAAGTTTTTTGTAAAAATATGTTCTTCGTAATTTCATTAATAATGTTTTTACATTCCCATTTTTTTTAATAAAATGGGTACGTTCTTTTTTATAATTTGTTTGGTTCTTCGTAAAATTCACACTCCTTTTGCAAGTATTTGCGCATAAATACAATGCGTATTTTTTCGATTTTTTGTAAATGGATATGTTTCTTTTGTAAAATTGCCTGGATCTTTGTATTTTTTACGCTCATTTGTAAAATTTGTATGGTGACCTTCAAAATTGAAAATCTGCTTAGTCATTTGTCAATCATTCGACATTTGTAAAATCAATGATTCAGTTTGTAGTTAAAATATCAATTATGTGAAAACAATATGCCAATATGTGAAAATAATACCTCTAACCTGATGCTGATCCTTGGTGCCCTTTCCTCTGCCAACCACCTCTGCTCGACCTCCATATTGCACGTTGTCACACTCCTCCCTCTTCTAGGTCGCGAGTCACTGCATGCTCACCTTTCTGGTTGTGTGTTACCATGCATTGTCACAATCTTCTGTACGTCGTCATCACCACATCGTCGTGCTCCTCCAATGTCCATGTGCTTCTCAGCCGTCCAAGTGTGCTCCTCCATTGTCCCGATCTCCTCTGGTGTCATGCTACTCCGTCATGCCATCGTGATCCTCCGTCACCATCAATATCTCGTTGTACTTATGCATTGTATGCCAACGTCCCCTCGTAATCTAAAACCTCTCATGCCACCATTTTCAAGAGAGAAGTGGGAGAGGGAGAGAGGGAGGGAGGAAGATAAATTAGGTCATATGATTGTCACATTATATTATTAGAATGTGACGACCAAGGTCTGGCTAGGGCCTAATGTAGTCTACACAAACTGAGACCTACATTGTCACTAAGACTACCACTCAGAATCGCTAGAACAATCAACAATTAACCCATATATAGATAAAGAAATGCAAAGTAGAAATGCGGAGTTAAAATTTATTATAACTCTATAAAATGTGTGTATAATGCAAGTATGTAGGGGTTGAACACAGTGAGCAAGGGGAATAGAAAACAAAAATAGGCAAAAAGACAATGATTGTTTTTGTGTTTTATGATGATTTTTTATTTTAGTTGATTTATTATTATATATATTGGAATTTTTAATTTGTATTTTTTTGTTTTTAATTTTATAATTTTATAAGTTTATATTTTCTAATTTTAATTTTCTTTTTAATAAATATAGAGGTAATAAATATATACAACTATTTATAGTAAATAGATAAGATAAGACATAATAGATATAAATAAAAGTAAATAAAAGTTGGAAAAATACCCTAGGTACAATCTTCATGAATTGGACCAAACAATCAAGGACATGGTTAATCGAGGTAGCCTCAGAAGATTCAGCCTGATGAGATCGCATACTCTAGTGATAATTTGGGGGAGGCTACTGCTGATAACCCTATGAATACTGAGGAGGAGGAGGAAGAGAATGGTATTACTGATACTGTGGGGATGAGTATTGGTGATGATATTGAGCAACCAACTGCTGGTATTGGTGGTGGTGATATATTGAATGTTGTTGATAGTTGTTCTGCCTCCAAGTGTAACCTTGCTACGGAGGATGCTAGTGATGGGACAGGTTGGGCTGGTAGTTCTGCCTTCCTTGTTGTTGGTGATATGGTATGTTGGCATGATTCTAACTCTGTGGTTGTTCTTGAGGATGGGTCAGTTGCTGATTATTGCTCCATATGTCATTCACCTCCTGAATGAGTAGAGGAGGTAGGGATCATGGATCGATGTACTGAGGTTGGAACTCAGGTGGTTAGTAAACAACCATCTGCGTCTGCGATTGTGGCGGCTGTGGCTCGAGAGCTTGCACTAATATACGTGCTTGATCAGGGGCTAACTGGGACTCGGCTAAGGTGGCTGCTGAAATGTCTGCTCCTTCTTCTTAGTTGGAGGCTCTGGTAGAAATGTTACTACATTGTAAGAACTGATGGTGTTCACCACCAGCTCTAGCTAATTGGTGATAATTTTGAGCTTATCCAGGCCCTTCATCCTTTGCTTGATCCCGACAAGCTTCTCTAGGTTCTACGACATCTTCTCGATGATATCTACTTTTGTTAGGTGACTCCCAATGATGCTCAAGTCGGAATTATCGCATTAGTCGACTTCTTGGGTATCCACCATGTTCACATTCTTGCGAAGGATCTATGGTGGTAGTTGAATCTGGAAGAAACGAGATAAGGATAAAGTGGCCTCTCCTTCGGTCATCTCCTCAAAGATCTGCCATAGTGTGTACTCATCCTTATTAAAGTGAGAGCCTCCACTAGCATCATCAATAAGATGTTGACTATTCTCTGTCAGGCCCCCAAGAAATGTTGAACCAAGTTGTTCCTTGATATGTCATGATGGGAGGACTTCTCAACCAGATTGAATCTTTCCCAGGTCTTATAAAAGGACTCTTGGGTCCTTGGGATATGCTGACAATCTTCAAAACAAGAGATTGAGACGATTGAGAGGATAGTACTTGTTCATGAATGCGGAATTCAGATCCTCCCAAATCCTCACCACCTTCCCGAAGTAGTTGATCCAACACAAAGCTTTGCCTTGAAGACTGAATGGGAAGGCAATCATCTTGGCCACGCCCAATAAGATGCTGGGGTAGTGTGTGGTGTTTCAGATGTGGCTGAACTACTATAGATGGATGTAAGGCTCCTCGTTGGAATTCTTGGGGAAGCTGGGGAGGAGCAAAATGAGTTGCGGTTTTATCTCAAAATATCTGTGGACTGGTGGAATTTAGATCCACTCACTAATGTGGTCGACCCCTGGGTTGTAGGTTTTCTTCAAGGTTGGCTTGGGTCGACCTCTTCTTACTTCTCCCTTGCCTCCGCGAGGTCTATCTACAAAGTGATTATCATCATCATCACTGTGGAGGTTATCATCACCTCCTCCTTGGCTCCCTCCACTTCCTTATGACTTTCTCCTCAGGTCATTTAACATCGCTTGGAGGATGACCTAGGCAAAAGCTTGATCGGTTAGATACTGCTATATGTCCTAGATGGAGGACAAGAGATGATTGTTAACCTAATTCTTGTTCGTGCCCTACTCTGTATTCTGTTCAGTGTTGGGGAGATGTGGTCCCTTTCCTTTGCTTGTAGGAGCCATATCTGGTTCTGATTGTGAAGAAGTGGTCTCTAGATCGGGGTTAAGATCTGCAATGGGAAAGATACACTGATCAATCTGTATGCATTCACTAGATGGAGAGAATGATTCATAATTAGGTTCAATTCTAAATCTTATTAGGGATGGAGAGGTATATGGAGTAAAATCAATCTCCATCCAAAAGGGACGAAACTCAAGAAGAAAATTTTCCCAATTTATTGGAGGAAGAAGAAGCGGGGAGTCCTGAGGGAGGTTCACATAGTCTGAAACATGTACCTAGGAATCGACACGAATTATTAAAGATGTCGAACTCAAGGAGTCAATGTGGGTGTCTGCGGAGTCTTGACCAAGCCATCCTGGAGTCGACATCTTGAAGGGAAAAGAAGATCGATTTGAATGAAGGATACAATGATGGACTAGAAATAAATGGAATGCAAAATAGTAGAAGGCTCACGATAAGCAAGGGTTAAGAGGAAGTATGAAAAGAAGAAGTGAAAATTGTTTGCACAAATGCGTGGGACTTTAATATTTGAACCTAATTCTAGAGCAAACAAACACCAAACAAAATTGAGTTCACCAACTCAACACATGTGAAGCCATTAAAGTTCAGCTATTTTTATCTTTTCAGTTTTAGAGTTGTGATTCATGAAAGATTTGTCATGAGTCCTTATCGAGTAGCCCTAGAGGAGAGACTGTATTAACAAGAAAATATCCATGTACTTGTTTTGCCTCCTTTGTATCATGCGATGTGCACTTTTTGAGGTCCTCAATACCGGTCTTGTGGGCTACTCAGCCAAAAAAAGAGAGAGCAAGCCGATAGGCAAAACACTACTTCCCTCGCAAGAGATGTACTCAGACGCAAGATGATGAGATAGACACCCCTGAGGGCATGGCCTATGCTCAATACTTCAGATCAAGTTAGATTCTCTACACAAGGCGAGAGTGCCATTATTGACATGATGCTACTCATCCACATACGATAGAAGTGCCAATACTTTGCGACACCCAAGTGATAGTTGAGGCAACCACAGATCGAGGTTTTGGCTCGATTAAAAAGGGATCATGCCTTGCTCAGTTTGGAATGTACATGAATACAATGAGGACTTTATGAACCCCAAACAATGATGTCCATTACCATTGTTTAATTAGGCCAAAGTTCAATTAACAATCCCCTTGTTTTAGTTTTTTTATTTTCAAATTTTGAGTATTTTAAATGAAAAGAGACTAACATTTTTTGGATTTTCTTTATGTCCTAGGTGCTCAAAATTAGAGGGAGAATCGATAAAGTGATGCAAGATGGATTAAAGATAGAAATCCCACCCTTGGTTCTAAATGATGAATGCTCAGTTAGAAGACTTACAGCGGTTTTCAACTCTCTCCACGTGCGGTGCACGGCAGAAATTTATAAATCTAATCTATATGCACAATATAGAAACGAAGGAAATTTCCTTAAACAAGCATTTCTATTAAATGTGAAGAATCAAATGCGAATTACTCAGAAATAGAATCCAAAGTGTCCAGTCAAGGAGACTCTTCGATGCCCGCCACAATAGGTCCTGTAAGCGTTTTGATAAATTTGACTAAAGTCAAGTGTAGAAAACTATATGTGTGTATTTCTATTAGGTGTTTGGACCTAGTTTACCGAACACACAATCCTAAAATGCTAAGTGCTCATTTCACAAAACAAATGAAAATAATGCTAAAAGTAAAAAACATGGAAAACAAAGACAATAAAGGTGAAGAAAACATAGAAAACACATTGAGCCCCCAAGTGTACAAATACTTGGTAAAATAAGATTGAGTGTACAAATTTTATTTCACATATATTATTATAAATTAACAGTGCAAATAAAAATGTCACGCTCACAAAACAAGAAATTGTGTTATGCTAAAAGTCTTCCGCTCTCTCTTGCTCTCTACAAGCAACTCACAAGAAGAAGAGCTACTCTCCTCGTAGCTCGCGTTCTCCAACCACCTAAGCGGTTACATTTGCCTTGCGATCCCTCATAAGAAAAATAAAAGAGAAGTTATCATCACATATAATCAATTATCTCAAATAAAGAAGGAAAAATAAAAGCAGAAAATAATGAAGGAGAAATAACAACCAAAATCTATCCTACACGTTGCTCCCCGACAATGTTGCCATTCGATGACCAGGGTCTTGCAAGAGTTTAATGTAGTCTACACAAGACGAGACCTACATTATCATTGAGGCGACCGCTTACAAAACCACTAGAACAATCAATAATTAACTTACAAATAGATAAAGTAATGCAAAGAGGAAATGTGGAGTTAAACTTTATTATAACTCTACAAAAGTGTGTATAGTGCAAGTAAGTGAATGTCGAAAACATGGAGCAAGGGGAATAAACAACAAAAATGGTAAAAAGATAATGATTATTTTTGAAGAAATTTGAATGACATATTAGAGGGATATAGTTACGAAAATCCACGGTGGCATTTTTCAAAAAAATAAAAAAAATTGCTAAAAATGAATGTGAAGTTGGTAAGGTTACCTACTTCACAAAGTAGACTCCCTTTCCTCTCTCTCTACACACACACATGGGATGCATGGGGCTGCCACCGCCTCATTTTTCGTTAATTTTTTTTTTGGAAAATATCATGATGCATATTCATCTCTATATCCTTCCTATATGTCATTCGAATTTCGTCAGAAACAGAGACTCCCACGATATCCATCCAGATGGGGTCGATTTAAAAAATCCTACGATCGTTAAGAAATGATTGTCTGGATGGAGGTCGTAGGAGCCTTTGTTTCTGACGAAATTCGAATAGCATAAAGGAGGGATATATGGATGAATATAAATGATAACATTTTTCAAAAAAAAATAAAAATTAGGAAAAATAGGGTGGAGGCCAGTCCCATTTTTCCTATATATATTTATATAGGGGAGCATATAGCCATATGTAGATAACTTACCTACACTAGCTCCGTGTGTCATCTATTTGTTTGATTTTTTTGAAATGATTCTTTGGAGGATTTACTTAAAACATTAAGTGGAATACATGTTTCAAATTTCATGGTAAATACACATATATAATATATTATATGGGTAAAATGAGGCCATCCGTAGGGCTATCCCTCAACTCTTTTTTCAATACTTTTGTGATGTTTTTTTTAAACACATGAGGAGATTTACTTAGATTAATAAGAGGAATATATACTTGAAATCTTGCAAGAAAGCCACTCCTATCTCGTTTATCCAAAATGGATCGATTTCATAAATTCTAGGTTTGTTAAACTTTGATAGGTTTGATGGATAAGACAAGAGTATCGAAATTAGTTGAATTTTTCATGAGAGCATGTTGATATTATGTGATCTAAAAACCTTTGATGTTTTAAAAAATATAATAAAAAAGTTTAAATGATATAATAATATTCTCATTCCAATTTCGACTCAATTCGAGACTCTATTCCATCCATTAAACCGTCAAATTTCAACGATTTCGGAATTGCTGAACTTGACCCGATATAGATGGACATATTAGAAATATATGTACATTAATGTTGTCATATATTGAACCAAATCTTCAAGATATTTTCAGAAAATATCGTAAGAAATAAAAAATAAGATGGAAGCTAATTATCATCCCTTAATCATCAGAATATCAGGTGATGTCGAGTTATCCAAAGGTAAGTTTCTATATATAGATATGAAGCCAATATAGTTGAGGAGCCTTGCGTGAACAACACAGACCGTTCCCATGGTGGCGTCTCCGGGAGATGCCAAACTGGAGCATCCAGCGACGAGCACACATGCTTGACGAAGCCAGACCAGAGGCGTGTTCCTGTGCGGCACCGCATGTGATGTGCCCCATTTCTTTCTATATCTATAATAATATCCGATAACTTCTAATTTACTGGAGGTCTGCGGGAAGAGTCCACAGTGGACAGGTAGCTTTGCCAATGGCGTGTCGGTGCCAGCTGTGTGCAGTGTGGCCTTGTAGATTTGCCCACGCTGGGCAGCGACGACCGCCGAACACGTCTACACACACAATAATAATATCACGTCGAGGGCCCCGGCCGCAACCCTACATGTGATGTGATATGCTCTAATGATCTAATCCCCACACCGCCCCTAGTCTTGAGGTTTATAGTGGGAAGACGGGAATATTTGTTACACCTGCACAGTTGCTCTCGTCACCCTTCTCCGTGTTACCCAACTCTCCTTTTCCTTTTTAGGTTACAGTGGCGGGGATCAGAGTGAAAGGAAGCATCCGTAAGCGGTGGTCGGTCGGTTTTAACTAATGATGTGCTCTGTTTAAAAGGCCTCCGTTGCATTATTATTCTTTTTTAGGCACGAGAAGTAACTGCTTCTGAAGCGGTCACTAATCTCGAAAAAAGAGGAGGAAAGGGGAGCAGATAGCATGTGGCAAGTAGCGCGGGCGCGTTCTCCTGCTGTACCGAGGGGATCTAGAATGGACGACCGGGATAGGGGACGACTATCCCGACCCTCTGTCCGGATCGTCCATTCTCCGTCCGAGGCATCCCTTCGCTATTGTAGAGGAATCTACAGCAGACGACTTGATCTCGTGGTAAGGCATCCAGGTGCCATTTTGGGTCGACCTCTTCGGAGTGCTGTTGGAACGTTGCAGTCAAAGGTGCGATGAAAGAACACCGGTAAAAAGATGGCGTCTTGGTAGGCTTGTAAGTTGCCGATAGTTGACATGTTGTGGTGGGGGACGTTGTAGTAATATTATCTTAGAAGAGGACACCGACATGATGCATAGCTCAACCAATCGCAATATTCACTGAACAAAACAACATATCTCGAAAAAAACAACGTACCTTGATGTTTAGATAAGTGAAGATGGGGTGGATTGTCTTCTGTAGCATCCCCTGATGTAATAGAGGAGATGCGTTGGATTAGGAATGGACAATCTAGATGAGGGGGTTGGGGATAGTCGATCCCTCATTTGGGTTGTCCATTCCTAATCCAAGGCATCTCCTACGTTGCATCATGAGATGGTACAACAGACGATGCTCTCTGAATGAAGACAGGAACTGCATATTTCAGTGCAAAAGAAATGTTTGAGACATGTTAATCTATATCGATGGTTATATAATAGCTTAATATTGAGATAGGTTAACTTATCCAACATTTATATAAATAACAAGATCGCTACTTTTGATGATTTTCATTATAGATCTACCTATCTCGACTATAGAACTTCGACATAGATGCAGAATCTGACATAGGTAATATATACTTAAAGCGGTGAATCCCTTCTCGAGATGTCACACTCACGTTAATCAAAAAAATATTTTGAAAATAAGACCGGATCAGCCTGTTCAACCGATGAATTGGACTTGGACCGATCCGGTTAATCACTTCTACCTGGTTTGTTTCGAAAGACCAAATTATAATAACCCCTGATTTGACCTGTTATTTATAACCTGATTTAGCCATGTTGCAACTGAATTTTGAAACGTATTTAATTTCTAATTTATTAAAAAATAATAAAACTGGTGGGAATTGAACTCAAAACCTTTAGCAATCTCTTTCAAACTTCTAACCAATTACTCTAACACAACTTTTTACAGATAATAGATTTTAAATATTATTAAACTATTATTATATACCATCTAGTCTAAATAATATTTAGTGATGCATACGAAAAAAATATTTTTGGTATACTGTAAGATATATACATTATGTATGTATTATATTTTTATTTCAAGTATATTAAAGTGTATATTATATATATCTGATTTCATTTCGATTTTTTAGCCATTCAACCATACTTTTTTCTTACTGATTCAATTTAATCTAATTTTAAATAATGATGGCATCATCATCATCTCGTTGAACCGGTTTGACAATATGATTCAACTCGATCTGACAATTTCTATAAAATTTCTTATTCACACTCGACGGTATTATAATTTTTTCATGTACAAAACACATATAAGCGCACATATTATTAATCTAATCAAGGATAGCTGATTTCTTAGTACCATATTTATTATATGAATATAATAATATTCCTCCCGATAAAAGTATGCCATCTATGATTTTTTTAACATGAATTTGACATTGTCTTTCCAAATCGCGACCTTATGAATTGTTCTAACTTTAAAGCTTGTTCTAAGTCTCACGTTTCTATATGAAATTTGAAAGAACTGTTTCGAATTAAAATATTTGATTAAGGTAGATTTTAATTAATGCTATTACTTTGTCAAACCCCGCCCCAGCCCAGTCATGTTATATAGAGCATAAAATTTCATTGTCATCTTGAAAAGAATGTTTTTTAATCTCCTTATATTACACTAAATAAAATGAAAATATAGAAAAAAGATAATTTGAATAACATTTATGTATTTTCCGATATTGAATATATAATAACAAATATTATCTGATTTAGAAGTCAACAATATACTTTGGAAATAATGTTATTAATGGAATATATAATTACAATATTTTTATTCATCTCTTAATTTTTTATTGTAATTATTGGAAATGTTGATCAAGAGTTGTACAAATTTTACTGAAGAAATAATCGTTGATATATAAATCATTGCTAACAATATAAAAATGTGTATATACCATTCATTGTGGCTTTCAAAAATTGACGACAATCTTGCAATGAACATTACTATTTGTTATCTATGAACTACCCACGATCTCTCTCCCTCTTTCTCTCTCTACCGAGTCCCTCTCTCTCAAGTTTTCTCAATATAATTTTGCATACAAAGATAGGATCTCTCTACGTCCATCACTAGACCTGTCCAATGGGTTGGGGGTGCGTCCGTCCAGTTCGCTCATGTCTGGACTTGGGTTTGGAGAGTTGAGGCATGGGTGGCCTGGCTCGATCCACCAAAAACAAAAAATATACTTGTAGAAGCTAGATATGACATTTATTAATATAAAAAACTTCTATTTTTCATATTTAATGTTAGTATCACACAAAAATTAATAGTCTACATGTCAAGAAACATGCAAACTACTTGTATTAGTTATATATAATATAAATAATATTATTTATAAAATCATTTGTACTTACTAAATAATATTATAAAAATCAATGAAAATAAAATAAAATGGACCATATATCGATCCATAGTGCGCTTTGGACATGAATTTTAGAACCTCGATATGTTCGACCCGGCCCATGAACTGGCCCGGCTCCATTTTGGCTAATCTACCCATCACTCTCCTCTACTAAATATGCCTCCTAATCTATATCTCCCCCATCTCCTTCCATAGATACATCACATATTCTCTCTCCTATTATGTCTCTCACGATTACATGATTACTAGAATTACCTTCATTATTTTATTTTTTATATTTTAGATTCTATGTTTTAGATTACTTGCATTCCTTATATTTTTATTTTATAATTTAAATATTTTAAAAATCCAATCTTAAGAATTAGATATTTATAGTACTATAAAAAAACTTATATCAAACCAAAGCATTCTAAGACATATTGTCGTAATTGCAAAATTCAATTATTAGGGTCAAAGAATATGTTAAGCAAATAATATATAGTTCTAATGACAAAAAACGCATCTCATATAATTTTATTACTCTATATTAATGGCTCTTACATTTTCAACTCAAGGCATTAAAATTGATTTGATATCTCTCTCTCTATAGGAAATATTTTAAATGAGGTGCACCTTTCCTGGATGCATGGAAAGCCACGTCAATTTAAGCATTTATTCTATTTATTTTACACATTCTAACTCCATAAATTTAATATTAGATATTAATATAATATGTATATCATGAAAAATTTATGAAAATATTACTATATTTGACATTAAAAGTTTGTTACAATATGGATGATTTATTTTACATAACTGTATAATCGTCAGTATTTTACAATATGTAGTTTAAATTTACAAAATTGTTACGTAATTTACAAATTTGGTAGTGGCTTTCTGAATTTCAGGAAAGACCCACCTCATTAGAAGGGCCCCCTATATATATATATATATATATATATATGGGTCTGCCCCCTAGGGGCAGCCAACATGGCTGTCCCCGCCTTATTTGGGCAAATTTTTTTATTTTTTTTGAAAAATAACACCATTTACATTCATCCCTATATCCCTCCTATATACCATTCGAATTTCGTCAGAAACAGAGACTCCTACGACCTCCATCCGGACAGTAATTTTTTAACGGTAACAGGATTTTTTTAAATCAATACCATCGAGATGGAGGCCGTAGGAGTCTCTGTTTCTGACGAAATTCGAATGGCATGTAGGAGGGATATATGGATGAATATACATGGTTTTATTTTTCAAAAAAAAAATGCCGAAAAATAGGACGGGGGCAGCCATGTTGACTGCCCCCAGGGGGCAGCCTCATTTTTCCTATATATATATAGTTATAACATATTTTTCTATTTTAAAATATCATGTATCAAGATGATATTTTTTCTCAGTACTTTTTTTACACACTAAAATGTGACCCTCCAATGCAATTAATGTATTTTTTTATAAAACTTTGATAAAATTTAGATGGTGAGATATAAAAATATAGTTCGTTTGTAGTGTAGGGTATACCATATATTTTTTTATATAACAAGGAGGGAAAATCTATCTTGAAATTTCAAAATAATAAGCTACAAATAAACTTTATAAAAATTCATTATTCAATTAAGACATTAAATTTATTTATATATGTTTGACTTCATTCGTAACAAATAGTCTATTAATTTAAATTTACATGATAAAATCCACAGTGAACTGCGGGTTCCATTTTCTAGTATATTTAACATCATAGATAATGCTACTTTTCAACTAAAAAGTTTACATTTGAATATATTTTTACAATGTCTTAAAAATGAAGGTTGTAAAATAGAAAATGATCTTATATAGATTAACAAATTGGAAGTTTTTATATACCTATTGAGGATAAATATATCAAAACAATCATTTAAAAATTATATATTCTTAGTAGTTAGAGTTGCTAGTGGGATTGAATCATTCGAATTCGATAAAAATTCAAAAGATTTGAATAAATCAAACAAATATGAATTTGACTTGTGCATTTGATTCGTAAATGAGTAGAATATGAATTTCACGTGAATTTGTCTAAATTTATCCGACATACGCACAGAAACATATATTTATCTATAAATACATTCATATATAGATACATGGTTTACACATAAACATATTCTTAAAAACGAATAAAAATGTAAAACAAACACGAATCAGATACGAATAATAACAGAAATGTTCAATAGATTAACTAAAATATACATGTTTAGGATGGTTTACACATAAAATAGATATAACATATATAGTAGTTTCATAACAATTATATCAACAATGGTGAATGCAATAATAAAATGTTGTTACACATAATTACAAATAGATTTATCACTATACTTATGTACGAAAATGAATACACGAATACGAATGCGAATATTAGTGAATGTCAAAATGATATCCATATCCACATCCATTTCAAAACGAATACAAATATGAATGTCAAAATATGTATAAAAACGAATAAGATAGTGGATCGAATATGAATATATTCATATTCGTTTTCATCTCTAATCACTTGACTGCCAAGGACACCGGGCGGCCACGATGTTATTTGGGTCGTTGTTCACAGGTTGACCAAGTCAGCCCATTTCATACCTGTCAGCATGACCTACACTCAATCTAGATTGGTCAGGCTATATGGACATAATATTATCAGGCTTCATGGCATACCACATGAGGTTGTGTCTTACAGAGACTCGAGGTTTACATCGCACTACTAGCACTAGTTCATGTCAACACTACATATAGAGTTGAAGATTAAATATTCAGCAGCTAAAACTAGAGTAGAAAATGTTTGCCATACAATATAATATGAAAGAAAAGTATTTAAATTTGTTATCAGAATTCTTCATTGCTTATTTGTTTCCTGACCCTCTCATTGTTTATCACAACTTTTCCCTTCCCCTTTCATTATTTACTAAAAACTCATCAATTTTAAGGTAGATGATGACATTCTCATGCTTAGACATTAAGATGAAGGCTGTACTATGTTAGTTCTTCCTTAAAATTGTCGAGGTTGGAGGTCTAGTTGATTATCCCTCCTACACCTTTTCATTATTTTTGTTACCCTTGCATGTAATATCTTGTAAATACCAAGAAGCACTCTTGTGTAAATATCTGTACCTATTTTTTCCTAAAAAATTATTTTGAAAGATCTTTAAAATTTTGCAAAGTTTAAATCCCAAAAATATTTGCAAAATCTTTTCAAAAATTACATAAAAATTTGTAAAACCTTTTTTCAAAAATCCATAAAAAGTTCAAAAGTTGAAATTTTCATCACAACAATATTTCCTTGCATGGTGCATAGCAATTACATTTTTCAGTTTGAATTTGATATCTGAACTAGTCTAAATAAAATCCAAAGATTGGAATTGGTTGGACCTTAAATCTATTTAATCATAGAAACCTTATAGAAACTGGAATTGGGATGCTTCAGGTCTGCTAGACTTAATTCTTTGAGATCACGAGACTTGTTTCAGTGTCGTCTTGACTGCCTAAGTAGAGTATTTCGGAACACACACATGAATCTTGTTGATAATAGTCTATCTTTCACATCTGCACCTTACACTTTGCTCACCTCAGTTGAAGTGGTAGAGGGTTGGATTTGCTGGCATGAGACACGAGCTAATGGAAACATCAGAAGTCACAGATTTGTGGCCATTGTACCCCAACCTGATCCAGTAGCCATGAGGTCTAAAGACAGAAGTTGTGGATTGCAATAATCCTTCAAAAGAGGGATAGTCTATTGGTTCAAGAGGAAAAAATCCTTATATAAATGATGTTGTATATAGTATTCAAAAAAATGGGAAAAAAATTAAAAACTCTAAAAAGCGGAAAGTCTTGATTGAAAAAAAATGGCTGCCGGAGTATGTATATAGATTGTATAGTCCAATAAGCAAGATTGATCTTCAAAGTTAGATATTTTGTGACCTACAACTAGATGACTTGGCTACACCAGTCAAGCATCCTAGGATAGGTAGCTACACTAGCTACCTTCCATTCTTCTCTCCAACTCCTCTTCTTGAGCGAGTTGTACTTGAACTTAGAAAGGAATACCCCTCTTCTCCAGGAAAGAGTTGTTGGATTAGGGAATTAAGGCCACAATGTTGGAGAAGACTGACTTTTACTGCTTCATCCGAGGAAAGCTACATACTATACACATTGTCCAAGATAGATTCATAGTCATAAGGGTTTGCATATGAGTTGACTTATTTTGACCTAGATATTGAGGAGACTTGAACATAATTTTGTGATTATCAAAGATTGTTGTGTTTCAAATTTGTTTCCCAATAAGGTTCCAACCGCATATAAAATCCAAAGGTCCGACTGAGCTCCAAACTTTGATTTTATAAAGACAAGTTTAGGATCAAAATCAATCGAAGTTCTTTATTTTCTTTCTTTAGTTTTATTTTCTACACTTATTGTATAAGTGTTTGCTATGGACTAGGAAAGGCAAGTATGGGGGGGTGATGAATCTTCATTTCATCACCTTTATTGTTTCATTTTGGCATTGAAACACTATCTAAATGCATGTAAATATCATTATTTTACACAAATTAACATTTATTATTTATTATATAATTATTGTATAAAATACAATGTTTAAAGCTAAAATAAAAGAATAAAGAAAAGAAAAAGATAAAATGTCAAAGGTATTTCATGACCCTAAACCCCAATACCTATGCATATTGATGACTGGATCAATGGGGAATAAAGTAGGGGAAGATAAGGGTCAAGTATACAATAAAAACCCTAATTTTTAACATCCAATATTGCATTTTTTAGACTTATTTTATTCTTTATTATTTATATCTGAAATAAAAAAAGTTTGTAAATTAAATTATATTTATCAATACATAGAAAAATAAAAAATTGATTTCATACAAAAATAATACAAATTGTACGTTTTACACTGAAAATAAAAATCCAAAACTCAAATTTCCTAGACCCATATCTTCTCTATATGAATTCAAAATATACCAAAAAAACTTTAATTGTACATAAATTTTTATTAGATATTCAACGAAGGTGGTTTTATATAATTTGAAGTTAAGATGCAAAAGTTAGGTTTCAGACCCCCTATTATACTATATATCTTAATAAAATATTCATTTTATTTATTCTTTATAATTTTGTAATTTTATAATTTTGTAAATATTATTTATAATATATACATATTTAGAATAAAATAAAACCACAATAGAATATCAAAATAAAATAGTATTTAAAAACACATAGATGAATATACTATACTTATACCTATATAATTAATACTCATATTTATTTAAGTATACAAAATACATCATAAAAATATAATATATATATTTTGTGCGTATTAAAATAAGTTATAAATTTACAAAGTATGTATATAAAATAATCAGATTCAAAATAAAAACAAAATTAGAATATGCAAAACATATGTAAATATACCTATAAATGAACCCTTAAAAAGTAACATGTGATAAATTAAGTTGTGTAAATAAATAAAAATGGATTAAAATACTTCATAAAATAAAAAATTAATAATTTTGTATTTTACTCAAAAACTGAATAAATCATCTACTATTTTATTTCTATTTATTTTATATTTTTATTCCAGTTTTATCCTTGTGCTACGACATGGACCAATCAGAGGTGGGCCTCGGTTGATCCACTGGTCAACGGGCCCCCTTTGACCCTTGGCCCCTATAGAAGTGTTGACCTCGTATATTCTTCAACTTTTCCATGATCCCTTTTATTATTTTGAGTAGGTTTCTTATTGACTTTTGATCATTGGTCGTCGCACTTTCACACCAAGGCTTTATCTCGATCAATGGATTATCACCTCGGGCATATGTCTTCAATAAAGACCACATGTATATAATATCGCCTCCATCCTCCTTTAGATTTTTGATCACTCTTACAACGATAAAACCTAAACCTAAGGTCTGTTCCTCCTTGGTGATAACAAGAAGATCTGGGAGACCTTCACGTGTTGTTTGGTGTTGAATTGAGGTAGGTCCAGCTCCGCCATCGTCTCCGTCCGAAGTTTCTCTTCACGTGGACTTGACTCAGTTTTGCATTTTTTATTCCTTAGCATAACACTAGTGCAAGGTCGATGCTTATTTTATCTGATCTCGTTTGATTTCCCGTAAAATAAAAAACCCATCTTCACCGAAGATGCAGCTCGTCGCTTGTTTCCGACCAACCCAACTACCATTCGACTCATCGTTCACCTTTACTCCATTTCCCTATGCCTATTAAACACCCCACAGACCTCCATTCCCCTCGATCTTGCACAGATCGAGATATCAATTCTCCCTTCTCTATCGCATGTCAGAGAACACCATCCGATCTCATCTCGTATCTATCCCGACCCCAAAGCTCTCCAGAGCTTCACTTTTTGCCCCCTAATGTGCTTCTACAGGAAAAAAAAAGAGAAAATCACTCTATTTAGGCCATATCAAAGCTCAAAAGCCTGTCTAGGTTTCACGGGTCTGTTCGACCTCGTCAGAGCTCCAGGAGCTCATCAACGACCACCGTATGAAAGCAGAGGAGTTGTGGCTCCATTTTGCACATGCCCCGAACTTTCTAGGTGGATGGAGGAGCGAAGGAGACTGGATCAAAACTCGACCCAACCGAGTTCTTCCAACTGCTCTTTTAATTGTTCGATCATCTAGCTACCACAGACACATCAGCTATCGTTGGATCTTCTACACCCTCGACCATCAGATCCCCATTGATATCTAATCTCGATGCTTCATTGGCGAAGAGGTACCAACCGTTAGATGTTCGCCACATGGATAAGTGGCACACCTTTCACTGTTCGATCAAGCGTCTAGTAGGGGTATTTGCATCTCCCCCCCATTTTGTTTTATTTAAAATTTAGTCCGGTAAGTTTTTAAAGTAGTTTAAACTTCTGTGGGTTATCTGCATGTGAACCCCCACCTCTTTTATATTACTTTTGAGTCCGTGTCAGGTTACCTCACGTTCAGTCCACGTGAGGTGGCTATTTTGCAGCTAACCCTCTACGAGTTTTTGTATTTCCACCGAATCGAGAAATTTCAAATATTGGTTGCAATATTTTGAGTTATTTACAGATTTGCCCCTATTTTTTAATTGCAAAAATACCCTTAACAATGCATTACTTTTTGTTCTTGTTCTCTATTTATTAAAAATATCATATGTTCTCCAAAAATTATGAAAAATTAAGGTTAAGTGCATGCTGGCACACACATTCATGTTATATTTTTAGATTTGCATTTTATACATTTTAACTATTTACTAAAAAAAGAGCATATTTTATCCCTGTTTGAATTACAAATTCTCGAAAAATTATAAACCTTTTTAAAACTCCAAAAAAAATATTTTTTCTATTATTTTATTTTACAACTTCATACTAAAAATCCCTAAAAATGGAAAAAGAAAAATACTAAAAATGAAAAGGCTGCAAAATCTTTTATAAAAATATAAAAAATCACCAAAAAAAATCCAAAATAATTATTTCCATCTATGAATTTCCCTTCATTATATATTATTACTTAAAATTAGTTTTGGAAAATATTGGATTTATTTACTATTTTTAAAGTCCAAAATAATTCAACCTTTTTATTTAATCCTTATTTTGGGATATTTTAACTTTAAAATAGATTAAAAAATTAGCAAAAATATCTAAAAAATCACAAAATAGTACAAAATATATATAATAAAAAAAATTTATTTTGTACTTTTTGTTTATTTTCAGTAGTATTTATAATATATTACCTTATATTGTATATATAGTCATATCTATTCCTATTATAAAAATTAAAAAGAAAAAGAAAATATAAAATATAAAATTATAAAAAGAAACTAAAAATTATAAATTTAAAAACAAATATAGAAAAGTATAAAAATTGAAATTCATAAAAAATATATAAAATTAAAAACCCATAAAAATTAAAACATCATAAAAAGGCCACAATTGTTTATTGTCTTTCTTTGCCAATTTTATTTGTCTATCCTCCATTGTTTCATGCATTCGACCCTACTGTACTTGTCCACTATACAATCTATTGTAGGGTATAATAAAATTTGTCCCTTTTGCTTGACTGATTTAATTCTTGTGTGTGTTAGTTGTTGATTGACCATGCGGTCTTGTGAGCGGTCGCCTCAAAGACATTTTATCTTCGCACTCCATGAGGATATTATTTCAGACCATCACAAAACCCATGTCATCAATACCGTGGGATTAAGAAAATAAGAAGGCAATTAGAGGTATAACTGTTACCTTTAATAAATTTGCATTTGATGAATACCCATTCATCACTCTTTATTCTTATATTTTAGCTACAAAAACCTTTGTAAATACATGTATATTCTTGTAAATATAAATAATTACCAAAAGGCATGCATTGTGTAAAAAGTAATAATTAGCATGTTTTTGTGCAAAAATAAAAGAATAAAGAATTAAAAGAAAAAGAGTGAAATATTTAGAATAAATATTGAGCAACCAAATCCCAAGGGAGGGCTCAGCATGAGCCTGACCGCATAAAAGCCAAAGTAGAGAGAGATAGGGAGCTCATGTGTGTAAATATACCTGTAAATATAATAAAATTATTTTCCTCTAAAAATAAAATAAAATGGGCTTGTATATATTTGTAAATATTTGTGAATACAAAATGAAAGTAAAAATTGAAAAATTAAAAAGAAAATAAAAATGACCTTACTTGTACATATTCATCATGTACATAAGGCCACACTTTTATTTATTTTACCTTGTAAATAAATAAATTAAAATCCCTAAAAATTGTATATACTCCTTATTGTATGGTGTAAATAAATAAAATAAAAACCATAAAAACAAAAATTAAATAAAAAGAACAAAAATAAAAACCCAAAAAGAGCATTGTATAGATACCATGTATATAATTGTATATACCTATTTAGTTAACCCTTGTAAATAAATAATAAAAATAAAATGAAAACATCAAAATATTCCTACTTTTATGCTATAAATAAATGGGAATAAAAATGTATAAAAATAATTAATTAAAAATCAAAAATTAAAAATCTATATTATACATATACCTATATATAGCACCATATTGTAAATACCTTATTTTTATTTCAAAAAAATAATTAAAAATCACAAAAAAATAGGAAAAAATTAAAACAAACATTTTTCATGTTTTAAGTTTTTCTTAAATCGTCCATTTAATATTTTATTTTGAATTTTCAATTATTTCTGAGTGGCCTGTTCTGATTGGCCCACGGGGGATGTTGACCCCCCGGTCAACTCCCCCCTGACCACTGAGCCCCGGATCCGAGCCCGCGACCCGATTTCTCAAAATTCTCTACACTCGATCCGACGCCCATATCCGCAAACCCCGGGCTCTCCTTCTTCCTCGTGCATCCGAGATCCACGCCCGCTCATCCGCGTTGGGATCCGCGCTTCGTGGAACCCTGCCCGACCTCCTCTTCTCGGACCTCCACTCGTATATAGCCTGAGCTCCGCCTCCATTTTCTCGCATCCTTGGATCATTTCATTCCACCCTAGGACCTCCACAGCCAGCGCGAGAGTGACAGCCTGCTTCCGGCCGTGTCGCAGCGAGGAGGGAGTGGACGAGCCATCGATCAGGCGACTTTGCGCCGTCGTGCGCCGCCCAGAGGTGGTGCTCGAGCCTCGGGCACCGACGGCCCTCGAGGCTAGGACCTGGAGCATCCCCAGCTCTTTCACAGTCGATAGCATCCAGTAGGTAGCCTTCTTTCCTTCTCCATTTCCCTAATTTCGAGTTTCACCCAAATCGACCCGTCACCGACCATCTTTGATTCCGACCACCCTCGCCCTCGTTTCGATGATTGGAGTCACCCATCATCTCCGCCTTTCCCCCGCGCACCTTCTTCGCCCAATCATTCAACCCAGTTCGCAAAGGAACTAGGATTGGGATTCCTCCGCCGTCGCTTCGCCGGAGCCCCTTCGTCCCGACGCACAAATCACCTTCACCACCCCTAACCGGATCGAGGCACTTTTCCCTCGACCCAGGAGCTCGTTTCTTTGCTTTGCAGGTCCAAGCGAGTCCATCTGAGGATTCGACCTTCTGGAACAGCAGTTCTGCCTCCGCCGACGTCGCCTGAGCTCTTCGGAGCTCCGTTGCGTCATCGGAGGATTCCATTAGACGCGGGAGGCCAAGGCGTAGCTTCTCCGATCTTCAGCAGCCTCCGAGGAGCTCTCCCGCACGCGCACGAGCCCAACGAAACTCGCCGGCGTCGAGTTCATCGAGCATCCTCCCCGACCGTCCGATCGCCCTTCAGCTCCGGATCTTCCGAGGACCATCCGATCAGGGTTAAGAGGCCCAGCAGCCACCGTTGGATCTCCACGTGGCCTCCTCTCAATCCTCCATCCAGCGAAGGGGACCCCAGCATACCTCGCCCGTCGGATCTACACGTGGCGCGTCCCCAGCCGTTGGAAGAGCGCAGAGGAGTCCTTTGCTTAGCCGCGCCTCTTCTCAACCGTCGGATCTCCACGTGGCATGCATCCGACCATCGGCTTAAATAATGGGTAATTGCTCTTAGGCCCTTAGCTTTTTAGTTGTAACTCTTTATCCCTGTAAATATTTTAGAACTTTTATGTTAGTTTGGTAATTTGCATAGAGGACCTTGTCTTTTCTTGTATTTGCACTTATACCCCTGTATGTAGTGGTACACGTGCTTCGACACGTGATTTTGTGGGATATTTGCATGTATGGGCTTTATGTTCTAGGGTGTTAATGAATGAAATTATGTTTTTGATATTTGCAGAAATGCCCCTGTGAGTGTTTTAATTGTGCATGTGCTATATTTCGTGGGCTTTTTATACTTTTGCCCCTGGACTTTTAGTACGTATTACTATTTAGTCCAGGGACTTAAGTTTTCTTGCAAATTGGTCCATGAGTGCCCAGGTCACGCACCTTGCGCGTGATTTCTTGGAAAAATTGCACCGAACCCCGTGGAACTTATTTTAATTGCGTAAAGGTCCCTGTGCACTGTACCCTTGTGTTTGATTTTAGTAAAATAGCAAACTTACTCCAAATTTGACGAAAATTGGATACATGGTTCCTGCCATGGTGTAAAATTTTATCTAATTTTTGGAGACATTTTTGATACTTTTTATTATTTTTAAAAATCCAAAAACAAGCATTTTTGTTATTGTTTAAGTAGAAAATTCACAAAAAATATTAAAACACCTCTAAAAATTAAAAAAAATTAGAGATTGTTTGGTTTGTATTGTGTGATTTTCTGACCAATTTTGGTCATCTTTAGATTCATAAAACCTATAAAAATCAAAAAACATTGAAAACACCATAGAATTTCTAATAATTAATTGAAAACCCCAAAAATAATAATTCCAGTGCTCAATTTTTCCTTGTATTTTCTACTTTACAGGAAAATTACCTTCAGACCTTGATAGGGCCATTTTGCATTTTAATTTGGCCCTCCAAGTCTGACTGGATAGTGCCTTTATGTTTCAGCCTTGTTTCATTTTTATAAAATTCCATAAAAATAAAAAAAATCCCAAAAATTAACCAAAAACATAGAAAAATATAAAAAACATAAAAATATTTTCGATTGATTTTTCTGAGCTTATTTGGGTTAAATAATTGTGTGAAGTTGCTTGTTCCCTTGTTTTTGCTATTTTCCTTATTATCTAAAAATCCAAAAAAATAAAAATACTAAAAATCCACTAAAAATATCTGTCTTTTATTTTTCACTATTTTTGACTACTTCGTAGGCCGCAAGGCCATTACGTGCTCCCTGAGTCCGACCCTGGTCGCTATACCAGGCTAATCCAATAGCCAGGGCCACTATTATTTTTCTCTGATTTTATCTGCTTGATTGGTGGTCTGATCTCTTATTTTCTTTTTGATCGTTTGATCCTCGAGCGACTGAGGTCGCAACGACCTTAGTTACTACTTCACCTTAGTTGCTCGAATTTTTCGGTCATCAGACACAAGGATAAACTAACGAAAAGAAGGAAACTGAAAAAGTTGATTGCGTGAAGTTTGATGAAACTCTTGATTGAACCGATTATAATCGAACAATGACAATGTGCATTCTATCCCATAGAATATTTCATAGACTCTAGTCTCGAGGAAATCTGCCAGAACTAACAAACCTACTATAAGGTATCACCTTCTTCAAAATATTTATTGCTAACTAACTATGGTGAGCATGAATGCTTTGAGGAAGAATTATAAGGTAAGGAAGCAATGAGCGTTAACCATGGATGATGAAATGAACTCCTCATTAGAAACAAGATGTGGGATTTAATATCACAACGGGCATGTACAAAAAAATAGGTGTCGAGGGTGAAGGAAGATGTTGATGGTAATGTTAGATATAAAGCTCTGCTAGTAGCAAAAGGCTTTCAATAGAAAATAGGAGTTGACTTCACAGAGATCTTTGTGCCAATTGTGAAGATATCAACCATCATGGCAGTCTTGATCATTGCTGCAATTGAGGGCCTACACCTTGAGTAATTAGATGCCAATACAACATTTCATCATAGAGATCTTGAGTGTACATTTACATGCAACAACCACATGGCTATGCAACCACTAGAAAAGAATACATGATACTCTAGCTTGGAAGAAATATTTATATTAAAGCTTGCACCAAGACAATGGTACAATAAGTTTGATGATTTCATGATAAACATTTAATTCCACAAGTGTCGTGCTAACTATTGCTTCAATTTTAAGAAGCTTGGTATGTCTTTTATTATTCTATTGTTATATATAGATGACATGTTTATTGCATGCTCTGTCAAGGAAGCGATAGTGAGTCTCAAGTCCATGATGTCCAAAGATAAGAAATGAAGTACTTGGCTACGTTGAAATAGATTCTTGGAATGAAAATCAACTAAGACATGGTAAATAAGAATCTGAGATTGTCTAAATGGTAAACATTCCATGGAGATTTTGAGGACATTTACATTGAGAAGGTACTTGAAATGTTTCGTATGGAATGTAAATCCTACCTACACACCCTTAAGGAGTCAATCTAGACTTCTGAAAGTCAAAGTAGCTACTACGAGAAAGGAGCATGAATACATATCCAAAGTACACTACTAATTTTTTGTTGATAGTTTGATATATACAATGGTTAGAAGTAAATTAGACATCTACCATCTAATAGGAGTTGTGAGCAGATTCATAGCTAACCTAGGCAAGGAGCATTGGGAAGCTATGAATTTGGACACTGCAATATCTTTGAGGTGCCTCTAACATAATACATTATGTTGAGGGATCACTGATATTTGAGTTCAAGGATTTGTGGACTAAGGCCTTGCAAGAGATCAACGACAAGAAAAGCACAACATGGTATGTCCTTACCATGTGTACATTATCCGTTACTTAGATCTCAAGATTACAAAAGATAGTAACCATCTCTACCACAACACTAGAATATATGGCCACTGTTGAAGCATATCAAGAAATAATACGTGTGAAGGCTTTGATGAAAGAACTGAGTAGAGAAAGTGAGGATTGTCAACTATTTGTTAATAGTCAAAGTGCAAACCATTTTGCAAAGAGTTATGTCTTTCACTCGAAGACCAAACACATTGATGTGAAGCACCATTTCATTCGGGTGCAGTTAGAAGATCGTTAGTTTGACTTGAAGAAGATCCATATATTAAAAAAATATGAAATAAGCTTGTAGTGACTCTAAAGAGGGAGAAAGCTTCGCCATTTTTTTAAAGCTTGGACTCGACAGAGTCCACACTTATCGGTTTAGAGGAGGCTAAACTTGATGATGTATAGTCAGAAACCTTCGACTCATATTCTCATTTGGATGAGGTCCTTTCAGCTTATTCCTCTCCTTTGCATTAGTTAAAATATAGTCCATTAAGAGAGGTATTGCTAGACGAATGAGATTCAATATGCAGTAGAATTGGTTCTTTAATTTGATAAAAGAAGATATTTTTCTTATTTAAGGAACATAGTTTCACCAACATTCAACGCGTCAACTCATCTTCTCATCTCAATTTATAATTTGGGATTTATACAAGTTTTCTTTTACAAAATGCTACTGTTAATAAGACAGCTGCCCATAGTTATTATGAGAAAACTTCCCTGCTAGTGGATGATAACACCAATGCATGTGCATACAAATGAAATTCTGAATTTGCTCTTACTGAACAAAGTTAGAATTGTGAATCTTAAGAAGGGCTGTAGCCCTCCATTAGATGTGTGACTTCTCTCAACAGATGCATGAATTATTCCAACTGCTGAGAACAGTGAAAAGTTAAGTGAATTAGGCAAGTGGATCTTGAGGTTAATCCATCTATTGTTATGCGAATCGTCAGGCGTTTAGTCCCACGTCATCTGTTGTAAGATAATTGGGTGTGGGTAAAGACTATCTATAGGATCTTGTGCTACCGATTTCAGTAAAAAGAGGTAACCTACAGATTATGTGTTTATCGCATCACATTACACACATCACGCAAAGGATTTCGTGACCATATATGGTGAGCACAACTCTAACTATATGATATTCCAACAATATAATCCAGGCTCGTGATGTAAACAATAAAAGAAGAAATGATCTAAGATGAACTGTTCTTAACCTTAAGAAATGATAACCACCAGTTATCCAAAGACAGACAGCAAGAAAAACCAAAAAGGGTGGGGTCTTTAAAAAAACAAAAAAAGATTCAAAACACGTCTTTTATCGGCTCCTAGCAAGCGAGAAGAACATCTGGGGCACTTCATTCCTCTGCGGCACTTGCAGCGCTGAGATCTACGGACATATCAAACACCTACACCGAAGGGATATCATTCAAAACAAATGAGATGCCATCTGGAGAAATTCAAAATATATTGTCACGATAATAAGATGAAGGCATCCCTAATCCCTCTTGATTCCTTAGGTTGCAGGAATAAGGTTCCAAGCTAGATTGCAGCTTTTGTTCCAAAAATATGGGTATTAAATTAGCTTGGTATTATTCAACTGGTGACCATATATCACCAATTTCTTTCATTCGCTTCCATAAAAACAATTTTTGCCAATGATCAGATTAAACAGAAAAGGGTTTCCTATACCTGTAATGGATTTTTTATGATGGAAAATCAAAGAGATTAATCAAAAAAATGGTTTGAGCAATGATGGAAGTCAAGTAAGGATAACCTTCTCTTTTGCTTAAGAGAAAACCATACCTTTCCAGTAATCCTAGTATATATGGCAAGCACATCTTGAACAGTGGATTCGAAGTGAGTTGTTGGATCGTAGCTCTGCCAAAATGATTAGCAAATTGATCCAAATATCAGCGGCAGAGATAGATTAAGTAGAAATAAAACTTCCATGTGTTAAAGTAATTGCAAAAATAACACAATAATTAATGGTTATTTTAATATTAGATGGAAGATGTTAAGGATAAAAATTTAAATCCATCGATTGTACTTACAGTTGAAATGAAGCAATTATCATTCTCATCCCTGTTGGCAGGCTCGTATCTGTCATAGATGTCAAAGAATGTCTCCTCCACTGGCCCAAGAATGTCAATTCCTGGCTTCAACTCTACCTCAGGCTTGTCCGTCTCTGCCTCAGTCAACACGAAGGCGATATATTTCCTTTAGGTGCTACATTGTGGGAATATGAGCAGCAGAAAACATACCTGCCATGATTTAAGAAAAAGTAAACCATCTGTGCTTCAAAACAACCAGCGAGATTCAGATATATTTGATTTCTAAGCATGATTAACTTACATATCTGATTTTCGGTCAAGCTGCTTCTGTGGTAGAATAATCTGCACTGAATGGGAATCACTAGTATGCGGGATGGGATGGTTCATTATACATATCGCACGGGCCACTTTTCCAACCTTTTTAACCTGTTTGCATTAAGAATCAACCAATATTTTGAGTATATAGTCTTTTTATTTTGATACCTTTAGCGCCATTTGTTGTTCTTTTGTGCATCTTACCTTATCAGGCAAGTAGGATGGGTCACAGACAATCTTCTTCCCCTTTGCCGTTTCTCCCTCGGATGTAACACCATATGCTTTTCCATTTTCATCAAACTCTACCTGTTATTCGAGAGAGATTATTTCTTAAGTTTTTACCAAGTCATGAAAAAACTTCCCAACAATTAAAAAAAATCTCATGCAAAGAAAGAAACTAATAAACCGTTGATCCACTTTGCATTGTAGTTTTGTTTCAGTTTGATGCTTTGATGATTATTATGGAATTTATTTGAACAAAAATTTGGCTCCATGATGGAAGCTTCTACCTTGCATTCTGGTTTGTTCAGCATGTATGTTCCACCATATACCGCACTTAGACGAGCAAAACCCTGTGAAAAGTTGAAACCTTTAAAAATGTATATATATACGGGAATTTCGACTCTGAAATGGCAAAAGAAAACCTGAGGAAGTTCTCCCAATCCGTAGAGGGGATATATATATGGTGATCCACCTTGAAAGCGTGCAAGGGACTCTGCGTAGAGCTAATTGGATAGAGCAACATAATCAACATGGTGAGAACCAATGCTTCTAAGTTCTTATCACATGACAATTCGAGGTATATCTCTAAACATGAAAATAATATATATGAATCTCAGTGTCATTTTTGTATATTCAAGTATTTTAAGCGTTTTTCACTCCAGATACCATTTAAGCACATCTCTAAATAGTTTCAAAAGGAATACAAACACTAGAATGATGCTATACAATTATCTTGTGTACAACAACAACAAAGCCTTTTTCCACACTAAGTAGGGTCGGCTACATAGATTCTTTGCCTCAATTCAGATCTATCTTGGGTCACTCAAGCAATTATATTTTGTACATAAGTAAAAAGAAAAAGAAAAGACAACTAACTGAATGTGGTAGCAGTAGTGCCACCTGAGATGATCGAGAGGAAAACTACTAAGTGCAACATAGTATGAATATAAATTGCCAAGTATGGTGAGCAACACAGATCCAATATGTATATGTCCATCTTGTTTTTGGAAATAAACACAAGATTATGCACCAAATTTTACCTTCATTCTCTTTATAAAATCCATAGCAGGCTGATCTAAGTAGCTGTCATCCCTATAAAGTGCCAAAGCATGTCCAATGAAGTCAACTGTATTGTCATCTAACCCATATTTCCTGGAAAAGAGAAACCAAATCTTCAAGATATTCACAAAATCATATATCAACAATCATATGGTAGGTGAAACTTAGTAATTTTCATCATTTTTTTTCATCGAAGAAATTGTGGTGACTAGTGAGTATTTTTCCCCCGCTATATAAGAAAGATATTCTTAGATTATGTCCGGGTTAGATCACTAATGAACATCATGCTGTAACAATATTAACAAAGAATAGCAATAACAGGGATGTGATCCTTACGATATAACATCTCTTGCAGTGACTTTGTTGAGATCCAATCCTTCATGGGACTTGGGATCATTCTCTTCATAATCTTGGACATATATAAAGAATTTACGAGCCCGTCGCTTCTCGAAAAGTCCCATCAAGGGTGATCTCAATGCTTCCACATCGGTCGCAGGCACTTTGTGGATCTGCCATTTAAATGTCCGAAGAATAAAATTAAATCTTTGGATGTGCCATTAAATAGAATGCAGAATCGAAATCGTAACCATGTGCTCATAAACTGTCAAAGAAGAGATTACAAAGAAAAAATATTGCAGAGGCAACAAACGTCTTTACCTTTCCTTTATTGTAGACAAAATTGCCATCAACAGCCTTAAAGTTGAGATATTTCGTCACATTTGTGTGGATAAGAACACGAACAAGAGCACCATTTGCCATCATGAACTGCAGAAATTAACATCCAGGTGAATTCTAAATCCATGATTTCTATAGATAATTATTTGGAATCGTTTATGTGAATTTCAATTAAATAATACGAGGAAAGGGAGCCTACTTTGTGAAGTAGATAACCTTACCTACTTCACATCCATTTTTAGCAAATTCTTTTATTTTTTTTGAAAAATACCATCATGGATTTTCATAACTACATTCATCTAATAAGTCATTCAAATTTCGACAGAAACAGCGACTCTTATGGCCTCCATCCAGAACAAGTAAAATATAACAAATCTGTGATGGTTATAAAATGATTCTCTGGATGGAGGCCGTAGGAGTCTTTGTTTCTCTCGAAATTTGAATGACCTAATAGAGGAATATAGTTATGAAAATCCACTATGGTATTTTTCAAAAAAAAATAAAAAATTGCTAAAAATAGATGTGCACAAAGTAGGCTCCCTTTCGTCATATACTATTATATTAAGCTTTAAACATAGTTTCGAAACCTTGACAAATGCCCAGCAAAATCATGACAAGGAGAGAATAATTTGGGCTTTCTAGAAAAGGTAATTTGTGGATGTTTGCTTGAAAGGAACAGAGGTGTGAATGGTAGCAGGTAGGGCCGCTAATCGAACTGAACATGTTCGTATTCGATTAGAGTTCGTTCGATAATAGTTCGAAAAATGTCCGTTCGTTTCTAAACGAATTGAACATGAACTTCAAGTTCTAGTTTGATAGCTTAACGAACCGAACATGAACATAACACATGTTCGTTCGATAAAAGTTTGAGTTCGATATATGTATATGTATGTGTATTTGTATGTGTAACTTAGTATTTATACACTTGATAAATTTCAAGGTTAAAGAAATTGTGATATTTATTAGGCTTTGTAGCACTTTAATTTGAATAATTTCTTATTTTTACTGCTTATCGAATCTTGTTATCGAACTCCAGTTTCGAACTTGTTCATATAAATAACTTTTAGTTAAGTTAAATTGTTAACGAACTATTATCGAACCGAACTCAAACGTTCGTTTTCTAAATGAACTCGAACTCGAACATGTCCTATCGAACATTTATCGAACCGAACTCGAACTCGAACTTTCGAACTTCCTTATCGAACCGAACTCGAACATAAGTTCGTTCGTTACTGTTCGGTTCGATTAGCAGCCCTAGTAGCAGGAGGGCCGCATGACTGGAATGTCAAGGTGGAAGACAGTGGATCAAAGGCCATTATAGGCTGAGCATCAGCTAAAAAAGGCTCTGATCCTATAATGGACGAGACTAGGAGAACTTCCACACAAATATCTGTTTCACTGTATATTTCCTTAATGTTAATACACAATCTGCACATCAATGTATAGCCAGTAAAGCCAATAGTTCTTGTAAGAGAAATGATAAGGTGGTCCGCCCCATCTAAACAATAACCAAAGTAGGGTAAAAAAAGACGCCCTTATGTTTAATATGTATAAACCAGAAAAATATTTGGCCTGACAGATTTTGATTATGGTTTGCAGGGATATTTCCTCAGTTCATCAGCAATGCAGAACCACAGTAGTTTTATAACCTAGAATTTCATACCTTGGGGACCATATCAACATTGTACTCCTTGCTAGGGCCCAAATGCTCCGGAGGCTTGTCATCGCCTCTGAACCTCTTCCATAGCTGCAGCAGCTCAAAAACACAACCTTTACATAATCTTAATAATCAAATCATACATCTAGGGCATAGTAAGATGTAATCGATTCCGGTCAAATCGTGAATTGGGTGATGAGGAGCACCTGTACGAGATTCAGCGAAGTCGATTCGCCTCCGTAGTAGTCATTCCGGTCCATATGGAGAACCTGATCACAGATTTAAAGAAATCGATCCCATCTTCATCTGAGATACACAAGACATGCGAATTCCCAGATCGGTTGTTGGTGTTGAGGAGATTGGGGATATATACCTTGAGGCCATCGACGGAGAGGAGGCCGCTGAGGATGCACTCCTTGAGGCCCGTGCCGAGGACGATGACGTCGTACTCCTCATCCATGGCGGGGAGCTGCGAGCGAGCAGTGGGGGCTTGGGGGGGTTGGCGTGTTGGGGGGAGGAGGAGAGGGGGGAGGTGAGGCAGAACAAGTAGGAGTGCATAGGGGGGTTGTTTCACCGCCATTGCCGTTTTTGGCCGTTGGAAAGCGAGGGGCCACCACTGCCTTCCCCCCGCACGACCCTCTCCCCCTTCCCCACCTCATTCGTCCACGTGTAAAGGTAATTTATAGTTTAGCTCCGTAGAGATTTCGTATTTGTGAGTGGTAATGTGAAGATGAGATGATGAATATCACGTGCACGTTTTGGAATGGAAAATTGCTTTTGTGCCCTCTTTGTTTACCGTCGCCTTTATTTTACATTTTATTACATACATGTGTCAGCTAAAAACTGTATTACATTTATTAAATAAATATCAGGTGCACCTTTCTTAATAATTTAGATTTTCTATTTCCATTGTTGTATAAATGAATGCATGATATATTGTTCACCATATTATGAAGAAATGCAAAACCATTATGCAGTAAGTACTTGAATTCGATTTTAATCTGTTGATAATAACTATTTCTATTACACGGATTGAATAAGTAATTAAGGAAAGATTAAATAATATTTTTGTTATCATACAAATGATCTGGTTATCCATTAATTTTGGAATAAATATGCTAATTTTATTCATTTGAGTGAATTCATTCATTGAATATTTTGAGTAATCATTTACAATCTAAACATAAAATGTGTGTGAGTGATAATAGGTATCCTCTTCGTTTTATGAATCTTATAAACTTGCTACTTGATCCTATAATACCAACTAACTAAAAACTACTCGTCCGCACAAGTTAGATAAACGTTGTGGTAATGAAAACCTTTTTTTATATTACGTTAAATATTAATTGTATTAGATTACCACCTGTAATATAATTACATTCATCTGATATAATATTACTACACAATTAATATTACACATATCTCAAAAATGATGTTATAGCGATCATCTACTAGATAGAATTTTGTAATTGTAGCAACAAAGACTATGAATCGGAAATGCATGATTGTTCTTTTGTTAATATGTAATGTATTTATATTGATTCGTATGGATATGGAAAATTACTCTGTAATGTATGCCTTGATGATCCTGGTCAACATCTTATGCTCTATTAAAGATCTTCAAGTGCTTTCAACATCCTCCAACAGATGTGAAGCTCGATCTCCAGATGCTTGTTCGAGCGAGTTCTCCATATGATGTAAATAGCCAGATGGTCCAGAACGTGGAGGGTTGGGCTCCTAACTTTGACCACGTGAATAGCCAGAGGGTGTTCTTATGCATAAAGTAGAACCTCGTCGTAAAGGATTAAAGGTGAAATGGATTGATCGGAGGTGATTTTTGTATCGATTTGATTGGAAAACAAAGAGGAATAATGGGATTGAGAGGATAAAAGAGGAGGAAGAAGAAGAGAAGGAGGGGATCAATGAGAAATTGAGAAGAAGAGAATCCTAACTTGAAGTTAAAGTGGAGTGGATACCTAGGCTAAAGACCAGAGTCCTCGAATCGTTTCCTTGATACAACAACAACTCGTAGAGGATCAAGCTCTCACGACGATGGAGGAGGAGGTTGAAGACAGGGTAGCAAAGCTCCACTACACATTGGTGCAAATGATCTCATCGGAACTCCTCTCTCGACCTTACTCAATGAAGGAGCTACAAAGTTGCCACTCTCCCTCTATTTCTCTCTAGAGCTCACTGAAATGTGAGGAGTAGAAATGCTGGATTGTCTTTAACCATGGTGATCCCTAGAAGTATTTATAGGTGGAGAAGGAGATGTCAGGTTCATTGAACTTGGACGAGGACTCGGTGAGACTGATGTGGCTTGGATTAGTTACGAGTTGTTGAAGTTCGGTTAGGAATGGAGAGAAGGGTGTTGACCATGGGTCAACCTTATGAAATTCCCAGTAGGAGGCGTCCACATTGATGAACTTGTGAATACTCTTTGTCAATTTGTCTTTGTATTTATAGTTGGGAAATCATATATCAATTAAAATTTAAACCATATGAACAATTACCAATTAATTAAGCAATGTGTGATTTAGTGATTTTTTACATGGACAAGCCCCATGGTCTACTCAAGGAGGAAAATGAACAACCTATGGTTCAATTTATCAAACTTGATGTACAATTTTCAATGAGTGGTCTTTTGGTATTCTATATGTGAAATGATGCAAATGCAAAATGGACACTTTTATGAGGTTTTATGTAATTTCTCATGCAAATAATATGAAAAAATTATGAAAAATTTAAACGATTTTGTAAATGATGAAATTAGACTACTGTGGATTTTTGGGATTTTTTGATAAAAAATGAGTTTTCTAGAATGAAACAATGCAAATTGTGTAATCTTCAATAAATTAATTTTAATAAATAACAAACCTAATTATCTTCAAGAATTAAAATTATCCTATATGTATCTAATCAAGACGTATTCAAGAAAAAAATACAACTCCTATAATTATCAAGTTTACATGGAATTAAAAATCGATTACATCAATCACCAAAAAATTTATTCTAAGAAAAATATGCTTGTAAATAACTTGCTAACAAAGGATTTAATCTCCGACAACAACGTCATTTGACAAACTCATAAATATCCTTTGTTAATTTATCTTTTTATATTGTAGTTGGGAAATCATAGATCAATCAGCCATTCACTTGGTACAAAAGGACAACGTACACAAAAAGATAAAAATTAGTAAGCACTATGTATAAACAAAAATTAAATATATTATAAATAATAAATTAAATTTGAAAATAATTGAAATATACAATTTTAGAAAATAATTTACGATAAATTTTAATAAATTAAAGCATTTAATATGCATAGTTAAATTAAATGGATATGATAAATTATAGGTATGAACCACCTATATGAAGTACTATAAAATTTTAGTTTCTTATTTTTACATATAAGTTGTATTTTTTATATTTATGAATTAAATATATTTTTAAGGATTGTAAATATTTTCTTTTTTATTTTCTTTACATTGTTTAAACGTATAAATAACTAGTTATATTACATTATAGGAAAATTAAACCAATATACACAAGTATACATATTTTGATTCATTATTGTTATATATATTTTATTTAATTTGGGTTTTTATCACTTGTGCCCCTATGAGATATTGAAATATCATTTATGCCCCTTTCTTTTTTGGAATATCACTTGGGCCCATGACTTTTTTCACATTTGTCATGTATGGCCTTTTGTTAGTTTGGTCGTTAATGAGTTCAACTTAACCATGGCTCATTTTAACCAATGTTTAGTTAAGAGGGGCAAAACTGACCTCCCTCGCCCCTCCCCTTACCTCTGCTCAGCTACCCTCCACCTTCGCCTTCCTCAAGAGCTGGGTACCTCCGTCTCTGCCTCCCTAAATCTCGCATGATCCCTTCATCATCGTGAAAGTGATGATATCTGTACGTGACCAGGCGACGGCGGTGCTGCTGTCGAGGCTGGCGATGGCCTTCGACGAGGCGGTGCTGGTTGTGACCGTGGCCTTCTTTGCTGCCCAGACGAAGTCCACCTACTTATTCTCCTCTTGTGCTCTCCTTAAGATCCACTCGACCCCTTCCTCTTCCATCTACGTCCTCCACTCCCTCCTCTCCTCCCAGGACTCCTTATTTGAGGGCATGCTCATCGTCATCCATGTGTCGTCCACGAGGACCAGAAGCCCTCGTCTCTCACAAAACCGACGAGAAGGATGTCTTCATCCAGCATGTCCAAACAGTAATACTTCTCATATAGCGATCTAGGGTTCCACTGTTGGATGTGTTTGTTGTGTTTATTATTAATAGATACGATTTTCTTGGGAAAATGGCTTTATCTTTACGATTCAATGCAGAGATAAGTTGCTCGGAAATGAACTATATATTTGATTCATAAACTCATGATTGTGTGTTTCTGTGTGCATTGTGTGCTTTTGAATGTGCATATGCGAGATGGTAGATTTTCTTGTGATGCTGGAGATAGACGATTTCCTGTTATTGTTGTAGTTAGGGATTTGATATCTTAATGTTCATTTTTCCCCTGCAGTGCTTGTATAACGAGTGGAAGGGGATCTTTGGATGAAATTTTTAGGGGGGTCTTTAGCTGGTTAGGCGGGAGAGGAGGAGGGGTTGGATGGGACAAGGCTGGGGAGGAGGTGGTGGTCGGAGGAGGAGGGACCAGAGAGGATGTGGCTGGGGAGGAGGTAGTTGGAGGAGGGGCTGGAGGGGACGAAGCTGGGGGATGGGGTGAAGGATAAGGAGGTTGGAGGAGGAGGGATGGAGAGTGAAGGACATATCTAACCAAATTAGTCAATTTAATTACTTTTATGTCCCAAAATTTAACGTCCGTTTGAGATGCGGGTGGACATCAACAAACTCGAGGGGCACGAATGATAAATGTGAAAGAAGTTAGGGGCACAAGTGATATTTCAATAAAGAGAGGGGTCTAACCGATATTACAATATCTCAGAAGGGCGTTAGTGATAAAAAAACCATTTATTTTTTATATATTCTTTATATTTGTATTTAAAATAAATTTTTATTTTTTTGTTATATTTTATATGGATATTTACAAGTATAAATAAATTCATCTATTTACAAAATAAGTATATTACACATATATAATAAATATATTAGTTATTAGTTATTTTCAATTTTTAAATTTTTATTTGAATTTTACATATTTATTACAAAATATAGGAAAAATATAAGTATTTAAAAAATACATAGAATAAATAAATATTAAGTAATTATAATTAGATACATACCACAATATTCCTAAACAACTGACTTTTACATATTAAATTCAATTTTAATAAAACTACCTTCATTTTAAAGAGAATTTTATGCTAAATACAATGAAAGTGATGCGATTCATTTTGAGTTTGTTCGAAGTACATGTGAAGCTTTGAATGTTGTTTTTATGACATTTTCAATTTGTTGTATAATGGAATATGTGCATATACAATTTACACATATTTTTGTTATGGTTTGTTATTTAGTATATATTAATATGAAGTTTTATTGAAGAAAATAATTTTATTTGAATGATCTTGTTGATAAATAAAGTAGTATAAGTTTTTATATTGTGAATATGATGCATATGTAGTGATCTTTATTTTAAAATTTTTATAAGTTAATGGCCTTATCTCCCCCGAGTTTATTCTCTTATCGACCCAATAAATACCTATCTGATCTCGTGGTTTAGGATCAATCCATACACGTTTACATATTTCTTTCTTAAGATATTTACATCTATAACCCTGAGTAACTTTGTAATTAACCCAGATATACTTTATAATAATGAATTACACCCAGAACCCTAAATAACCACTCCGTTTTACACCCATAACCTTCCGTTAGTTTAGTTCATTTACTCAACTAGATATCTGAGTTAATCTAACCCAATTCGTGATCTAACGGTTGAGATTAATAAAAAAAAAGAAAAGAAGGAAGGAGGAGGTCAGCTCCATCCTGGAGCTTACTACATGCGATGGGGTCTTTCACAGAGGGCGGCGGGTAGCGACGGAGGTGCGCGCAGGATGGAGATTCGTAGGAAGGAGGTGGGGCGCGACCTGGACCTGAGGGGGAGAGCACGACCTGGATGTGGGGAGGGGGTGCTGTAGGCGAAGACACATGGGGAGGGGACCTGTAGGAGGAGGCGCGGGGAGGGGGCTGCAGGCGAAGGTGCGCGGGGGAGAGGGGTTGCAGGCGAAGGCACGCGGGGGAGGGGGACCTGCAGGCGGAGGCGGGGGGGGGGGGGGGTGTGTGGGGGGGGGGATCTGCAGGCGAAGGCGAGCAAGGGGGAGTTGGGCTGCAGGCAGAGGCGCACTGGGGGGTGGACCTGTAGGCAGAGGCACGGGGATGTTGGGGGGTTGCAGGCAAAGGCGCACAGGGGGAGGCTAGGTTGCAGGCGGAGGCGTGCGGGGGAGGGGGACCTACATGCAGAGGCGCATGGGGAGGGGGGGTCTCGATCTGGACTTGCGAGGCACGTGTCGGGAGCACGACCTGGGGCTTGCAGGACCTGGGGGCGTGGTGGGTCGCAGGAGGGCGGGGGCTCCGAGGTCGGATGGGGGGTGCTGCTTGGAGGATGAAGGGGAGGAGGAGGTGGTTGGAGGAGCTAGTTGCTGCTTGGAGGAGGAAGGAGAGGAGGAGGTGGGTGCTACTTGGAGGACAAAGGGGGCAAGGAGGAGGAGGAGGGGGATAATGAACTTATTTGTAAATTATTGAAAGTTAAAGGGTATAAAATGCAAAAATACTTGCAGGATATTGTTATAGTTAACGTAAAATTAGATGGAAGTTAACATGGGGTTATGAGTGTAAGAGTTAAGTAGTATTTCAGGGTCATGAGTGTAATTCGTGATTATAGAGTGTATCCGGGATAATTACAAAATTACCTAGGGTTATTGGTGTAAATATCCCTTCTTTCTTTTTCTTTTTTCGTGTTTCTTTTATTGTAGATAAATAACCGTTAATTTTACATTGTTAACAGTTTATTAGTGTGTTAGAACATGTATTTACTTGATATTTACATGTACTTTGCTAGATATTTTGGCCAAAATAAAGGAATAAACATTTCATTACTCCTCCACACTAAAAGATAGTTTTTGCTACCATACTTTTGCGAATGTGTGTGTCTGTTAAATAGTTGCTACACATATTACAACCGTGTTGTGACTAAGTAGCCACCACACATCACAACAATACCTTAGCATTAGTGTTGCATCTACTCTTGTGACTAAAAGTGGAGCTACCTGAGTCATGTCAATTCCGACCATGTGTTGCGAGTATGTGTTAGTTTTTGCATGTAGTTGCAAACCATATTACTAGAGTTCTTTCGATCACGATGCCCTAACCTTCATCTTCGTTGTTTCGCCCTCCACCTCCTCTCCCTTTCCCTCCTGTGGGGTTCACCCACGTCGTCTTCTCACTCCATTGATCTTACTTGTTGCCTCCTCCTTTAGAGAATAAAAAAAAGAGTCTAGCCCCTTCCCTAATGGTGTAGTACACAATAATAGAAATGTCTGTGGTGGCAAAACATGACTTTATTACATTTTTCAAACATCAATCTATTGGTCTCACCGACAGTTCTAAACCCATGAATATTTGAAATCCTTGAGAAAAGAGTTGCTAGCTGAAGAAAAATATATAGTAGTTTGCCATAAGAAGACCATTTGCACACATAAGTTAGGTGACTTCGGGAGTGGAAGGGAGTGCGATATGATGAGGTTAATAAAAGTTGCCTACTAAGGTGAACCTAAATAAAGAATCATGCAACTTGAAGGATGTTGAGTTTAAAATAGAATTTCTAATCAGTTTCGGCAAACCATTAATTGAGTAAGCTCTACACTTTATTCCTTATCAACATTTGGTTTATAGAAAAAACCCATTCTAAACTTCCCTCTCCTTATTCTTTGGTTCCATCTAATACATACATTAGTTAGTACGTTTTTTTCTCTATTGATTTAGAAATAGTGACAAAATGTCGACGATTTCTTAACGACAATAATTGTTCAACTTTATTATTAGATTTTTACGATTGAAAATCGATTCCATTTTACTCACTACATATTCAAATTAATCATGTAAATATCTTCATATGATAGAATTATGAATAGCTGAAATTGGAATGCCGTTGCTATTAAGGCAACCCTTTCGTGGTCGGTTTGGAAAGCACGATGTAGTTACGCTTTCAATGGATTCTATGCGCTAAATTGACATTGAACTCTTTTGCATCTCTTGTTTGGAAGATTAGAATTGGTATGAACTTTGATGATGTTGTGGATGGTTTCGTAAGTTGCATCTCAAGGAATGATAATTTTCGAGAGTGCACTACTCATGAAATTATTGTCTTGTCTCCTTTGCAGAAAGTCTCAAGGTAGGAGTCTCCTCTTCCTCGACTAGTCGTGGAGATCGATCTTTTGGTCCCTCCAACAAGTTGACTTCGATTGTCCTTCCAAAAAAACTCCGTCTACAAATGGATTGAGTCACCTTTTGTTGTGAACCTTTTTGGCATGGTAGTATCGTTTTGACTCCACTTTAGTGTCTATCGCATGTGTGGTACCTTCTGATGTTATTTGAATACACTTTTAACTGATGAATGAACTTGTACCTTTTATCTAAAAAATCGTTGACTATACTGTAAATTATATGGCCAACATCATACAATTTTTTGCAAAAGAATCAATCTTCCTCTAGTGAATTTTTTAAAAGAAATCCATCTTTTATTTTATTTTGTTAACATTTAAGATGAAGTTTACCCATCAATTGTAAATATTTTGACATGTAGAAGTCTTATATAGATAAGGAAAAGAGAAAAATATCTCACTTTCCCTTGAGAACTATATGCGTCAAAATATGTCCATAACTTTCAACCTACATAAATGGAACACGAAACAATATGATAATCAAAAGGCGTAGACTAAAATCCCTCCAAGTATAAAAAACCTCGTGTACTATATAACTTTTTTCTTGCTGGGGTTAAATTGCTGAATCCATTATTCAAAATTACCACTTACGTATCTTGATTATTGTTATACAATTTTACCAAGATTTTGCTTTGAAATACACTTCAAAATAGTATGCGATCTTTTTTTAATCTTGATTAGGAAAAGTGGAAAAGTAGTGGTGGTGCGCATGGGTCGAATTGGATCGGATTTTACCCTAATCCATGTCCAATCTAATCTTAATGGATTTTAACTTTTTGAAATCCAATCTATCGAAATTTTGAATGCAAACTAATCCAATCCATCGGATTACGAATTGGATGGGATCAGATTTTCATACTTACATATTTCCGGACGTGGTTTACCATGTAATGTTTGTTTTTTATATCACACTAGCATTCAACATTTGAATTAGGACTTCAAAATTGATAATATAGATAGAAATAATGAAAAGAATATTCGAAGAGCACACAATAAAATTAAAGTTGAAAAGGATTCCATTAATCCATTATAAAAAATTGAAGACCACATGATGAAACTAAATGATTGTATTGAATTCGATATCTTTGTTCTTGTTATTAATGGTACATTAGTATGTCTTTTTGTAAATGATTTCCAACATATGATCCAAATAAGAACAATGTAAGTTACCAAATATGGATGCTAAAACTAGTTAGATACTAAAAATCAAGATTGTTTTGGAAGGATGTTGATAAAATCTGTGATAAATTTATATTGTTAAGCTATGTCAAAATCAAATCATTCCAAAGAATACCCTTCAAGGTACTATAACATATCATCAACATACAAGAATCATAAAAATCATATTTGATTGGGTATCCAAGAGAAAATTAATGTAATACAACCCACCAATTTGGTATCATACCTCTCATTTGATATAGACTTGAAATATAAATTATTTGTCAGATTAATACCTACAAGCAAAATATGTAAATTTTCTCAAAACATGAATCACATTCATATACCAATTAAAAAAAGGAAAAGAATTCAAGTGCTTGTTTGTTCTTATATGGTAAGGTACATCTCAAGATACAATAACTGATTTAGTTTCAAGCAAGGGTAAGGTCGTAAGGTGGAACAAGCAAAAGAGACAAGAATAAAAAATGCATGTACTAAGCAATTGTCTCAAATCTTTTTCTTTTAAAGGAGATCAAACGAGTTGCAATGCACTCATGGCAAAAGGTATCGCATCAGAGAAGGACGACATTGTGTGAGACAAGTGACGACATAATAAGGGAGAGTGACACGGTTAACTAGAGGGGGACAACGTTATGCAGGAGAGGGTCACAAAAATGGATCGAGAGGGAGAGGGAACTGGTAGTTAGATGTTAGCGGTTGAGAGTGAAATGAGAGGGAGAAGGAATTAGAGGAGAATGACCAAACAGGGTTCATACCATTACAAGTTATAATCGCATTTATAAATTTTGAGATTTAGCATTTGATTTTCAAGAGAAGGAGATAAGGGTGATATCCAAAAAATATACGATGGATGCCAATGATTGTGATTTTATGGTAAATCACAGATGAGAGAAAATAGATGTAACACCCCGTAATTTTCGGATTTTTCTGAAGCTTTAAAACCTATTCAATATTATAATCAAAAGAAGCGTCTCGTCGCAAGCTTTCCAACGAGCCCAAAAACGCGAAATTCCGAGTCCGGATGTGGGAGATATGCCTGTTTTAGTGAAGAGGGGTCATGGTTTTTGAGGGAATTAAGGGTTACGGGTTTTGGTTAATTAATTTCGAATTAAGGTTATTTTAGGGTTTCTAAAACTAATGTTTTAATCCCCAACTATATAAAGACCCACACTCTTAATCTTCCCTCATTCCTACTCCTTTTCCAAACCCTAATCCACCCTTTCTTCCTTCCCAAGTCATTCTCTTATCTTGTTCTATCTCCTTCTCTAGAGAGCCAAAAGGATAATGGTGCAAGCTCCGTAGCTTCGAGACAAGAAGAAGACGAGGAAGGCCATCACAAGGGAAAGGCAGCCCTCTCATCGGATTGGTGATCGGGCGATCGAGCATGTGGATAAAAGGCGTGCACGAGCATAGGTAACGGATCTTCGACTCTCTCCTCCTTTATTCTTTCGCATATATTGCGATTTTGGAGATTGTCTTGTGGGGTTGAATACTCATTTTCGATCCTAACCCCGGGATCACCTCTTGCTGTTGGTATATCGTGAATCCTCTACCAAATTATTTTTTTCATGGTCTTGTCTTGTTGGTCGATATCCTCTTGTGGTTGATGGCGTGTCAGAAAAGTTAAGGCATCCGATAGCACTTTATAACGTTATAGATCTCTTGTTGGTAATTACAATGCTCTTGCGAGATGGGTTTTTGGCATCGTGTTGCCTTGTAGATAGTTGATAACAAGTTACGGACGGAGGATAGTGTGGATATGTTTATTAAGCACTACTTTGATAATTCATATTAAATCAACTTTATCAATTATTCCTTTATCTCTTAAACTTGTTTTCTTGTCTAAGATGTCGTACAGGAGAATATTGTGAGGTTAACTAATTAACAACTCAAGGTGTCTTCTAAGTTTATTAGTACGATTTAACTATTTTGCCATAATTTGCAAGTCTTTTTTTTGTCAAGTTATGACGTTAAGCTCAGTCACAAATAGCTATATCATAGACCTTGTTCATATATTTTAAGAGATAATGATTCAATTGTTCAAAAATAACTAAATAATTATAATAGTTTTTATTGGTTTAGTCATCTATTATAAGTTACGTACAATTATCTCTTAATAGCTTCTACCGTAATAATTGGGAATAATCTTCTCTCTCTGTTTTTTTAAAGAAGACTTGGACTTGGTAAACATCCTTACGGTAAATAGCATATATACCATTTTAATCTTAAGAAATTTGTTATTAGTTATGACCATTTAGATAATGGAGAGAGTTATTGTTTTTATGGTGCGGATGTTTTAAGGGTCAATTATACATAGAAAACATATGACGACATTGCATACTACATCATGGGTCTATTGTCTGGTTGGCGAACACATTTATGAAAATACGTGTACTCCCTCTAAGTACTTAACACTTGATAATGCCATGCACATATACTTGGGATCATATGTGATATATCTGATTAAAAATATTTTGATAATGCCATGCACATATACTTGGGGTCATACGTGCTATATCTGATTAAACAATATTTGCTCTACTATTAGTTGCATGAGACAACGGCCTTAGTGTCTCTTACAACAACATGCATTTAGTGTGGTATTATCGCATGTGATTGCGAGCATATTCTAAGGGTATGTAACCATGAAGTAGCGTCTATGGCCGAGGGTCGAACCTATAAATGTTTTTGATTTTATAAGTTCCGAATCTGTTATTAAATCTCAAGTTGAACTTTCCGGGTAAGGTACACGTATATGGAATTGAAAGTTTCATACTTACATATTTCCGGACGTAGTTTACCATGTAATGTTTGTTTTTTATATCACACTAGCATTCAACATTTGAATTAGGACTTCAAAATTGATAATATAGATAGAAATAATGAAAAGAATATTCGAAGAGCGCATAATAAAATTAAAGTTGAAAAGGATTCCATTAATCCATTATAAAAAATTGAAGACCACATGATGAAACTAAATGATTGTATTGAATTCGATATCTTTGTTCTTGTTATTAATGGTACATTAGTATGTCTTTTTGTAAATGATTTCCAACATATGATCCAAATAAGAACAATGTAAGTTACCAAATATGGATGCTAAAACTAGTTAGATACTAAAAATCAAGATTGTTTTGGAAGGATGTTGATAAAATCTGTGATAAATTTATATTGTTAAGCTATGTCAAAATCAAATCATTCCAAAGAATACCCTTCAAGGTACTATAACATATCATCAACATACAAGAATCATAAAAATCATATTTGATTGAGTATACAAGAGAACATTAATTTATTACAACCCACCAATTTGGTATCATACCTCTCATTTGATATAGACTTGAAATAGAACTTATTTGTCAGATTAGTACCTACAAGCAAAATATGTAAATTTTCTGAAAACATGAATCACATTCATATACCAATTAAAAAAAGGAAAAGAATTCAAGTGCTTGTTTGTTCTTTTATGGTAAGGTACATCTCAAGATACAATAATTGATTTAGTTTCAAGCAAGGGTAAGGTCGTAAGGTGGAACAAGCAAAATAGACAAGAATAAAAAATGCATGAACTAAGCAATTGTCTCAAATCTTTTTCTTTTAAAGGAGATCAAATGAGTTGCAATGCACTCATGGCAAATGGTATCGCATCAGAGAAGGACGACATTATGTGAGACAAGTGACGACATAATAAGGGAGAGTGACACGGTTAACTAGAGGGGGACAACGTTATGCAGGAGAGGGTCACAAAAATGGATCGAGAGAGAGAGGGAACTGGTAGTTAGATGTTAGCGGTTGAGAGTGAAATGAGAGGGAGAAGGAATTAGAGGAGAATGACCAAAGAGGGTTCATACCATTACAAGTTATAATCGCATTTATAAATTTTGAGATTTAGCATTTGATTTTCAAGAGAAGGAGATAAGGGTGATATCCAAAAAATATACGATGGATGCTAATGATTGTGATTTTATGGTAAATCACAGATGAGAGAAAATAGATAATATATATGTATATATTTATATGTAAATATATAAAAATATATATTAACGGATTAACATATTGGATTGGATCAAATTTTGATAATGATCCAAACCAATCCATATTTCAACAGATTTTCAAAATTCCAATCCAATCCGATCCATTAAAATGATAAAACCAAACCAAACTAATTCAATAACATCGGATTGGACCGGAATATGGATTTTGTCAGATCTGTATGTCCCTCTACAAAGTAGAGTACATGCGAATAATCTCCTCCCAAATTCAAATGAAATGCATATATAGCCAAGAATAGTTGGATCGACTTATGATCGATAATAATAGTTGGATTTGGCCAAGAGCAAACGGGTTGGAAACACCCCTTGTGAATTTATCCAAATATTGCAACTGAAACTTGGTATTTGTTTGGTATTTGCTTATAACACGTTTGAGTTGAAGAAAAAATAAGTGACGAAATAATAAAAAACACAATCAAATATTTGTTAGATGTTTTTCGAAACAATCATCCTTCTAAGGAGCCTAGTAAAATTAATGAAAAATATGAAGCTAGTGTGTTAGACAAGTCAAATTATTATCTCTAGATGGATAGGTTGTTTCTGAATTACTACGACAATTTGGTCGTGTAGGACCCGAACTTTTACCTGATCAAAAGTGATATGTGAACAAAAAACAAAGGGCATGGAGAAAATCAGAATAAGTGATATGTGAAATTGGGGATTTCCTTCCAATAGAATACAATTCTTCCTAAGTCTGGGAGGCCGACCTTTTTTCTGTAAAAAAATACAATGATTTTAGTAGAATACGTACATAGTTTGTATTATAATGTGCAGTTTTAATGCTTGTGTTATAATTAGCGATTTTGTATGCGGATTTATATTTATAATGTGCAGCTATAATACAACCTATATACGTATTATGCTAAAGTGCTTGTGTTTTATACCAAAGCAACCTTCCTGAACTCAGCAAGGATTGCGTCCTACTGGAAGGGCCCCCCTAAATTGAGGGTGGATCGCCATATATATGGTGAGACCCCACTTGAAGTTTCACACACACACAAACAAACAAACATACAGGGGTGTTCAAAATATCCAGGTCAACGCGTACCTAGTTTGACCCGTGCATTTTGATCCTAAAACTCACGGGTGCCTGTTGGAAAATACAGGGCCAGGTACCCAGTATATCATGACCCATGACCCATTCAAAAACCCATTTGGAAAAATGGGTTCCCAACGAGAACCCAGTTGAGAGCTTTCATTAGTAGTATGGATCATTATGCTTAAATTGGCCCAATATGAGAAAGTATGGATCATGCTTGTCAATTTTCTCTTATCATAGGTCAGGTTGTAACCTGCATTTTTTGATAAATTTATGATGAGGAAATGACCTAAGGTCTACAGTTCGGGTCAGGTTTGGCCCGCGCTAAGATGCATGATAAATTCATTTGTTGTTGTGTCCAGTCATACTCATTGATTTATACTATCAATTGGATCATATCGTATTCAAACATGTCAATTTAAACAGATTTCGAACTCTAGCATTAATTCATAATCAACAACTAAATTACTATGATATACGCAGTCAATTCGGGTTCAATTATACCAAACAGTATTCTATATCCCATATGGGAAATGAGTATAAGGCACTCCCATTTATGTAATTTAAACATACCAAAAGAGCCAGAAATTTGCATCTTATAAAATAATTTGATAATATTAGATATGACAAACTATCGATTTGGATCCCTGTGATTTGCAATCTTATAAAATAGTTTGATAATATTAGATACGATAAACTATCGAAGTGGAAACTAAAGATTTGTGATCTTATAAATAGTTTGATAATATTAGATATGACAAACTATCGATTTGGAATCCGGAAATTAAATATGTTGAGTAAATTTGCTATCTGGCAATTAGATATGAGTCGACAATTACTTCAGTTCTCAAATCCGACAACATGGATATAGACCCAGATAAATAGATTGCTACTTACAAAATTTTACCTAATCTGTTGGATATTAGTTTGATATGAATTCAGTAGTGGACCTTCTATATTATAAGTTCAGAATTAGTACCAAAATACAGAATTGTAGTCTAAAAATGTAACATTATAGCATTGATTGAGTTATTTATTGGAAATCTTGTAACATGTTTACTATTGATTTGTTGGGAATTTAATAGTATAGTTCGACACCGCAGGCTTTGGACTGAGCATGAGCCCTCGACTTGTCCAAAAATCAAATCCATTAATCAGCCCAGACACGAGGAAATTTGTTGGGCTCGAGCAAAATGTTGCACCATACTTAAACATGACGATATTCGTATCTGAAAGTATATTCATTTTTAAACATATACAGATACATATGACATAATATAAATAATTGGATACCGAATGAATTCAGTACATATATAATTGAAATTGATTTATAAAAAAATATAATTATCAAATTTTGCATTTATTTGATATTTATCTACTAATATTTTTTATTTTGATAGAAATAAAATTTCTATGGGTACCTGCAGGTACCCGTTACCCATAGATTTAATCGGGTACCCGTTAAATTGGATACCCGTTAGAACGGTTGGGTCGAGCCATGACCCGATAGTGACGGATCAGGACGAATCACTATCAAATGAGATAGGATACCCGCCCCGTGACCATCTCTACATAGCATAGCCAAGAAAGAGAGTTGGGTCACATTGTTTCCTTCATGAATACATTGTGATCAAAAGAGGACATGCATATTATTTAGAGTAAAGAACAAAGTTTGCAAGATTTCCACATTAAATCCATCAACAAGCAAGCAGTTTGAAATAAACAAAAAAATAAGAGAATGACCATAAAAAAATCCCTCAAGTCATATCGAAGGATCGACTATGTATCCTGTGAACAAGAGAAGTTCACTCATGTTCTCCCGAATAACAAACACGAATGGATGGTCGGCCACAAAATCTATTTCGTCCTCTGGGAGACAACAACCTTCCAACGACTCCATGGTTACAGCAGCAGCTTCAGTTCCTGTCTCATCAACTTCGATAATTGCCTTGTGGTAAATTCTTGAAATCTCAACTTCTTCCTCAGATTCGGTAATCTCACTTAGCGGGGGCAGATGCAATCCCTTGTGCTGAAGAAGTTCTGGCACCTCTAACTCATAGGAAAACTTAAATTTGGGGATCATGAAACAGCCCACAGCTACTTGTTCTTGGGGAACGTAGCGTGCAAATGAGTCTTCTGATTGTGACAACTCCTCGATCAAATCCCACAGGCCATTCTTTGCATCGGGGAGGAACATGTACATTGAGAAGGACCTTTCAGAATCTCCTCCTTGCCTGTAAGGAAGCTTGAGGACTTTGAAGCCGTCGAAGCATTTTATATATTGAGAAGACCAATCACTCATAAAGGGGACCTCCACTGATTTTCCATCAAGAAGGTGAAATGTGCTGTCAAATGAGTTGCAGTGTCGGAACTCGTTCAACCAGTTTTCCTTGAAGTATAATGCAATTCCCATGATAATCCGTGTTAAGGAGTCCACCGAACCAGGACCCAGAATGCTCTTGATGAGGCCATCGGTTCGTTCTTCCACCCAGGAGTTCACTTGATCTCTACAGTCCTCCGCCTTGATAGTATCAGAGATTTTTCAATAAAGATATTAACATAGCAATGCTTATATATCGAAAACTATAGAATTAAAAGTAGGCTGAACTCTCCTGATCAGTATAAGAAGATGTTGTTAGAAAGAGTACTGGTATAAGAATCAAGTGATCGGACCTTATTGATGAAGTCAAGACGTTGAATCTCTGCCTTGAGGAGTTTCTGAACCAGATGCTGGAATGATGACTTCAAGGAGATGTTCTTCTCCAACCACACTCCGTTTGCGAATCTAATCCTCGGTCCTCCCTCCTTCGATCTGTCGGACAACACTGGTAATATGACTTCCGAGATGAGCGATTGTGTCTCCTCGAGGCAGCCTGTTTTGAGGAATGATACCAACTCCTCCGATGTCTTCGATCCCATGGCAAGGAGGCTGAGCGCAACGTGAATCGATAGAGGCGATATGACGAGGTTGGTCACCGTGTGTGCACCTTCGAGTCTGGCTTTGGAGGCGATTTGAGACATGAGGTGAAGGGAGAAGGTTGTGTGGTTAGCAATGGTGGCACGGTGAAGCTGCAGGGAAGGACATTGCATATGTCTACCAGGTTCTGACTCGAATGTGCTTAGGGGTTGTAAGTTAACTGCCAACCCTTCTATATTTATGGAGCTTCTAATGGACAACAACTTCAATCCGAAGTACAAGGCAAATCAAATGGAGTCGCCACCATGATTTAAAGTCGCGTGAATATTTCAACTTTAATAAAACGTGATAAGCATTCTCTCGATTAAAAAATCTTACCACGCACTCTCGCCCTCTGCATCCTATAAAATAATCCAACGGAGGGGTTTCTTATGTAAAGCCGAAGATTTTAAATAAATCAAATCCTTTGTTTTTAAATCGGATCCGACACTAAATTGGTCAAATGGGGTTTCTGATTCAATCGGGTTCGACGGATAGTGCAAATCGATCAGACTGATGAAGACAATTAACATGTGTTGTATTTAACTCTACTTAATTAGATTTTAATTGGATAAATCTTTGCAAGTACATATGGGATAAACTATTTGATTTCAATTGGAAAATCAAATGGTGTTGGAGGGAAGTTTGGATTATCAAATTTGAAACAAATGGAGTCTTGGTGGAATTTTCAGTAACACATCTATTAGTTCTAAAAATCTGTTGGACTTGTAGATGAGTTCACACCCCAAGCTCTTATTGCAATAGTAGAGAGGATGAATGGAGGAAAACACATGCTCACATGTGCGCTCTGCTCTGCTCCGTCTCGGGCTCGGGAGAGTCAATTCCAAATTCAAATCTTGATACTTTTACTGCGGATTTCATTTTACAGGTCGAATAAATTAATCATACGGATTAATTGAGATTCGTCCGCTATGGGAATTCGACTTGACCCAACAACTTTAACTTAACCATCGTTTCAGAATCTAAAGAGGTGGCCCGTTGAGGGGCATTTTCGAAAGACAAAAAGTCGCTTGCTAGATCTACTTAAATACCTATCTCTGAATGATCATTTCCTTTACTTGTAAGAAAACTTTCTCCCTCTTGCTCTATGCTATTCCACGGCAATGGTGACCGTTCTTCATCTATCGGAGCGATCCTCTGAGATACTTTCATGGACGATCTCGTCAGTGTGCACATACGACAACGTGTGCTGTCATATCCTGTGAGAAGATTGCCAGTACCCTTCGCACATGTATTGTGAAGGACAGTACATGACATAGACGTTTCAGTGATCTTTAATCCAATCTCTTTATTGTTATGTTTATTGCATTTGTTTACTCCTTTCTTTTGATGAATTTTGCTCTAATATAATGTATCATTGCTTTAATCAATTCTTGTTTACATTATGTAATTAGACCATGAGTCAGAAATGTATGACTATCTTTTTCTTAATCTGTGATTTTTTTAATGTATTCATATTGATCTTGATAATCACTGCTTAATGTATGTCTTGATGATCCTATTAACAATAATATTAGAAAGGATATCGTGAATCAGAATTAAAAATATGTCGGGTATGATGTTTAAATCGAGGGTACACTCCCTTGTGAGATCACTTGGCGGTGGCTCCCATCACCGGATTTGTTAGAAGAACGTCTAACAATGAGGAGGTTACGTCATTGGCCGGAGTAAGGGAGAAGAAGAGGCATTGGGCGGAGGAAGAAGAAGAAGAAGAAGAAATGAAGAGAAGGAAGAAGGTGTGTTGGGGAAGAGGGGAAAGGAGAGGAGAGAGGAAAAGAAAGTGGAGGGCCAATGAGAGGCTACCACGTGGTGGAGAAAGAAAAGAAAAGGAAAAAGCTAAAACAAGGAAGAGGGCAAACGAATCATATACAACATACAAATACTAAATAAGTATACAATATATTAGATTAAATAAATGAATAATGCAGATATAAATTACAAATAGTTTTATAATTAATTATTTGTAATTTTTAATAAATTAGATAATATTATTATAAATTAAATAAACGAATAAATAAAATTAATAAAGATATATTGTACAGTTGTACCAACACTGTCCCGAAACCCGCGATTTTCATATTAACTCTAATTTAGAAAATCAGTATCATTTTGTAGATAATTAAATAATATGAATTCTAATACTGAATTTGCCCAATTCGGAGTTCATACGACCGAGTTATGAGGTCCAAAAAAATTAGGTGGCGGCTTCATGGCTTCGGATTTTATTGGTATTTTAACTTAATTTTATTTTTATATTTTCAATACAATTTTCGAAGATCTTTAGAAAATAAATTAGATTAATCGAGCTTTTGGTTATTTAATTAAAAATCCAGGAAATTTCTACATATAATGCATATATACAACGGGTCCTAAACGCACAACTCACCGATTTTATTCGAATATTTTTTGATATTTTTAATAAATAGTATTAGGTATAAAACGAAGTTTAAAAGTATGTTTGGTTCGTTTGAAGATTTCTATAAATAATTATGAACCTCGGAAGTCGGCTTTTGCGGCTTTTATGGTTCATTGCGGTTAATTATTTTTTGATGAAATATTTTTCTGATATTTTTATAAAATAATATATATTTTTGTGAATGACTTTTGTAGAAGAAGTATTTTTTATTTGAGATGATATAAGTGATAAATAAAATAGGTGAAATATTTGCAATGTGAAGAATGGATAAATTATATTTTTGATCTCGATTTTCTTGATATTTTGATCCTTATCTCCCCCTTCTTATTTATGTTGACGACCACGTCAATATTGACTTGGTCTCGGAGTTAGGATCAGTCTATATATATTTTATATCTACAACCTTCTTTTTTATTTTTTTTATTTTTATTTTTTTATTTTTGATAAAATAAGTGTTAAATATATAATATTAATATTTGTTGTTAGAATGATAATTAACTAGAATTGATGATTATTTACATGCATTTTACCAAGGATTTAGTCAAAATGAAAGAATAAAGGCGATGAATCATGGATTTATCAAAGCTCCCCTTCGTTAGTGTTGTAACAACAAAGGATCCGCTCTGCAAAAAAGATAATGGATCAATAATCTCCTTAGAATATGACATTTCTTACTACAGAAACAGTCCATCTCCAACCTCTTTGTCATCATCTGCAGCTGCAATATATATACATTCTCCACCTCCATTGCTATTACCTGTTGGGAGCTCCAACTATGGAACACTTGTCTCAGCCTCCATTGTGTTTTTATCACTAATGATCTCAACAACTGTAAGGAAATCATATAGTATATGGAACTTATATAATTTGGTACATACATGTATATGGAACTTATATAATTTTTTCGAGTAACGAATTATTCATATCCTATTTGTGCTTGGTTTGCATGAACCTTGACATCATGTTAATGTCTTCGTTAGTGATCTGATCGATTTGCATAGTCCATCAAACCCAATTCAATTAGGATCTTTGTTAGATCGGGTCAATGCCATATCCATTTTTTTCTAATCTTGATTTTTTTAAAGAAAACCCTCAGTATGATTATTTTATAGTAAGAAAAAGGCGAGAGTGCGTAATGAGAATTATTAATTAAGATGATGCTTACCACATGTTTTATTAAAGTAAGAAAATTCTCACAACTTTCAGAACATGGTGGCAACCTTATTTGAGTCTGTACTTGTACTTAATTATGAAGTTAATCTCCATTTCAAACTTTATAAAATAGAAGAGACTGTCTTTGCAACCCTTAAACACGTTAGAGTTCCAGCTCGTAGACACAAGCAATGTCTTCCTTGCAGCTCCATGAAGCCACCATTGCTAACCACACAGCCTTCTCCCTTTACCTTATGTCAAGAATTCAAGATGCATATACATCGACCAACCTCGTCATATCACCTCTTTCGATTCACGTTGCGTTCAGCCTCCTCGCCATGGGATCGAAGACATCGGAGGAGTTGGTATCATTCCTCAAAACAGGTTGCCTCGAGGAGACACGGTCGTTGTTGTATTAAAAATTGTATTTATGTTTTAATTTGAAAATCTATTTAATTACAATTGAAATTAATTTGTATTCAATTGGGAAATCAAATGATTTGGAGGGAAAGTTGGGAATTCCCAAATTTGAAATATGGATGAGTTTGGGTTGAAGTTTAGTACCATACCTTAGAGATCTAAACTTTTGGTGGACTTATATATGAGTCCCCACCTCAAGCTCTTGTAGCAATAGTAGAGAGGAGGAATGGAGGACCACACACGTGCGCGCGCGCGCTCCGCTCCGTCTCCGGCACCGGCTCGGGCTCGGGCTCGGGAGAGTCAATTCGGATCTTCATACTTTTGCTGCAGGTTTCATTTGCCTGATCGATTAAATTAATCGGGCAGATTAATTTGATTTCAATCACATTGGGAATCGGACTTAATTCAAATGGCTCGACTTAGCCACAGTTTTGGAATCCGAAAGGACACGCCCGTTGAGGAGCATTTTCGAAAACCGAAGGGACCGCGCGCTAGGGCACGCGAGCTCCTCTTTTTATACCCTCCACCTGACGCTGCTTTTCTTCACTCGCAAGAAAAACTCGTCGTCTCTCTTGTTCTCTCTCTCGTGCCTGCGACTCTGTTTTTCTCGATTGCAAGTTCTTGGAGGTGCTTTTGAGGACGGTCTCGTCGGTGTGCGCGGACGAAGATCATGAACCGTCGTATCCTGAGAGCGGATCGCCAGTACCCTTCGCACCGGTATTGTGGGGGTGAAATCCTCTCTAAGGACAGTCCATTTCAGGGACGCTTTGGTGATCTCTGAACTAATCTTTCTTGTATTTTGTTTGCTGAAATTTGTTTATTGCTTACCTTTTCCTGGATCTCAACCATATGTTTGTTTTCATGTCGTTAATTGGCTCCTACTTGCATTTCGTAATCGGATAATGGATTGGAAATATATGACGTTAATAATAATAATCTGTGATACGTTTATTTCCGTTCATTGTATTCCGTATGATTACTGTTTAACATATGAATGTTTGATCCTGTTAACAACAACCTTAAAGAGGATTTCGGGAACCATTTATAAAACCATGTCATAAACAATGTTCAAATCGAGGTTAGATATGATGGGTATGCCTGAAAAGTTCGGTGGACAGAACTTTAAGCGTTGGCAACAACGTATGAAGATCTGGTTAACCACCATAGGGTTAATCTCGATGCTTGAAACCGACTGTCCTACGGTGGAAATGGAAAATCCCTCACCTGATAGCTAGAAGGCACAATCTGCATGGAAGGAACGCAACCGTATACGTCATGTTGCATCTTTTGGCTCTATCCAACTCGTTGTTTGACGTGTATTGTTCATCCACGCAGACTGCGAAGGGGCTATGGATAGATTTGGATCGGAAGTATAATAGCGAAGATCTCGGTATTGAGAAATACTCCATGGTCAAGTTTTTGAAGTTTCCATGGCCGAAGGTAAGTCAGTTTCTGAACAGGCACACGAGTTTTTACTCCTGCTCCATGGTTTAGATGATGCCGAAATGAAACTTCCAGAGAAGTTTCAGGTCATGTGTATCATAGAAAAATTCCTCAAGTCGTGGGAAGACTTCGGTATGACCCTGAAATACAGAAAGGGGGAGATTTCTATGGATGACTTGATGGTGGCAATTGTCATAAAGGAGGAACACAGGAAACAAAAACCTGTGCCTCTTGTTGATATTCAGGATAAGGTCAATTTCATGACCTCGAAGGACAAGGATAAGAAGGGAAATGGTCTTAATAGCAATAAAATGAAATCAAAGGACAAGATCCAGAAAAAGGTAAAGAATAAACCATGCTGGCACTGTAATCAGGTTGACCATTGGAAAAATAGAACATTAACTGACATGATCATTGCTCTCTTACAAAGTTCTGGACTTCCAACCTATATGTGGGGAGAAGCCTTGAATACGGCTTACCATATTCTGAATAGGGTTCATCCAAGACATATGGAAAAGTATCCCTTTGAACTTTGGCAAAATTGGAAACCGAGTTTAAGATATCTCAAAGTGTGGGGCTGTCTCGCTAAGGTTTACTCCCAGAACACAAGAGAAAGAAACTTGGTCCTAAAACTGTTGATGCAGTCTTCTTAGGTTATTTGGAAAATAGCTATGCATATAGGTTCTTAGTAATTCGGTTCGAGATACCGGGCATAGATGTCAACACTATTGTTGAACTCCGTGATGCTACCTTCTTTGAGGATGTCTTTCCATTGAAGATCTGGATTCCTCAGAATCTGACCATTGAGGCGCCTCTACATCATGATCTATTCCAGATCAAGTGGAAAGGATAACGAATGTGGGCATTGAGACTCAACCTATAAACCCAATGATCTTTCTGAAGAGACTGAGCCAAGGAGGAGTAAAAGACCTCGGATAGCCAAGGATCTCGGTAGCGACTTCGTTGTCTACCAGATCGAGGGTGATCCACCAAGTTACAAAGAAGTCATGGCTTCATCTGAAGCGAAACAATGGAAGGAAGCCATCAAATTTGAGATGGATTCCATTATGGCTAATGGAACTTGGAAGTTGGTTGATTTACCCAAAGGGTGCTCTACCATTGGGTGCAAGTGGGTATTTAAGAAAAAGCTTAGACCTGACGGATCAATTGAGAAGTAAAAAGCTAGATTAGTTGCCAAGGGCTTTAGGCAAAAGAAAGGTATCGATTATTTTAATATCTATTCCCTTGTGACTAGGATGACCATAATCCGGATGCTCATAGCATTGGCATCCGTATATGATCTCTCTATCCACCAGATGGATGTGAAGACTGCCTTTTTACATGGCGATCTTGAGGAAGAGATCTACCTGATGGGCTTGTGACTCCTGGGAATGAGGGAAAGGTTTGTAAGCTTGTCAAATCCCTTTACAGATTGAAACAAGTACCAAAGCAGTGGCATAAAAAATTTGACAAGACTATTTTGTCATGTGGCTTTAAGGTTCATTAATCTGATAAGTGTGTTTATTCCAAGGTGAAAGGTGATGAGTGTATTGTCTTGTGCCTATATGTTGATGACATATTGTTGTTCGGATCACATATGAGGATTATTAATGAGACTAAGGCATTCTTAAGTAGCAAGTTTGAGATGGAGGACATGGGTGTAGTTGATGTAATCTTGGGTCTCAAACTGACAAGGTCAGTTGATGGGATTGTAGTTTCTCAATCTCACTATGTTGAGAAAGTACCTGAGAAATTTGGAAATCAAGATTGCAAGGCTGTAAGCACTCCTTTTGATTCATCCAAAACGTTGTTTAAGAATAAAAGTGGAGTACATGTAGCTCAGCTGAGGTATTCACAAGCGATAGGAAATTTAATCTATCTTGCAAATTGCACGAGACGATAATTCATTCTCGGTTGCAAAGCTGAGTAGATATACTAGCTGTCCTGATCGTACTCACTGGGAGGATCTGGATCGAGTACTGAAGTACTTGAAGAGAAATATTTCCCTTAGTTTGCATTATTGTAGACATCCTTCTGTACTAGAAGGATACAGTGATGCAAGCTGGATAGTGAAAATAGAGGAGTCTGGGAGTAATGGTGTTACAGGGTATGTATTTACCCTTGGAGGCGGTGCAGTCTCCTGGAGGTCTGTGAAGCAGACCATTTTAGCTCGATCCACCTTTGAGGCCGAGCTGTGTGCCTTGGAGACCACTGAAATTGAGGTTGAATGGATAAGGGAACTTATGTCTGAAATTCCAATGGTAGGTCAGCTTGTTCCTGCGATCTCGGTACATTGTGATAATATGACCACAATTGCCAAGATCAAGAGTTCAAAGTTCAATCAGAAAACAAGAAGACACATACAAATCAGACTTAAGACATTAAGGGATTTGGTGTCTCGAGGAGTGTTGGTTGTGGATTTTGTTGGATTCAAAGACAACACGGCAAATCCGTTAACTAAGGGAATTGATAGACCTTTAGTCCTAAAGTCTAGGCTTGGGATGAGACTGGGACTCATTGGAAGTTCCTCTACAATAGCAACCCAACCTATCTGAGTGGAGATCCCACAAAGTAGGTTTAATGTGTTAGTAACAAGTTGTTTGGAGAGCTGGTTGGCACTCTAATTTTAATGCGTAAGCATGAGTGTCTTATCCCTGAAAGCCTAAGTGCCATTTAAACTGCAAGTTTAGGAATAGTGTAGGCTCTAAATGGGTTCAAGCCTTTGGGCAGGATGTTAGCAATGCATCCTTGGAGAACGCCACCTATGTGAGTGTTACCGTGGGCTGCAGTTAAAGGAAGAGGATCTTTCCTGAACACTTCATTAAACAGGATAAGGGTGCATGGCCTTTAAGAGCACCAACCCTGAAGATTGCACCAAGAATAACACTTTGTTGTTTCTACCGTATACTCTAACACTAAGGACTGAATTCAAGACGTAGTTCACTTCATTCATGTTAAAGTGAAAGTAGTAAACTCAGGTAGAGGATTAAATCGGAATGTACCTTTACTGAAAGCAAAGTGTGTGCAGCCAAAAGAAGTTTCTTAAATCTTTTTGAATCTCTTTTTAAAATTAGTGAATTCGTGAGGGGTTGTTGTATTAAAAATTGTATTTAAGTTTTAATTGGAAAACCTATGTAATTACAATTGGAATTAATTTGGTTTCAATTGGAAAATCAAATGGTTTGGAGGGAAAGTTGGGAATTCCCAAATTTGAAACATGGATGAGTTTGGGTTGAAATTTAGTACTATACCTTAGAGATCTAAACTTTTGGTGGACTTATATATGAGTCCCCACCCCAAGCTCTTGTAGCAATAGTAGAGAGGATGAATGGAGGACCACACGCGCGCGCTCCGCTCCGTCTCTGGCTCCGGCACCAGCACCGGCACCGGCTCGGGCTCGGGAGAGTCAATTCGAATCTCGGATCTTGATACTTTTGCTGCGGGTTTCATTTGGTTGATCGATTAAATTAATCAGGCAGATTAATTTGATTTCGATCACATTGGGAATCAGACTTGATCCAAACGGCTCGACTTAGTCACGATTTTGGAATTCGAAGGGACCGCGCGCTAGGGCACGCGAGCTCCTCTTTTTATATCCCCAACATAACGCCTCTTTTCTTCACTCACAAAAAAAACACACCGTCCCTCTTGTTCTCTCTCTCGCGCCTGCGACTCTATTTCTTCTCGGTTGCAAGTTCTCGGAGGTGCTTTCGAGGACGGTCTCGTCAGTGTGTGTGGACAAAGACCGTGAACAGTCGTATCCTGGGAGCGGATCGCCAGTACCCTTTGCACCGGTATTGTGGGGGCGAAATCCTCTCTCAGGATAGTCCATTTCATGGACACTTCGGTGATCTCTGAACTAATCTTTCTTTTATTTTGTTTGCCGCGATTTGTTTATTGCTTACCTTTTCCTGGATCTTGTCCATATGTTTATTTTCGTGTGGTTAATTGGCTCCTACTTGCATTTCGTAATCGAATAATGGATTGGAAATATATGACGTTAATAATATTAATTTGTGATACGTTTATTTACTTTCATTGTAATCTGTATGATTACTGTTTAATATATGCATGTTTGATCCTGTTAACAACAGTCGCTCATCTCTAAAGTCATATTACCGGTGTTGTCCGACGCATCGAAGGAGGGAGGACTGAAGATTAGATTCGCAAACTAAGTGAGGTTGGAGAAGAACATCTCCTTGAAGTCATCTTTCCAGCATCTGGTTGAGAATCTTCTCAAGACAGATATTCAACGTCTTGACTTCATCAGTAAGGTCCGATCACTTGATCCTTATACCAAGTACTCTTTCAAACAACATCTTCTGCCTCAATCTTATACTGAGTAGGAGAGTTCATCCTACTTTTGATTCTATAGTTTTCAATATATCAGCATTGCTATGTAAATCTCTTTGTTGAAAAATCTATGATACTTTCAAGGCGGAAGACTGTAGAGATCGAGTGAACTCGTGGGTGGAAGAGCGAACCGATGGCCTCATCAAGAGCATTCTAGGTCCTGGTTCGATGGACTCCTTAACGTGCATAATCATGGGGAATGCATTATACTTCAAGGGCAACTGGTTGAACGAGTTCCGACACAGCAACTCATTTGACAACACATTTCACCTTCTTAATGGAAAATCAGTGGAGGTTCCCTTTATGAGTGCTCGGTCTTCGCAATATATAAAATGCTTCAACGGCTTCAAAGTACTCAAGCTTCCTTACATGCAAGGAGGAGATTCTGAAAGGTCCTTCTCAATGTACATGTTCCTCCCCGACGCAAAGAATGGCTTGTGGGATTTGATCGAGGAGTTTCCCAATCAAAAGACTCATTTGCACGTTACATTCCCCAAGAACAAGTAGTTGTGGATCGGTTCATGATCCCCAAATTTAAGTTTTCCCATGAGTTACAGGTGCCGGAACTTCTTCAGCACAAGGGATTGCATATGCCCTCACTAAGTGATTTTTTTAACAAAAAAAGGATATCCATTCATGTTTATCAAGACCAAGGGATAATCTTTTTTTATTCTGAGATTTATATCGGACAAATTACCAAATCTGAGGAAGAAATTGAGATTTCAGGAATTTACCACAAGGCATTTATCGAAGTTGATGAGACAGGAACTGAAGCTGCTACTGTAACCATGGAGTTGTTGGTATGTCGTTGTCTATCAGAGGACGAAGTGGATTTTGTGGCCGATCATCCATTCGTGTTTGTTATTCGAGAGGACATGAGCGAACTTCTCTTGTTGACTGGATACGTGGTCGATCCTTTGATATGACTCGAGGGATTTTTTATGGTCATTCTCTCATTTTTTTGTTTGTTATTTCAAACTGCTTGCAACTTGATGGATTTAATGTGGAAATTTGGCAAAACTTTATTTTTTTACTCTAAATAATATGTTTGTCCTCTTTTGATCGCAATGTATTCATGAAGAAAACAATGTGTCACAACTCTCTTTCTTGGCTATGCTATATAGAGGTGTTCACTAGGCAGATAGCCTACCTCATTTGACAGTGACCCATCCTGATCCATCACTATTGGGTCACGGGTCAACCCAATCCGTTCTAACGGATACCCGATTTAATTCTACGGGTACACGTAGAATTTGACTTCTAACAAAACAAAAAATATTAATAGATAAATATGAAATAAATGCACAAAACTTGATAATTATATTTTTTTATAAATCAATTTATCAAATATATATGTATCGAATTCATTCTATATCCAATTATCTATATTATGATGTATCTGTATATATTTAAAATTGGGCATAGTTTCGGATACGAATATCACCATGTTTAAGTGTGGTGGCTCGAGCCCAACGAGCTTCCTCGAGTCGCGGGTTGAGTCATCACTGCCAGGAAAACAAGTTTTGGCTACAGATTTATGTCCACGGATGTGGAGCTTGTGCCCACAGAATTGGGCTCTGACCACAACACGTCATGGCCGGTAGTCGTTGCTACAAGTCTCATCGTGAGAGTTCTCTAACTATAAATATGTCGTGGTCAACACAAGTAACCAAAGAACTTGTCGTGGCCACAGCTCTTGCATAGTTGCATGAATATTATCCTTACATATTTGAAGACTTTGGCCACGAAATCGTAGCTATGAGAAACTAGTAGCCACACAATTATCGTGGCCACGAGTTTTTGAAACCACAATACGTGACCACAATTCATCTTTCTTGTAATGCATGATCCCGATTTTTGGGCAAATCGAGGGCCCGGTCTGAGTCCAAAGCCCACGTGTCGAGCTATACCACTAAATTCCCTACAATCAATAATAAACAAATCAAAAGATTTCCAATAAATAATCCAATCAATGTCATAATGTTACAAATTTAGACTACAATTCTGGATTTTGGTACTAATTCTGAACTTACAATATAGAAGGTCCACTATTGAATTCATAGCAAAGTAATATCAAAGGAGTAACCGCCCATTAAAGATCTAAGAGATTAGGTAAAATTTAATAATTAGCAATCTATATATAAGGGTCTATATCCATGTTGTCGGATTTGAGAATTGAACTGATTGTCAGCTCATATCTAATTGCCAGATAGCAAATTTACTCGACATATTTAATTTTCATATTCCAAACAGATAATTCATCATATCTAATATTATCAAACTATTTTATAAGATTGCAAATCACTAGTTTCCAAATCAATAGTTTGTTGTCTTTAATATTATCAAACTATTTTAGAAGACCGCAAATCACAAGATTCCTAATTGGTAGTTTATCATATCTAATATTATCAAACTATTTTATAAGATGCAAATCTCTGGATCGTTTGGTATTTTTAAATCACATAAATGGGATTGCTTTACCCTCATTTCCCATAAGTGATATAGAATATTGTTTTGTATAATTGAATCTGATTTGACTGCACATATCATAGTAAATTAGTTGTTGATTATGGATTAATGCTAAAGTTCAAAATATGTTTAAATTAGCATATCGAATACAATATGATCCAATTGGTAGTATAAAGATTTCATGGAGCCTGATCGGAGACAATAACAAATGAATTTATCACGCATTTGAGAGTGGGCCAAGCTCGGCCCGAACTGTGGACCTTAGGCCCTTCCTGCATAATCAATTTATCAAAAAAATACGGACCACTCCCTGACCTATGGTAAGAGAAAAATAGATAAGCATGATCCATACTTTCTCGTATTGGGCCAGTTTGAGCATAATGATCCATAGTAGTAGTGAAAGCTCTCAACTGGGTTCCGTTGGGTACCCATTTTTCCAAATGAAATTTTGAATGGGTCGTGGGTCATGATATATAAAATATCGACTAATCGAGTTGTCTAAAAAGATAGACAATTGTGGTCGTGTTGACTGGTGGAAAATTTACAGAAATATATATTTTTGTATTTATATTCCTAAACTATGTGTATAGTGATTGTAAGGGAGAGTCGAACAAACTATGGAAAACTAAGGTAAAATAGTAGAAATTCTAAGTTATAAGGGTTTCCTAATTATTAATTATTTTTAGGTGAATTTTATGTACTTTTGCTCGTGCTCACATCCTAATCTGTTGATATAGAATAAAAAATAAAAAAAATATGTTCTTTTTCCAACATTTATTTTGCAGGATAAAATAAAAAATAAAAAGATTACATTTTTATTTACGTACATCTCGTGCGGGTTATAGGAAAAATAATAAAAAATAAAAAAGGGGTTGGGGGCGCACTGCTCCTCCCCTTCCTGGAGTCGCCGGCCACTCTTCACCGTCGTCGCCTAACCTCGCTGCATGCATGCGGCACCCACAGCTAAACCAGGCACCTCCGCTGCTCTCATCCACGCCATCTGGACAGTCAGTCACCTTTGCCTTGGGGTGGGGCGTGTGTCGCCCCAACCGCAGCGCCACCACCGTCCTTCTTGGAAGACGCCGCCACCTCCTAACGCTTCGTCGACCATCTCCAGCCGCCTGGACCGCGTGAGCACCTCCGCCATCACTGTCCACCGCCAACCATAGGGGGGCACGAGTCGCCCCCTCACGCGGCTTCCCCGCCTGGACCTCTCCGTCGCCCAACCACTGCATGTGCCTCGCCGCCAGCTGCCTGTTCCGCCACGCGCGACCATGTTCTCCAGGAGGTTGATACCACCGCTCCACCTCTCTGATATCGCTCCTTATTCCTAGAGCGGATCCGCCATCGCCGACCACGCTCGACGTCCTCCTTCTCAGACTGTCGACAAAGGAGATTGCCACCATCCTGCCACAGATCCGTAGACCACCGCAGCCAAGATCGACTCCGTCACCCGTGTGTCATTCCCTGAAGCTCGCTACGCAATGCCCTGCAGGCACCACCTCCATGCCTCCGCACGAACCCACGGACCGTTCACCTCTCGCGCGAAGCCCCCGAGCACGTCATGCAGCCGACCGTCGTGTGACCCAACCGCAGCCACCTGCGGCCCACCATCACGTCCCGTCGGCCTCTCATCTCCTTAGTCCTCCGCTCCGCCCACATCCATCGCCAGATCCTCTACCCGACCACTGCACCGTCGTTCGCAAGTCATCGCAGCCGCCCGTCTGTCTTGAGCGAGAAGAAAGAAGGAACGAAGAAGCAATGAATAGAACAAACCCCAGGGAGTTAAAAAAATTTGGAAAAGACTTACATTCAAGCCCCCTGCTTTTGTCACAATTGCAAAGATGCCCCTGTCAGCTTCAGATCGCGTGCATTGGACGCGCCAACTGGGTAAATTGCGATCTTTATCCCGCATTCATTTCTTGTTAATTTATGATATAAAACTTTCAAATAATTGTATTTTAATCCATATTTTCTAGACTTTCAATTTCCTTATCTGTCTTGTTAAAATAAATATTTTTTGTTGTCAAAAACTTATCCAAAACATACGTTAGACTCATGCTATGTTCCTTTTCATTGTATAAATTTTGCATTGCATTTTATTGTAATTGTAATTTTTCGTGTTTGCACTTTGAAAATCTTAAAAATTCGAATATTGCTTTAAAAAATAAAAAAAATAGATTAATTGTCTTTTGGTGTTTATCTTTTACATTGTGTGCTTGCTTGCTTTTATTCAAAAATTAAAAAAATAAAAACCACTAAAAATATGTTATCTCTGAAATTTGACTACTGAGTTCTTTAATCGTGCTCCTTGTGTTCGATCCTGGTGGATGTATCAGGTAAATAAAAACAACTGCTTACATGTTGTTATTGCTTGATTGATCTTCTCGAGTGATTTATTTTTCTTGTGACCGATTCGATTGATTAGGGACAACGACATTGCATATTTTTCCACCTTAGTCATATTTGGATTTTGTGTCATCATGTACCCGTGTGTACCCGTTATCCATTGAAATACATTAGTTTCCCGGCAGAACCAGGTATACATTGGAGTGGATGTCATGGACTTGTGACTAGTAGATGGGTCGGGTTAGATCTCGACACAAGGTTGAATGCACTCAACTCGAGGACTAAGCAAAATAAAGGATTCCAACCGCGACTGTGTTTCCATTGCTATTTGCTTCCAACTTGTTCTCAAAACAAATTTAATTGCCGAATCAATGGAAAAAGATGATCAAATTATCCTCCCTAAAGGGACGTGGCCATTTATGGATCACTAAGACATTTGAGCTTGTAAAACTTTTTCCTTATCAAAAGTGATAAGTACGTGAAAGAAATAAAGTACATGAAAACCTCGTATTAGAAATATTTAAAGCATATATGTGCACAAAAGGAAGTCGCCAGATTTCCACAACAGATCCATCAACGAGAAAACAGATTGAAATAAACGATCCAAAATCCACACAGTCAAAGGGAAGGATCGACAACGTATCCGGTGAACAAGGAAATTCCACTCATGTCCTCTCTGATAAGAAAGATGAATGGATGATCGGCCACAAAATCTATTAGCTTGAGCTTCTGCCTTCGAGAAGAGCCTAACAGAAGAACCATTTTAGTAGCAGCAGCAGCTTCAGTTCCCGTCTCATCAACCTCGATAATCGCCTTGTGATGAATTCCTGAGACGTCCAAAACTTCTTCAGATTCTGCAATCTCACTTAATGGAGGCAAATGCAATCCCATGTTTTGGAGAAGCTCGCGCACTTGCAACTCATAAGAGAACTTATATTTGGGTATCATGAACCGGTCGACAGCCACCTCTTCTTGGGGAACGTAACGTGCAAATGAGTCTTTTGATTGGGACAACTCGTCGATCAAATCCCACAGGCCACTCTTTGTGTCAGGGAGGAACATGTACATTGAGAAGGACCTTTCGGAATCTCCTCCTTGCCTGTAAGGAAGCTTGAGGACTTTGAAGCCGTCGAAGCATTTTATATATTGCGAAGACCGAGCACTCATAAAGGGAACCTCCACTGATTTTCCATTAAGAAGGTGAAATGTGCTGTCAAATGAGTTGTTGTGTCGGAACTCGTTCAACCAGTTTCCCTTGAAGTATAATGCATTCCCCATGATAATGCGCGTTAAGGAGTTCACTGAACCAGGACCCAGAATGCCCTTGATGAGGCCATCGGTTCGTTCTTCCACCCACGAGTTCACTCGATCTCTACAGTCTTCCGCCTTGAAAGTATCAGAGATTTTTCAATAAAGAGATTTACATAGTAATGCTTATATATAGAAAACTATAGAATTAAAAGTTGGCTGAACTCTCCTAATCAGTATAAGATTAAGGCAGAAGTTGTTAGAAAGAGTACTGGTATAAGAATCAAGTGATCGGACCTTATTGATGAAGTCAAGACGTTGAATATCTGCCTTGAGGAGATTCTCAACCAGATGCTGGAATGATGACTTCAAGGAGATGTTCTCCTCCAACCACACTCCATTTGCGAATCTAATCCTCGGTCCTCCCACCTTCGATGCGTCGGACAATACCGGTAATATGACTTCATAAATGAGAGATTGCGTCTCCTCGATGCAGCCGGTCCCGAGAAACGATACCAACTCCTCTGATGTCTTCGATCCCATGGCAAGGAGGCTGAGCGCAACGTGAATCGATAGAGGCGATATGACGAGGTTGGTCGATGTATGTGCATCTTGAATTCTTGACATAAGGTGAAGGGAGAAGGCTGTGTGGTTATCAATGGTGGCTTCATGGAGCTGCAAGGAAGACATTGCTCGTGTCTACGAGGCTGGAACTCTAATCTGTTTAGGGGTTGTAATGACAGTCTCTTCTATTTTATAGAGTTTAAAATGGAGATTAACTTCATAATTAAGTACATTGTACAAGACAGACTCAAACAAGGTTGCCACCATGTTCTGAAAGTTGTGAGAATGTTCTTAGTTTAATAAAACACGTGATAAGCATCATCTTAATTAATAATTCTCATTACGCACTCTCACTTTTTTCTTACTATAAAATAATCATACTGAGGGTTTTCTTAAAAAAAATTAAGATTAGAAAAAATTGGATATGGCATTGACTCGATCTAACAAAGATCCTAATTGAATCGGGTTTGATAGACTATGCAAATCGATCAGATTACTAACAAAGACATTAACATGATGCCAAGGTTCATGCAAATCAAGCACAAATAGGATGTGAATAATTTGTTACTCGAAAAAATTATATAAGTTCCATACATGTATGTACTAAATGACTTTTTAACTGTCTATTTTAATAACATCTTATACTATATTATTTCCTTACAGTTGATGAGATCATTAGTAATAAAAACACAATGGAGGATGAGAGTGTTGGGTATCCTTGAAATATTTCCAGCCCCAACTTGTGGGGAGGGGCCTTATTGATATTTCTCCATCAAGTTGGCCCCCAATCGGCCCCCATTCCTTTCCCCTTTTCAGGGAATCACGACAGCAACCTATTTGGCCATTTCCAGCACTATCGCCTGACGAGTCGCTAAATACGGTAATTAATTCGGTCACGTTGTAATACGTGTACTTAGCGATTCGGTCAGAACCGAGAGAAGGATCTCCGTGAAGAGTGTCTCGGCTTTAATTTATATCCCGGGCAAGTCCGGGGTCGAACACAGGGAGGCAAAGGAACAACTTGAGGTTTACATTTAAAATAAAGATCTAGATTTCCATGTGGTATCTTTTTAGATTTTTATGCAAATAGAATGCAAATGCAAGTGAATTACAACACTAAGAAAACACACAACAAGGCCAAATTAATTTTAATGTCAAATTAATCCAATTCAGCCAAATTATATTTTTTCCTAGAGTCCTAATCCAGAGATGAATGCAAGGTACTTTTTTGGAATTTTAGGGGTTAAAATGCAATAACTAAAAAATGCACACTTTTTAAGGGTCTTTTCGCAATTTCTCACACAAACAGTAAGCAAAAATAATGAAAAAAATTACTGGAACTAAAAGATGATGCAAGGAAGCTACAGTAATATTTTTAGAATTTTTTGACAAGTTATGAATTTTTTATGGATTTTTTAGTGAAAACAGAGTGGAAACGAGTAATTAATTCCTATTAAATCCAGGTTATCAAATTAGTCCGAGAACAAATTATCTCAAAAAGATATTTAGATAAGCAATACAGGAGACTTGAAATTTTGCGAAAATGATGTATGTGGATTTAATAAAAAATCAAATACTAGAAACACTCTACAATTTATTTCAGGTACAAGACAACTCCAATAGATGTGAAATTTGGATTGTAACTTAATCACATTTCAAGGCATCATGTCAAATTTTTGTGGAATTTTTAGAGCAACCATGTGTGAGATATGAATTTAAGTGCTCAGATTGGGTAAAATACACAGAATTTCAGTTAACCATTTTTAATTAATTACCCACGACTCACAAAAATACAAATAAATATACAAACTGTAGAGAATTAGTTTCTCAACACAATGCCATTTTTTATTGAGTAAAAAGATGACAGATTGATGTCAAAATTAACGTGTGAACACAGGGGTCTTTGTGCAAAATAGAAATTGAAGATTACAATGCAAGTTATATACAGGGACTTGTTTGTAATATTAGAAACTATACAACAAAACTATGCAATTTGTACAAAATAAAAAAAATGAAAAAGAAAGGAAAGTGGACCTTTCTTCTTCACAGGTTCTCTGTGGGATGAAGAACCCAACGGGAGCACGAGGGGGCGGCGCCGCCGGTGGGAGCTGGCCGAGCGAGGAGGGGCGGCGCGGCCTGGGGCTGGTTCGAAGGAGTTGACAGGGGCACGGCCGCGCGCCACGGAGCTGGGGGCGGCGCGGGGCTGGCGAGGGCGGCGTGGCCACCCGCGGAGGAAAGAGGCGGGGAAGAGGGCGGGCTGCACACACAGCTGCGCGGGGGGCGGAGCTCCGCCGCACGAGCGCGGCCGCGCGCGGAGGGCGGCGTGGAAGGATGGCGGCGGCGTGCGCCGGCGGTGGGGGGGCCGCGCGGTTGGCGGCGATGGGTGCCAGGGGGGGCGGCGGCCGAGCTGCTCCTCCTGCATTTTTTTTCTTTTTTTTGTCTTTTTTTTTATTTTTTTGGTTGCTGTAACAGATAAAAAGAAAACTTCTTTTTTTTGTTTTAGATTTTTTTTAATTTTTTTATGTTTTCAAAAAGAATATAAATATGTACATATAAAGGGGGAAACTGGTAAATGGTGGAGATTGGGTGGTGGAGTGATATAAAAAAATGACGGAGACAAATCAAAGGACACAATATTAGATAAGACAAAATAACGAGGGAAATGAAAAGAAATAACTTACCTGATGTTCGCCGGATGTGCGGAGCAGCTACGCTGGACTCCTGTTGTCGCTTCGATCCGATTAGTGAAATAAAAATCGGAGAAGCTCCACGAGCTCGACGGGGAACTCGTGACGCGAAGCGGAGCTCCGCGGATCTCACCTGAAGGAGGTCGTCGCTTGAGGACGATGCTTCGCAGCTGTCACCAACAAAACACTCCAAGCTCTCTCCTTATTCTATAAGAATGGTGGATGAGGAAAAAATGTGGATGTGGAGATGATTATAAAGAGATGAATAATGGGAGTTAGAGAGGTGGTGGTGTTGAATGAGAAGTTAGATTATTGGTGGAGTTGAATGGGAGGTTATATGAAGAATATGGAGTGGAATGGAGGTTGAAAGAAGACTTGGAGGTTAATGGAGAAAGGGAAGTTATTGTAGAGAATGTTATTAAATAAATAAAAAATGAAATGAAATAAAGTAGGCTACTAAAAAGAGAAAATAAAATAAAGAGAAGAAAAAGAGTGGGGAATTTACAAAAAGAAGATATACAACATGTACATTTTTTTGTTTGCTTTTCTTTTTATATTATATATTTTTTTGTCTTTTTAATAGTAGCTATGTACAATAGGAAAATACAATAAAATAGTACAATCAAAATACAAGACCACAATGATTTTTTTGGATTTTTAGTAATTAAGAAAGATAAAATAAAAAATGAAGAAAGAAAGAATATATACATAATATACAATGTACATCTAGGTCCCAAAACCCAACTTTTGCAAACGAGCTCCGATTTTAATGAAACCACTTCCGTTGGATAGATAATTTTCTAACTTGAACTTTAAAAGTGAGTTTGGTGAATTTGGAGTTCATACGGAGCGGGAATTTAGCTTGGAAGTTGGTCTTTACGGCTTTTTTCCATTGGGATCTAGGAGCATTTGTTTGAGGATAAATTTTGTTTTATATTTTTGTATTTTTATATACATTGATATGAACATGTTGGAGAAAGAATTATCGAAAAAGGAGTTGAAATGAAATTATTAAAAATACATGAAGTCTTGGGCTATTTACATGTATAAAACTTCTTTATTTCCGCGGCTTTTTATATGTAATTTATTTTGTACAATCTAATATACAATAATTAGTGAGTTTTATTTACAAGAGTCATTTTGTTAATTTATTGATTTTATATACATTTATTAGAGAATTTACTCGTGGATTTTGCTAAGATCAAGATATTGAGATGATGAATCGTGGATTCATCATCGCCCCATTCTAAAAACCGAAGCCCTAGTTTTTGGGCGTTCTCCTCTCCCATTCCAGCAGCAGCAAGGGTCTTGGGACCCCCTCTTCGTCTTCCTCCATGCGTGCTTGGGAGCCCGAGTGGGAGAGAGATAGAGCTGCATCTTGGAGCTTGAGGAAGAAGCGGTTTCGGCTTGGAGGGCAGTGGCTTTGTGCGTGTTCGAGAGGAGCATCGTGGAGGTCGTTGCGGACGACCTCAAGGGGAGCCGAAGCCAAGTTTGGGTCTCTATCCGGGAGCCCACAAGGGAAGATACTCCATCTCCTTGTTTTGAGCATGTTGTTTGGTATTGTTAGATACCTAGGGTAGTTAGTTACTTGGTGAAGAACTACCTATTGTGCTCGTAGTTTGTACCTCGGTTTTGTGGGCAACAAAACTGGGACAAACATCAACTCATTTGACCGTAGTGGAATCGTTGCCGGTCTTGTCCCGTGGTTTTTCCCTTGCTCACATTGAGTAAGGGTTTCCACGTAAAAATCACTGTCACTTGTGGTTGCTTGCTTGCTTGTGATTGTGCTTGTCATTATTGCTATTTGAGTTTCCGTGTGGGGAACATATATTGTGTTGTGCCATCTTTGCTGCAGGACAGTTTTAGGGGGATACTCCTGGTTGATTGCATCCATTATCCCCAACAAAGTGGTATCAGAGCTCGAGTTGAGCAATATGGGCAAAGATGATGAAGGCACTATGATTAAGCTCACAAGCAGTAACTAGCAGATTTAGAAGGTGAAGATGGAAGCCATCTTGTATTGCAAGGACCTTCACGATCCCGTGGAGGGAGAGAGCGTCAAGCTAGAGAATATTCCGTGGGCGAGTGGACAAAGTTGAACCGAAAGGTCATTAGGACCATTCGGAAGTGGCTTGACATGTTTGTGTTCCATCATGTTGCCGAGGAGACGAATGCCAAGGAGTTATGGGACAAATTGTCCGAGCTCTACGATCAAAAGACCGCTACCAACAAGGCTTTCTTGATTAGAAAGCTTGTGAATTTGAAGTACAAGGATGGAACCAAGATGGCAGAGCATCTAAATGACTTCCAAAGCATTATCAACCAGTTGACTTCCATGGGGTTGGTACTTGATGACGAGTTGCAGGCACTTCTCCTATTGGGTTCTTTGCCAGACAGTTGGGAGACTCTAGTAGTCACCGTGAGCAACTCTGCGAAGGATAGCAAGTTGACCATGGCTATGGTCAAGGGCAGTCTCCTCAATGAGGAGATTAGACGTCGCTCTTCGGGAGAGGCGTCCTCCTCTTCACATGTGTATGCAGTTGAGAGGAGAGGAAGATCCAGCAGCAGAGAAGCATCACAGGAGAGGCAGAAATCCAGAGACAAGTCCAAGGGCAGAGGAAAGTGTCACCATTGCCAGAAGCCCGGTCACTAGAAGAGAGATTGCAGGCTTTGGAAGAGAGAACAAGCTGAAGCCAAGAAGGATCAGAAAAAGGAAGATGGTAATGTAGCTGCAGTTGTTGCAGATGAAAGTGCAGAAGAAGTGATTCTCACCATCCAGGACCAGTGCTTACATGCAGGGAGCGACTTGGAGTGGGTCGTTGACACGGCCGCCTCCTATCATGTGACTCCACACAGGGAGTTCTTTACCACATACACCCGTAGTGATTACGGAAGAGTCTTGATGGGTAACGAGAGTTACTCTAAGATCATTGGCATGGGCACCATCTCGATTTAGACGGATGTTGTGTGCTCAATGACCCTCCAAAATGTGAGGCATGTTCCCGATGTGCGGCTTAGCCTTATATCTGGTTCACAACTAGATAGTGAAGGCTACCATCTGAAGTTTGGCGACAGCAAATGCAAGATTAGCAAGGATTCTCTCATTATGGCTAGAGGCATCTTGTGTCACACACTCTATATGACTAGAGTGAAGGTCATGGATGGCAGTTTGCATGCCAGTGAAGCAGATAATTCAGATTTGCGGCATCGTCGACTTGGCCACATGAGCCAAAAGGGCTTGCAGCTTTTGAGCAAGAGAGAGTTGATCCCCTACCACAATGACATCACTTTGTCTCCTTGTGATGCATGTGAGGTTGGGAAGAGCAGGAGTGCACCATACAGAGACAGATCCAAGGTGAAGGGAGACCTTCTACAGTTGGTTCATTCTGACGTTTGTGGTCCTATGGACACGGCCTCTTTGGGAGGCAACAGGTATTTTGTCACCTTCATTGATGACGCATCTAGGAAGGTGTGGGTGTATATGCTGAGATCGAAGGATCAGGTGTTTAATTGCTTCAAGAAATTCCATGCCATGGTTGAGCGTGAGATAGGAAAATTGTTGAAGTGCCTACTCACAGACAATGGGGGAGAGTACACTTCCCATAGCTTTCAGCGCTATTGTGCAGTGCACTGCATCAGGCATGAGAGGACAGAGCCAGGTACACCCCAGCACAATGGTCTAGCTGAGAGGATGAACAGGACCAATGTTGAGAGAGTCCGTTGTATGCTGAAGATAACGAAGTTGCCCAAGACCTTTTGGGCCGAGGCGGTTCGCACCGCATGTTACTTGGTCAACAGATCTCCATCAGTTCCTTTGGGCTTTCAGATTCCAGAGCGTGTTTGGACAGGGAAAGACCCCTCATATGCTCATTTGAGGGTGTTTGGATGCAAGGTGTATGCATTGGTACCCAAAGAGCAGCGGAAGAAGTTGGATGACAAGGCGGTGCCTTGTATTTTTCTTAGCTATGGAGATCAGGAGTTTGGATACCGTCTTTGGGATCCAAGGAAGAAGACAGTCACCAGACATAGGGATGTGATTTTCTATGAAATTTAGACGTTGGCTGAGGACACCACTAAGAGTGGTAATGGAGATGAGATCTCCATGGATGATGACAGTAATGGATACGGATCCCTCTCCGGTACAGGGTACAGGTGGAGAGGATGGGCATCTAGAGCAGCATGAGCCAGATGCAGACCCCATTGATGTAGGTTCTGGGGACCTAGGGCAGGGGGAGCAGCCTCATCCAGTTGTAGACACAACAGAGCCTCAGATCAGGAGATCTGAGAGGACACGCCAGCCATCATCCCGTTACCCCACTTCCAGGTATGTGATGCTCATAGATGTAGGTGAGCCATACACATTTGAGGAGGCACAGATGCACAAGGACAAGGGTCATTGGCAGAATGCAATGAATGAAGAGATGTCATCTCTCAAGAAAAATCACACTTATGACCTTGTTGAGCTTCCTAAAGGGAAGAGAGCCTTGAAGAACAAGTGGATTTACAAACTGAAGTCAGATGACAGTGGCAAGTATGTGAAGTACAAGGCTAAGTTGGTAGTGAAAGTATTCAGCCAGAAGGAAGGAGTGGACTATGATGAGATCTTCTCCCCAATGGTGAAGATGAATTCAGTGAGAATGGTGCTAGGACTTGTTGCTAGCATGGGCCTTGAGCTAGAGAAGATGGATGTGAAGACGGCATTTCTTCACGGTGATTTGAAGGAAGAGATCTACATAGAGCAGCCACAGGGATTTCAAGAGAAAGGGAAAGAGCACATGGTTTGCAGGTTGAGAAAGAGTCTTTATGGCTTGAAGCAAGCCCCGAGACAGTGGTACTTGAAGTTTGATGCTTTCATGGGAAAGCAAGGCTTCAAGAGGACTACAGCCGACCCATGTGTATATGTTCATCGTCTTCCCAATGACAAGTTCGTCATTCTTTTGATATATGTGGATGACATGTTGATTGTAGGTCATGATTCCAACTTGATTGCCAAGCTCAAGAGAGAACTATCCAAGGAGTTTGAGATGAAAGATTTGGGCAAGGCCAGTCACATCCTTGGGATGCAGATCAAAAGGGATAGAAGAAGCGCATGCTGTGGTGTCACAAGAGAACTATGTTGAACGCGTGTTGGAGCAGTTCAACATGAAGAATGCCAAGCCTGTCAGTACGCCTTTAGCCTCTCATTTCAAGCTAACCAAAGAATCATGTCCTTCTACTTCTGAGGAGAAAGCAGAGATGGTCAAGATCTCATACCAGTCAGCAGTTGAGAGCCTCATGTATGCCATGGTTTGTACTAGACCCGACATAGCCCATGCAGTGGGTGTGGTGAGCAGATTCGTGTCCAATCCGGGGAAGGACCATTGGGAGGCAGTGAAATGGATCTTGAGATACTTGAGAGGGACCTCAAGTATGTGTCTTGTGTTTGGGAGGTCAGATCTCAAACTGTGTGGCTACACTGATGCATATATGGCAGGTGACATGGACCAGAGAAAGTCCACCTCATGCTACATTTTCACTTTTGCAGGGGGAGCCATATCATGGCAATCCAAGCTACAGAAATGTGTTGCTCTCTCAACTACTGAGGCAGAATACATAGCAGCAGAAGAGGCTGGGAAAGAAGTGTTGTGGCTACAACGCTTTCTTGGTGAGTTTGGATTGGATGACAGTGAGCCGGTTGGGTTTTGTGATAGCCAGAGCGCTATAGACTTGAGCAAGAGTACCATGCACCATGCTCGAACAAAACACATTGATGTGAGATACCATTGGCTGAGGGATGCAATTGATCAGAAGCAACTCATGTTGAAGAAGATTCACACCGATGAGAACCCTCAGATATGTTGACAAAGGCAGTCACTTGTGACAAGCTTCAGCTCTGTAGAGAGCTGAGCGGTGTCACATCTTCTTGATCTCCATCACAAGACAACACCTCCCCATTGGGGCTGGAGGGGGAGGTTGTTGAGTATCCTTGAAATATTTCCAGCCCCAACTTGTGAAAAGGGGCCTTCTTGATATTTCTCCATCATGTTGCCCCCAATCGGCCCCCATTCCTTTCCCCTTTCCATGGAATCACGACAACAACCCATTTGGCCATTTCCAGAACTAGCGCCCCATTCTAAAAACCGAGAACGAAGCCCTAGTTTTTGGATGTCCTCCTCTCCCATTCCAGCAGCAGCAGCAAGGGTCTTGGGACCCCCTCTTCGTCTTCCTCCGTGCGTGCTTGGGAGCCCGAGCGGGAGAGAGATAGAGCTGCATTTTGGAGCTTGAGGAAGAAGTGGTTTCAGCTTGGAGGGTAGTGGCTTTGTACGTGTTCGAGAGGAGCATCGTGGAGGTCATTGCGGATGACCTCAAGGGGAGCCGAAGCCAAGTTTGGGTCTCCATCCGGGAGCCCACAAGGGAAGATACTCCATCTCCTTGTTTTGAGCATGTTGTTTGGTATTGTTAGATACCTAGGGTAGTTAGTTACTTGGTGAAGAACTACCTATTGTGCTTGTGGTTTGTACCTCGGTTTTGTGGGCAATAAAATCGAGAAGAACATCAACTCATTTGACCGTAGTGGAATCGTTGTCGGTCTTGCCCCGTGGTTTTTCCCTTGCTCACATTGAGTAAGGGTTTCCACGTAAAAATCAATGTCTCGTGTGGTTGCTTGCTTGCTTGTGATTGTGCTTGTCATTGTTGCTATTTGAGTTCCCATGTGGGGAACATATATTATGTTGTGCCATCTTTGCTGCAGGACAGTTTTAGGGGGATATTCCTGGGTTGATTGCATCCATTATCCCCAACAGAGAGAAGTATTGCATAGTTGGATCTCCCAACAGGTAATAGCAATGGAGGTGGAGAATGTATCTTGCAGTTGCAGACTACGACAAAGAGGTTGGAGATGAACTGTTTCTGTAGTAAGAAATGTCATATTGTAATTTGTGGAGGTTACTGAGCCAATATCTTTTGCAAAGCGGATCCTTTGTTGTTACAGAACTAACGAAGGGAAGCCACTCGATGCTGATCGGGATGTGCACCAGCCATCCCCGACCCACTCTTAGCATCATCTGATCTTCATCGAGCGGCTCCCATGTGTTACAAAGGAGTTGTAACGATAGAGGATCCGCTCCTATCTTTTAATTGGAGGACAGATTGGTTGACCACTATTATTTATACTTCTAATATAAACATTATACTTAAAAAAACCCTTTTCATATTTTAGTAAAGACACAATATCATGTTCCAATGTACTATATAAATATTGGTTTATCGAGTTATGAATTATTCTATAAAATCTTCATTTACAATGTAGAATGTAGATAGGAGAGAAAACAGGTTAGATATGCCTATTTCTATATCCATATTCGTTTCGTTTCTATCGAATATGAATATAGATATGCATATGATTCAAATATGTATTAAGAAATTATATCCATAAAAATATGGATACGGATTCGAATCGAATATTTATCAAATCCGAATACGTGTTGAATAAAGAGATGATCCGAATATGGAGCGAATAAAGAGCGAATACAAATATGTATTGAATAAAGAGTAAATTCAAATGTGCATCGAATAAAGAGTGAGTCCAAATATGGATCCAATAATAAACATCAAATCCGAATATGGATCGAATAAAGTCGACATATGAATGTTAATTGTTATCTAAGTTCATAGTGATTCAAGAAAATAACTATGAAAATAAATAAATTGCATCATGATAAAAGGGAACACCAAGGCGACTTATGTTCTTGACCAGAAGCAAGAAGGGAGACATTTTCATAACTTTCGTTCGGTATAACCCCAAATGAATGGAAGTTTATTAATATCATTAATATACTATATAATATATAATAGTAATATAATAATGTGAGGATGTAGCTTATAATATATTAACTAATATATAAAGCAATATTAAAGGTTGTGTTCAGATATTCGGATCAAGATATTCAAACCATTACCATATCGCTATTCGGAAAATTTTTACAACTAATATCTATATCCGATCCATATTCGATTAATATTCGAAATACAAAAATATAGCCATATCAGTTTTAACCCATAAATGTAGATCATCTCTTGCCGTTGCGGATTAATCAATTCTTTGAATTGCCACTTACTTATCTCGACTATTGTTATGCAATGTTTCAGAAGAGATATTCTTATATAATGTTATCGAGATTTCGCTTTTAAATTTACTACAAAATAGCATGTTATCTTTTTTTACGAAAAGTAAAGTAGTAACTTGAAGTGAAATACATGCATGCAAACTGTAACTACAAAAAATTGATCTATAGTGATGTTTTTTTTCAAAATCGTCGCTAAATTAGCCGTTGTTAAATATAATAACGATACTATTCGTTGTGAAGCGAATTTTTGTACTCGAAATTAGCGACGTATAGCATATCTGTCGTTATATCATTAGCAACGGTCCACATAATGATGCTTATTTATTCCTATTTTTCAAAATATCAACTAATCGTTACTATTTTTGAAAAAAAAAGCAACGATAGGCATCGTTATGTGGACCGTTGCTATTGATATAACGAGAGATACGATATTCATTGCTAATTGCGAGCAAGAAAACTCATTTCACAACGAATAATATGATTGTTTATATATTTAACAACAGCTAATTTAGTAACGGATTTTGAAAAAAAAACGTCACTATAGCTCAATTTTATTGTAGTGTGTGGAATAAATTGTTTTCTTGACAGAACTTACCTAAACAAAGATATGCCTACTTGAGATCCGTACGGGTCTACCCTAAACCATTTGGTATCCATCAAATCACATGGGATCGGGTACCCAATTCTCTTTGGCCCGTGACATATGGGGCTCCAATCCTTTGGTCCATGGGTAACTATGGTTCGACCCGTCTCTCACGGCTCCTCTAATCCAGACAATGTGTATAGATCTACCCATCTCCTTACCATTCCAACGCGGATGCTGCTCTCACCGTTGATGTCCCTTCGCTCTCCTGGAACAATCACATACTGACCGTCGGAGGGATGGACAACACGATCGTGAACAAAGACATACATATCTGATTGCACGTTGCGTAGCTGTATAGAGGCCACTAGCAGGTCTACAGGTTGAAGTAGTCTGGCAATGGGCAGCAATTGACGAGCGACGACGTTGATAATCACCTTCATATCTGGGATCTCCACGCGTCCTCGTAAAATTCCACTGGGAAGAGATCCAATGGTTGCACCAACTCGACAACCCCATGGCGACCATCAAGGGCACTGGCATGGTACATGTTCCAGAGCAACCTGTTGTCCTCTAGCAGTGGTGGAGAGACCGATGCATCATGTCTGGGATACTCACACCGGTGCATGCGTGAACTCCATCAACATCGGATCGTAGGTGTGTATGCTGCTTTGAAACAAGAATGACATGGAGTTGCTGAGCTTGCACGAGTTCATAAAATCAATTGACGCTCTGGAAGTACCCATTGATTACGAAGGTCGTCGAGTTCACCGGGCACACGTCATGGGTGCCATTCATGGTGCAGAGCACTGCCAGATGCATTGTGGAATCACAAAACACCAAGGTGCTGTAATGTATTTGAAATGTCCGAATTGACGAAATTCGAGAAGACTGGGATGTTCAATAACTCCAAAGAACAGTAATTTTATATAGTTTAGCTTTTCGTCTCACATTTCTGTAGATTTTTTCCAAGCAATTGCGACTCACCTACAATAGATCGCGAGCTCATATGGAAGAACTTATTGTGTGAGATCCGTGCAAGTTTTTTCAGCAGTAATGTTTTAAAAAATAATATCAATGTATCATAGATAATTGATATTAATGTATGCCATGACAACTAATTATGGTGGTGGGGGGGGGGGGGGATTACGTGTCAGCTCAGAAACTTATCATGAATAAATTCTTGAAATAAAAAGGTAAAAGATAGCATATAATGTTAGATTGGTCATTTATTACAAAGATATCATGGGTACCCGTGGGTATCCATTATCCATTCAAATAAGTGGGTAACCATTAGATCCGGGTATCCGTTGAAGCGGGTCGGGTTGGTTTATGACCCGCTAACAATAGATCAGAGCGGGGCACGATTGAACAGAGTGGATATCCATCCCACGCACACCCCTACTTTCAGGGTCTCCTCTGTTCTTATAAGGAAGTTTGAGGACCTTGAACCCATTGAAGCATTTTACGTATTGGGAGAACCAAGCACTTATGAAGGGAACCTCCACGGAGTTTCCAGTAAGAAGGGAACCTAGCACTCATGAAGGGAACCTACACAGCCTCCTCATCTTCCATTTATCTCCATTGTTGCCTTCTCCTTCCCCTCGCCTGTAGTCCGCCGTTGCATCTTGTGGTGCACAAGATTTGGAACCATCCTCTTCTCCTCCCGATCACATGTGGCTTGATATATTTAAAAGGGTTTTTATCAGTTGTGACCTTTCAAGATATTGCAATATCATTTACACCCCTCCTTTTTTGGGGAATAGCAGTTGTGCCCCTAACTTCTTATTCTTCTATCATTTGTGCCCCCCCCCCTCGTTACTTTGATTGTCAATAAGTTGAACTTAACTATGGTTTAATCAAATCGTGGTATAGTTAAGAAGGTATATCTGGAAGAAAAGCGCCCACCTCCTCCTCCGTCTCTCTGACCTCAACGCCTTTTACGTGTGAGCCTCCGATGACGAGTTTTCCCGTTTCTACTGCCTCTAGGAGACCTACACCACCAAGGCTAACCTCCTCTTCTACATCACTACCGTCATCCTCCACCACCCCTGGTTCCACACCATCTGCCTTGCTGACAACCACCCGATTAGCACCATCTCCCTCACCAATGTGGTCGGGAGCGACCAGCATTAGGTGGAGCTTGGGTATATGTTGGAGAGGGAGCATTAGAGTAAGTGGGATCGTGACAACAGCAATGAGGAAGATGATGCAGGCGGCGTCAGAGGAAATGGTGGGTGTGGAGAGGGTGGAGTCAGCGATGGTTGTGGAGAATGTGGTGTTGCAGAAGGTTCTAGAGAAGGTTGGGTTTGTTAGGGGAGGGGGATGAGGAGTTGTCTTGGATTTGATTCAAGGTCTAGGCGAAGGAGGTGATGTTGTATGGTGGTTCTTCTGTTGCTTGAGGTCAGTACACCTATAATGGGTCCACATGTGCTGCACTAAGGAGATGGGGGCACTATTGTCGTCCATGAGATTCCTCTTCTTTGTCGATTAGGTTGTAGATAGGCTGCAAAAGAGCTTTGAGAAGCTTGCCCAAAGAATGTCGGCTCTGTAGTGAGGAACTCCAAGGAATGGTGCTTTGATTTTCGATCAGGAAGGAGGGGCCTTGGAGGAGGAGGAAGCTGGGGCGAAAGAAAGGGGGAGGAGGCTAGGGCAGATGGGGAGGAGGAGGGGGAGAAAAGATCAAAATAACCTTTTTTAAAGGATTTTTATCAGTTGTACCCTCTGAGATATTGCAATATCAGTTATACCCCTCCCTTTTGGGGAATATCATTTGTACCCCTGATGTCTTGCCATTCTATCACTTGTTCCACTCGAGTTAGTTGTTGTTCATCCCCAATACAAACGGACGTTAACTTTGGAGACCCAAGGAGAATTAGATTGAAAAAAAAGAAGTTATTGTTACCATTCCTCCCCCTCTGCCCTAGCCTCCTCCCCCTCCTCCTCTGCCCCAGCTTCCTCCTCCTCCAACATCCCCTCCTTTTTGATAAAAAATCAGAGGGTCATTCCGCGGAGTTCCTCACTACCGAGCTGGCATTCTTTGGGAAAGCTTATTGAAGCTCTTTTGCAATCAATCTACAACCTAATCAATAGGAAAGACGAATCTCGAGCATGGTAGCAGTACCCCCATCTCCTTAGTGTAGCACATGTGGACCCATCATGGGTGTATTGACCTCATGCACAGAAGAACCATCATACAACATCACCTCCTTTACCAGGACCTTGAATCAAATCCAAGATAGCTCCTTATTACCACTCCCCTAACAAACCCTGCCTTCTCCAGAACCTTTTGTGACGCCACATTCTCCACAGCTATCGCTGCCTCCACCCTCTCCACGTGTGTTGCCTGCATCATCTTCCTCACTATTTTCGTTGCAATCCTCATACCCCAATGCTCCCTCTTCAGCACATATCTGAGCTTTGCCTGGTGTTGGTCGCTCCCAACCACATGGGTGAGGGAGATGACAATGATCAGGTGGTCATCGACGAAGCAGATTGTGAGGAACCAGGGATGGTGGGGGATGACGGTGGTGATGTAGAAGAGGAGGTTGACCTTGATGGTGTAGGTATTCCAGCGGTGGCAGAAGCTGGGAAACCTCATTATCAGAGGCCCATGCTTAGAAGGCATCGAGGTCAAAGGGCTCGAAGGGGCGGAGGAGGAGGTGATGGTTTTTACTCCAGATATGCCCCACTTAACTATACCATGATTTGTTTTAATAGTTGTTAAGTTTAACTTACTGATAGTCAAGGTAACGGAGGGGCACTGATAGAACGACAAGAAGTCAGGGCCACAAATGATATTACTAAAAAAAGTGAGGGGTATAACTGATATTGCAATATTTTTTAGGCTCACAACTGATAAAAAATTATTTAAAAATTAATTCCTCTTGGGTCTTCAAAGTTAACGTATGTTTGCCTTGGGGATGGACAACAACCAACCCGAGGGATACAAGTGATAGAATGGCAAGAAGTCGGACGCACAATTGATAATTCCAAAAAAGGAAGGGTATAATTAATATTGCAATATCTCAGAGGATCACAACAGATAAAAATACTATTCATTCTTTAAAAAAATAAAAACCCTATTTGAAAAGTTGGATCACGATGAAAACAATAACCCATAAAAAGATGAAGGGCTAGTAGTAAAAAATAGATTAAAAAAAGAGAATATATAATTGAAAAAAAGAGATTGAGAAGAAAAAAAGATGGACTAAAAATAAGATGAAAAAGAGAGAAAAAAAAGGATGAAAATGGAAAGTAGAAGATGTTGGGAAGGGTCGAATTCCAAAAAAAGAATGATGATTGCAAATTTTTCAATGAAAAAGGTTATTGTTGATTGTTGACACGCTTTTTCGCGATTTAAAATGATGATTTAATCAAGTCGTTGTTTTTCCATGATAAACCATTGTCAAACAAATAATAATACAACTACGAGCACGATGAATTTAAGCAAAAAACATGCGGCAAGTAGAGGATCGAATCCACGAGGACCAAACATGCTTGCAATTTTAATTCAACATTTAACACATAGAATGATAAGTGAAATAGATGAAGTGCAACTTGGAAAGGAAATACTTCAAAGATATACAATCTAATCAATATTGAAAGTAAAGGGTATGCATGAAATACTTAGAATAAAAGATGGTTCAAAGGTTTAGATGCAAATGACATATAAATAAATAGAAGAGAGAGAATAGAGTTTCTCATGCACGCATGGAGAGCCATTGCACTAGCGGTTGGCGCGAGAACTGTTGGCGTACGGAGGAGCCGATGGATGGTAGTATGGATGTCCGCACATCGATGCATGGTGCTAGACGCACGGACTGAAAGAGTACTGCGAGGAGGAGGATGGTGTCGATAGCTGGACGCGGGGGCGCACGGGAAGAAGCTCGCACACCCACGTGTACGCTGGAGTGAACCGCGAGGAGGACAAGGGGCGCACAGCAGGTGGTGCATGGCTAGAGTGGTGCACAGCCGCGTACGAGAGAAGCGATGGATGCACCGAAGGAGACCGCGCAAGGGAGGGAAGCCCACAACAGGTGGGTTGCACAGCCGGTGGCGAGCTAGGGTGCGTTTTTGAACACACAAAGAGGAGATCAGTGGATGCGCGGACTGCACTCGTGAGCAATTGAGGAGGACTCACGGACACACGGGAGGAAGTAACAGTGCAAGCTGTTGTGGACTGGAGGGGATGGCTGTGCTTGTGGATGCACGGGCTACTGTGGACTGGAGGAGAATCGCGAGGAGGAGAAGTGGTCGGAGGTTGTTGGCGCTATCCTTGTGCCTGCATAAAAACTGAGAGAGAGAGAGTATGGTGCGTGAGGGACATGGTACGTGAGGGAGAGAGTGCGTGAGGGGAGAATGAGAGAATGGGGAGAGAGAGGTCGTGCTTGCATTTGCATAGGGGCTTTTTATAAAGGCCCTATGTGTCTCTTCATGAAGAGTCACATGCATGTAAAGATAAAATCAATTAATTTCATTCATGCATGTGGAGAAGAGAGAGATTTAACATGGCCGATTCTTTCATGGGAAATGGAAGAGAGAGAGAGAGAGGAAGGTGCACATGCATGTATGACATTTAAAGAGTGGAAATTTTTCACTCTCACCCTTCCCTATTTCTTTCCAACAAATGTAAGAGATATTTTGTAGAGCCAAGTCAATATGTTTTATGTTGATAAATTAGTGCTCTATGAGTGTACTCAATTTCTCTTTGATAAATCTGATTAATAATGAGAATATTTTATCAGATGTTTTCTTGATTTTATGATGATATTATACGCTTATGTGCATGGAATAATGTAGACATATATTATGTGAACTTAGAGTTTCACATAATTTGAGCCTATTATCACAGCATATCATGTAATCATCACACCCCCATACTTTAATCTTTCTAGTCCCGAGCAAGAAATAGATAAGTAATAATGAAGGATAGGGAAAATAGTCAAGATAGGTTGGGTGAGGGTTTACAGCATACATACCCACAAAGTTTTGAGTTTTCAGATCCTAACCACACAAATACACAAACTTCAATAGAGTTGAGCCATGGATTAATGATTTGTTCGAATAATCGACTTGACTTGAGTTTTGTAGTTTCAACAGCCTCTCAGTTCCAACAAAATCAGACATGATTTCAGAAGGTCGATCAGGTCAGCTCATCCCTAAGAAACAATTATTCTCTTTAACTTTGAATGATTATAAACAGTGTAGTGATGTTTTAGCTTTCCTGAGTCAAGAGAACGAGCTAACAACACAATCTATCAAGGTACCGAATGATTCCCTATAAATATAGCCTCAGTCCTCACCTGAATTCAGGCATATTCTCTTTTCACCCAAGTATGTCAGCATAAAAAGAATAGGTTATAATTCTTTGGAAAATGGGACTTAACTTTCGGGGTTTTCCGTAGACCGCTTTGGTCTGTTGCTCTCCTTCTTTTCCTTTTGTAGAGCATAACCCTGGGCCTCTTTGGGCCTCTTTTAAGAATTTAGGTAGCATCATTGGTCTGTTACCATGGCTTTTTAGTGGAGAAGGATTATTCGGTGGTCTTCTTTCATTGCTTTTGCTTCGCACATCTTTGCATGATTGGTGGTTTTTGGCATTTGTATTGTGATATGCCTTTTTGTGGTATTTTTGTCTTGGATTTGGCATCAAAAGATAGTATCGTCTTAATATTGACTTTGGAGGCACGATACTGGCTTATTTGCTAACAAACTTAGACTAGAGAGATCATGTTTCCCATGAGTCAAGTTCCTTTACTGACCATAGACAAGGTTCAGGCATTGGCACAACCAAGAGGACAACTCCTCACCTCAACTAGATTGTAATAGTATCTCGTAAAATAAACTCAATCAAGCTAAGTGCAATGTGCAGTTGCTTAATATCCACTGAAGAATTTGAGAGTACTACTAGTTGCTCCGGTGATCTAGTTAGATACAGAAGTTCATTCACCAGTAGAGTTAGTGGAACTGAGAGAATAAAGTCCACAGGGACCTGAAGAGAGCTTAAAAACTCATGCCTAGTGAAATTCTGATGAAGTTAAGTGGATTAGGGTCAACTCGACCTCAGTGTATGATCTATGCAATGAAGAGCTGATTTCTCAAAAGATAGGATAAAACTAGGAAGGATGTATTTTTGGTGGTTTTCTTGCTTGAAAATATTTTTAGGGGAAATTTTGCAAAAAAAATTTGAAGATTTTTTTTGTTTTGAAAAGTATGCAATTTTGAAAACTATGCAAACACAACCCCCCATACTTATCAGAAACCATGTCATCATAGTGAAGACAATGTGTAATAGGATGACTAAAAGAAGGGTGAGTGAAAAGATGTTTTTTTAATGTAGTGTGGAGGGGTACCCCCATACTTATCTAATGCAATGCAGTAAAAATAAACATGCGAGCAATAAGACGAAAAGATACCTGTGAGGAGAGGCTCACGAGAGTGCGTGATTTAACGCCTCATCTTGGCGATGTGGTGGTTCATTTTTTTGCAAAAGGTATGTTGTGCAGACAGGCATAGGATCAGATGGTTCAACAATGGGTTTTATTCTTTGACCATTGACTCTGAAAGTGGCTTTAGTGTTTGGGTCAGAATTTCTATTGAGTCATTATCGAATACTTGAGTTACAGTGTATGGTCCTTTCCATTTCGATCTCACAGTTTTTCCGAAAATAACTTCAGTTTTGCATCAGATAGCTATACTTTTTTATTTTCTTTGAATGTTTTCTTCGAAATGTTGGCATCGTGCCACAACTTGATTTTCTCTTTGTATAGCAGGTTGTTATCATAGGCTTGTGATCTCAATTCTTCCAGTTCAGATAAGTCCAATAGTCTTCTCTTTCCAGCCTCATCATAATCCAAATGACATTTCTTGATTGTCCAGAGTGATTTGTGGTGGACCTCTACGGGTAGATGGCACGGCTTTCCATAGACTAACCGATATGGGCTCATACCTAAGGGTGTGCCAAAAGCAGTGCGGTAAGCCCAGAGAGTAGAAGGTAAGTGTTGAGACCAATCTTTACGATCAGAGCGGACAGTTTTCTGGAGGATGGTCTTAATTTCTCGATTCGACAGCTCAGGCGGTTGAGACATTGTGTTCGACTCCATTCTTCTTAAGTAGATTCTTTACTGAAGCATTGAGGAAGTGAGTTCCACAATCACTAATGATCGCCTTTGGTAGTCCAAATCGAGAGAAAAGGTTGGTTAAGAATTTGACAACAGTGACGCTATCAGCAGCGCGAGTGGGAATGGCTTCAACCCAATGGGACACATAATCAACAGCGAGCAGGATGTGCTGACAGCCTTGTGAGGTGGTGAAAGGTCCCATGAAGTCTATTCCCCAAGTATCAAAGATTTCGACTATGTGCACTGGTTTGAGGGACATCATGTTACATCGGTGATGAATCTCGATTCATCATTCTTTATTCCATCATTTTGGCCTTAAAAACTCAAGCAAATGCATGTAAATAACCTCAATTTGTACATAATAGTATCTATTATTTATTGTATTTATTGTATATAAAATAAGGTTTTTAATGCCAAAATTATAGAATAAAGAGAAGAAAATAAAAAGGAATAAAATATTGCAAATATTTTATGACCCTAACCCCGAGACCAAGGCCAGAATGGAATTGGTCGACAAGGAATAAAGTAGGGGGAGATAAGGGCCAAAATACAATAAATACCTCATTTATTTATTCATTTATGCATTTTTGATACCTATTTTGTATTTAATTATTTTAAATAAAGAAACTTTGTACATGAAAGTTGTAGAAAATAATGTAAATAAAAATACAAAATTGAGTTTGTGTAAAAATAATGCACAATGTACATTTTATACACAGAATAAAAAGCCAGAATCTCAACTTCACAGACCCATATCTTGCAAATAAAAATCAAAATCTACCAAAACACCTTTAATTGTATATAGCTTTCCAAGAACTATTTAATAAAATTAGTTTCATAATTTTAGTAGTTCATCTGTGAAAGTTAGGTTTTTGGCCCCCATTGTACAGTCTACCCGATTAAAATATTCAATTTATTCATTACCTATTATTTTTACAAATTCATATTTTTATAGATTCATATACATTATTTATAACATATATATACATTAACACTAGAATTAAACCAAGAAGAAATGCACAGATAAAATAAAGTATTTCAAAACATAGATGAAACACCTATGTTATGTATGTACATAACTAAAAGGGGAATACATTCTTTAATTATTTTATTCTTTCATATTTTTATAATACTCTAAATATTACATAATATTTATTAAAAATATAAATCCAGAATAAAACCCAATAAAATTCAATAAATAAATAAAAAATATATAATATAGGTAAAATACCTATAAGTATGCCTACATATTACTTATACCTATTTATTTAAAAATGTAAATAAACTCATAAAAATCAAATAAAAATATATTGATACTCACAAAAATAATTTATAAATATATAAAATAAGAAAATGAAATAATAAAATAAATATACAAAATAAAAATAAATTATACAAAAATACACATAAATACACTTATAAATACATCATTAAAATAAATTTATAATAAGATATATCAAAAAATTAATAAAAATCATATTAAAATAATACATAAAATAATAAACATTTTTTATTTTATACTCGAAAAATAATAAAATCATTTGCTATTTTAAATTAATTATTCTTTAATAAACATGTTGTTTTGTCTTGTAGTGAGCCTACATGGACCAATGGCAGGGCTTCCTTTGTTGACCTCCGGTCAACTCAGCCTCCAACCTCTGCAGCACGTCAAATCTGTCCAACCTTGCTTCTTCGCCCAATTTTCTCGATCAACCCGTCGCTATAATGACATCAGTCCCTTCATGAAAATTATTCCCAAAGCAACCCTTATACACGCCCAAGGCTTGTTTCCCTTGTATATATCTCCTATTCCTTATTTTTGACCGGTCAATAAGGGCTCCCATTATGTTCATAAATAATTCAGCCACCAGCCCGTCAAATCTGTCAAACCCCCCCGTCTTCTCCCATTTTTCCCGGGCGCCCGTCCATCGATCGCCTTTGCGTCCTTCACAAGAAATGTTCCTGGCATATTGTACATCCACGCCCAAGGCTTGTTTCCCTTGTATATATCACAGATTCCTTATTAGTTGCCGGTCAAATAAGGGTGCCAACCATGTTTATAAATAACTCCATCTTCCTCCTCTGAATTTTTTAGGCCATTTTCCTAGCCCTAGAGCTCCCACCTTCGGCCTAGTGTGCATCCATGTGACAAGTGGAGGTCCCCTGAAGGTTGTGGAAGCTCGCGGAAGAAGGAGATGCGCCCACGGCGGAGCTCCGGCGTCCGTCCTGCTCCCTGGAGGCCCCTGGTATAAGAGCTGCGCATTTACTTTCTTAGGTAGATTTTCATTTCAGTTTTTCATTCCCGCATTTTATTTCGTATTTAGATCAGTAGCATAGCCTAGTTTAGCCAAATCTAAGCTCCTGCGACTTCTCCATAGTGCTTCTGACAGTTTCCGATCCCCATTCCGCTTCCATTTCACTCCCCGTCGTTTTCTCTACCTCTATGTCACCTAAATCCAACCAGATCTTCCTTAGATCTGTGAATCGATGCTCACCTCCTCCACTTCGCCAGAGCATCACCGCCCTCCTCCGTTTTTATGCTAATAGCTTCTATTTTTGGCCGAGGAGCTTCGCCTCGAGCCGTGTTAGCTTCTTGTGCAGGTCAGGCGCCTTGAAACGCGTCAGGAGACGAAATCAAAGCCGACGGAGGTACCTGGAGCCCCATCTTTTCCCTGAGCTCGTTGCGATGCTCCAGTGCATCTCCGGCCGATCCAAGACTCCCAACACTTAGAGGACACCTACAGGAAGGTTTTGGGCCATCCCAAAGCTTCAAAGACCTTCGTAGGGGAGAGATATCACAAGAGGAACCTCGCTCAGGCGAGTGTTCTTCCTTGTTCTTCCACCAAGCCTCTCAGTCGTCGGATCAAGAAGGAGCGCCCAGTTGGAACCACAGGCGTTGGATGCAGCACTTCATCGACCGCCAGATCGTGACCCGCGATCTAATCTCCACCATCCATCGGCGAATCGTCATCGACAAACGTGTAGGCGCCACGTGGATAAGTCAAGAACAAGAGTCGTCCGAGCGCGCCTATGTTTGGGGTAGATTTCATATCTCACCCCATTATTTTTGTATTTATTATATAGTTTTGTTAATAAAATGTAAAGTGTTAAATAGTTGGGAATTTTATGTAGGATTTCTTGTATGTTTTGGTATTATCCGTTTGGTCCTTCCCAGCCTCACGTGCAGTCCCACGTGAGGGTTGTAATTTTGCATGTGTGTCCTGGCATTTTTGTGTATTGTAAAATAGTCTTTAATGTTTAAATAAATGTTGTTTTATTAAGGCAAAATTGCAACTGAGCCCCTGTTATTCATTCTTATTGCATATTTGCCCCTGTCAGGACTTATTATCTCGCGATATTTATGAATTTATTAAAAATAGCTATTTAGCTCCTAAAAATCCACAAAAATTAGTGTAGATACTTCATGCAGTGAACTTTCATGCCCATATTTTTAACATGCATTTTTTGCATTTTATCTAATTTTGAAAATTCAAATGGAGCCTAAATAATCACTGTTTGAATTATAAAATACCAAAAAAATATATAATGTTTTTGAAAAATTACGAAAATATTATATATGATGTATTTATATATATATTGAGTCCAGAAAATGAAAAACCCTAAAAATAGAAAAATAAAATATAAAAATTTCAAGAAGCTCCAAAATCCTAAAAAAATATAAAAACCCATCAAAAATACCAAAAACATGTTTTCCTATTTTATAATAATTTATATATTATTATTTACGTATTAAAATTAATTTTTGTAATTTTGAGACATATTTTATAATTTTAACACCGAAACAATTTTTGGCCTATATAAATGTCCCATATTAGGGCATTTTTGGAATTAAAACAAAAAAATTAGAAAAATATAAAAAAATAAAAAATATATATTATATCTAATATATATTGAGTATTAATATAAATATATATATCCTTATATTACTTCTCCCTCTTCTCTTATATATATATATATATATCTATATATATTATATAATTAAAAATATAAAAAGAAAATATAAAATATAAAATATAAGAACAAAAATAAAATTAAAAAAATTATAAAATCAAAAACCCACAAAAACAATAAGAATTGGACATGATCATTGAATTGAATAATTGTACAACCAATTTCACAACACAACCATTCGCCTCCCAGTGTTCGACATCTACTCATGCTTACACCTATACACATTTGCATGTAGAATTATAATAAATTTTAACTCCACATTTTTGAGATTTAATTGCTTGATTTATTATTGTGGGTTAATTGTTGATCGATTTGGGATTCTGTCTGAGGTCAACTCAGCGACTATCGATCCGCCTTGTGGAAAGACACGACCTCGGCAAAATCTAAGTCATCAAATGGCGCCGTTGTCGGGGAGGCAACGGATTTGGTATGGTTGATCATTTATTTATTTAATTCTTTGGTCATGTCCAGTATTCATTTCTTTATTTGATTATTATTGAGATTATTAATTGACTATTCTAACCCATCTCTTTTATTTGTCTTTGATACGAGGGACAACCAAGCGAAGGAGGACCTCCAAGGAGGACCAATGCACCCAAGCGAGGCGGAGTTGGCTCTTCTACACCAGCCAACAAGAGAGAGCATCAAAGGCAAATGAAGGAGAATTTTTGAAGACAATCTCTATTTTTATGCATTCTATGTATTTTATTATGTATATTTATGTGAGAGAGAGAGATTTAGAAACTTGTAATAATTCAGGACTCTCACAGGTACACTCTGACTTCCCGAGGCCCATTGCCCGAGGGATTGTTCCCTTGGGGACCTCGACGGTTTTGACGATTTTTCTTTTTATTTTATTTTTATTATTTTATGTGAATGAGCCCTAGCGTAGGAATTGTTTGCCGATAGATTAAGGTCCAAACACCCTAATATATTTGCATATACCTATAGTGCGTTTTGGATCTAGTCAAATTTAAACAATCTGTTCATTTATCTCTTAACCTGTGTGCCGTTAGCGAGCCCCATCAAGCGCTACTCCTGAACTCGAGTGTGTCGAGAAGAGGAGGGGTAAGCCAAGACCGGACTCTTAGGTTAAGGATAAGTGACCGACTTGTGGTGCTTCACGATAATAGCAGTTACTATCCTAGGGCGATTTCTTCGGCTTGCATTTGCATATAGCATAGGTTTCAATTCTGTTATGCATCCCGCATGGAGAGAGCTGGGAAGTGTTGTAAGTCTTCTTACTTGGCATGCATCATCGTTTTCCGACTTGCATGGCTTTTCCAACCTCCTCCCTCTGTTTTTTACCACTTAGGATGCTTAATGGAAGTTGGAACTTCGATAGGCACGTTACATTGAAAATACCCAAAAAATGATAAAATTGGGACTGTTAACTCTATTGGACCTAAAAATAAAACATAATGGACTTCCTTATCTTGGGGAGAGCAACCCCCTCATTGTATGCATTTTAAGTGCTCACATACACACTAAGGAGTAGTGCCCAAATCCCATAAAGCCTCCTAAGTGTTTGTACAACTTTGTGGTTCTCACCTAACTCTAAAACCGAAAAGATAAATGACCATCATCTGACGATCTTCACTGTGTTGAGTAGGTGAATTGGGGGTTTGCCTTGTGTATTGATTGTGACTTGAGGTCCGTTGCGTTTTGCATTCATTATTAGAGTAGTCGGTCCCACCGTGTGAGTCATGCATTTTTCATCTTTGAGTCTCTCTACCTCTCTTATATATATATATATATATGTATATGTATATATGTATATATGTATATATATATATCCTCATCTGCATCGAGTCGTGATATTGGCGCTCGAGCTCAATCATTTCTTCGCCAAGACCTTCGTTTCCCTCTTCTTCATCATCTTCCTCGTATCCACCATACCATCCCCATCTTCTCAGGTTCGAGGAGAGCATGCTCTTCGGACCACCATTTTGATGGTGTTCCTGCCCTGTGTGGAATACCCAATTTTGTATATGTTCCGATCTTCTCGCCCGCCCTCCTCGTCCCCTCGGTATCATTCTTCTACCACCCGTGATATTGGCACTTAGCTCAATCAGCTTCTCCACTCCATTGTGTTACCCTTCTTATCCACCTTCCTTGTGTGCCCCGTATCACTTTTCTATTACCCGGGAATGCTGTACACATCGGTGAGGCCCGCATCGAGGATTCTATGATTACCTTGATTATTTCTGTAAGTCGGGCATGATGTTCAGGATGTTGAGATTAATATACTACTCTTGGTGGATTTGACTTTGATACGTGCATAGGAGCTTATTGAGGATTTTTTATGATGCACAATCATTAGGTGTGATTATTTATTGGATATTTTGATCAAGCACACCGGATTGAGGGTGTGATGTTTTTGGATGCTTTGATGAGGAATTCATGTGACCTGATTGATTGTTCTACCCATTCGGTTCGGCTCGTATGGATTCAGATTTTGGATTGACTATCTTGATATATGCTTCATGATGACAGTGCCCCGAACCCCCTTGAACCTCCTCATCTTCTGGACTAAACCATCCTTGATCTCCTGACTCTTTGATCCACCCTGGCACTTAAAGGAGTCCTGATGATATGTTGTGCCATCTCAGCCAGATTTGATTGGCCTGAGGGATGTTTTGTGAATGACCTGATTATTTGCTCCCTCATATGATCTTATGCCCTCCTGTTGATTAATGGATTCACAGTATTTCGAGGACCTGAGATTTTATGCCTACCTACATTGATCTAGCTTGCATTACTCCCCGAGGACTATCAGCGGGAGAATGCGACACTCTCTGTACGCTCGGTTTCCCCTACTGACTGTGTCTCCGATCTACGGAGCACAAAACCGAGTCGTTGGATATATATGATTTTGGTCCTATCCTGAGTTGCCTATCCGATTTGATCATGGGACCCATCTGATTAGACTCCTATGAGCCTTCTCACCTTGACGGTCCTCGCAAGGTTGAGCTCCTGATATCTGCGATCTCCGTGCCTAGCTGGCAGCACGTTCCCCCAGGGTTATCTGCGGGACGTTGCCACATTCTCCTGATTCTCCGGTCTCTTCTGTTGGTAGCCGATCTGCCACCTACCGAGACCGTACCTGATGATCCATCTGATGGATCACTGACGCCTTTGCATCCACTCAACTTTACGACCCTCGCAAGGTCGAGTCTCTTTCTGATTATTCGACGATTAGCATGTACCACTCCCCGAGGGTTATCTGCGAGAGGGCACATCATTTTCTAGGTACTTGGTTTCATTTCTGGTGTCTCCTGTCTGTGGGAGCATGAAGCCGAGTCTTCTGAGCTGTGTACTCGGTCTCCTTCTGATTGTGTCTCCGATCTGCGGAGCACAGAGCCGATTTTACTGATTCATGTACTTGGTCTCTTCTCTGATTGTGTATCCGATCTGCGGATCACAGGACCAAGTCTTCTGATTATGGTCTGATTTCTGGCTCCTTTGAGCCTGCTCACCTTGACGACCCTCGCAGGGTCGAGCCATGTCTTGTGGTATTCGGTGTGTCTCCTATGATCGTCCGACTTCATGACCACCGAATGCCACGATGTCTCTTGTTCGATACTTTTCCATATCTTTCTGAGACTCTGATTCACCAGAGGAATCTGTACTGTTCCTTCTTCCTCCCGGTCTTACAGTATCGGCTCTGTTTCCTCATGCTGACCCTACGAGCCGATTGACTGCTTCACGCTACCGGTTCCCGCTTTACTTTCCGATCTGTTTGTCCCCGGTAGCCGACACCCACTTGACTGCATATCCGGGTGTCTTTTCACTGTCTAAGTGCGTCACCGTTCTCACAGGGAGACGATGACGCAAGTACGGTATTCACTTGTCAGATACAGTCCTTTACTTCACCTCTTCACCACTTGTATTTATGTGTCTTTTATGCATTCTTTCTCCCGTATGTTTTGTGTGCCCCAGATCTATCGCCATATCTTTGTGTCTACACTTAGGACGTACCTTGTCCTAAGTATAGGGGGGTACACACCGCATTGTTCTTTTGTCGTTTAGTTTCGTCACTCCTGTTGTTGCCTATACTTAGGGATATCTCACCCTAAGTATAAGGGGAGTGATGCGTATATTCTCCACGATCTTTGCGTCTATATGTATATATCTCTATTTTCTTCTTTTCTTCATTTCCTTTTCTATCTTCTATATCTACATAAAAGGTGTCGCCCCTTGTAGACAGTTTTCTGTACTTAGGACGTACTTTTCCTAAGTATAGGAGGAGGTGCACCCCTGATTTGTTAATTCTTTGATATGTTTATTCCCACCCTTGACCCGCCCTGGTTGTGTACAGTCTGCTATACTTAGGATCACTTGATCCTAAGTATAGGAGGGACGGTCAACTTATATTTCCTTCATTTCTTATTCTTTAGACGTGTCTATACTCAGTACGAGTTATGTCTTCTCTTTTCTTTTTTCGATCTATGAGGACATAGCTCAAGCTAAGTATAGGGGGGCCGTATATACTCTGTATATACTTCATCCATAACTCATACTTTCGTATAACTATTAATAAATATGGCTAAAAATATGATATAATTCATTGAAAACTAATTAATAATGCTTCTTATTCCTCAGATTCTTTTTGTATATACTGATTAATAAATCAGGTTAAAAATACCTTTGCAAAATGATTTGAAAAATGGTGTAAACTGTTTGGAAAACTTTTTTGTGAAATATTTTCAACCTTTGTAAAAATATTTTGATTGCAAAATTTTTCTATTTGTGTGAAATAAAGGATTTGAAAACCTATTTGCAAATGATCTTGAAAACATTTTGTAAAAATATTTTGAAAATGTATATATAGTGTTTGCAAAATCTTTGCAAAATGGCTTTCAAATGTTTGTAAATATTTGCAAAAATTATTTTGTACTATAGTTTTGAAAATCATTTTCAAATAAATTTGAGGAATAAAAGCATCATAAAATAAATTATAAATACAATACATAAAATTCTTTATCAATTGTATATACACCTAAATAAATTACTTTGTTAAAACTGTAAATTATTTGAATCTTGTAAAAATAAAGCAACATGCCCATGTAAATAGCTGTATATATTTTATACTTTGAGTGCCAAAATTCTTTTATTTGTAAATTCTTTGTGTAAAAACTCCTCTCTTTGTTTTCAAATTCTTTGAAAAATTGCATTATTCTTTGCATATTTGTAAAAAGCATTTGCATAGCATTCATATTCTTTTATTGAGCTTGATGATTGAACTAGTCCAATAAAGTCAAAGATTGGAGCTTGGTTGGACCTTATCGCACCTAACTGCACTGGAACCTTATGAGAACTAGGTTTAAGGTACTTCAGGTCTATTCAGACTTAATTCTTTGAGAAATCAGGGCTGGGTTCAAGTCACCTCAACTGACTAACTAGAACTTTTCAAGACACACTCATGACTCTTGTCGGCCGTGACCTAACTTGGACACTTGCACCTTTCACTTGGCTCAACTCAGTTGGAGTGGTGAGGGGGTTTGATTTGCCAGTCTGAGACGCACACGAGTGGAAACATTCGTCCTCGTCTAGGGAGGGAAGTGCACCCCAACCTGGTCCAGTTTCAATGAAGTCGGATGATAAGAGAGTGTGGGTTGCAATAAAGCTTCAAAAGAGGGATAGTCTTCTGGCTCAAGAGGAAAAAGTCCTTATGTAAATGCTGCTGTAAATAGTATGTTGAAAAAAAAACTCCAAAAAAGTGGGCAAGCTTGTAAATAAATAAAAATAAAAGTACCTGCTGGAGTATGTATATATGTTGTATAGAAAATAAAGCAAGATTGAGCATCAAAGTTATACCATGTGAGCCTGCAGCTGGATGACTTGACTACACTGGTCTTGCATCTTGGGATAGGTAGCTAAACTGGCTACCGTCCATTCTCTTCTTCACCTCCTCCTCTTGAGTTGGATGCCACTTGAACTTAGAAGGGAATACCCTGCTCCTCGACGACTGAGGGCTGGGATTGGGGAATCATTGGGTTGTCATTCTGGAGAAGTCAGGTCCTTTGTCATTTCAGTTGGGGAGAGCCACCATCACTTACACTGTAGAAGTCAGCTTCATAGTCATAAGGGTTTGTGTATGATGCAGGCTAGTTTTGACTAGGCTATTGAGGTGATTTGAACCGAGTTCTGTGACTCTCGAAGGCTGTTGTGTTTTAAATTTAGCTCCCAACCAAGTTCCACACACATTTTCACACCAAGGTCTAACTTAAGTTCCAAACTTGATTTTGTACAGATAAGTTTAATAGTCATGATCAATTCAATTTATTATTTATTCTTTATTTTTGCTTTTTCTTCTTATTCTTTTTATACTTATTGCATAAGTATTTGCTAGGGACTAGCAAAGGCAAGTATAGGGGGATGATGAATCTCGATTCATCATTCTTTATTCCGTCATTTTGGCCTTAAAAACGCAAGCAAATGCATGTAAATAACCTCAATTTGTACATAATAGTATCTATTATTTATTGTATTTATTGTATATAAAATAAGGTTTTTATTGCCAAAATTATAGAATAAAGAGAAGAAAATAAAAAAGAATAAAATATTGCAAATACTTTATGACCCTAACCCCGAGACCAAGGCCAGAATGGAATTGGTCGACAAGGAATAAAGTAGGGGGAGATAAGGGCCAAAAATACAATAAATACCTCATTTATTTATTCATTTATGCATTTTTGATACCTATTTTGTATTTAATTATTTCAAATAAAGAAACTTTGTACATGAAAGTTGTAGATAATAATGTAAATAAAAATACAAATTGAGTTTGTGTAAAAATAATGCACAGTGTACATTTTATACACAGAATAAAAAGCCAGAATCTCAACTTCACAGACCCATATCTTGCAAAAAAAACTCAAAATCTACCAAAATCACTTTAATTGTATATAGCTCTCCAAGAACTATTTAATAAAATTGGTTTCATAATTTTAGTAGTTCGTCTGTGAAAGTTAGGTTTTTGGCCCCCATTGTACAGTCTACCCGATTAAAATATTCAATTTATTCATTACCTATTATTTTTACAAATTCATATTTTTATAAATTTATATACATTATTTATAACATATGTGTACATTAACACTAGAATTAAACCAAGAAGAAATGCACAAATAAAATAAAGTATTTCAAAACATAGATGAAACACCTATGTTATGTATGTACAAAACTAAAAGGGGAATACATTCTTTAATTATTTTATTCTTTCATATTTTTATAATACTGTAAATGTTACATAATATTTATTAAAAATATAAATCCAGAATAAAAACCAATAAAATTCAATAAATAAATAAAATATATATAATATAGTTAAAATACCTATGAGTATACCTACATATTACTTATACCTATTTATTTAAAAATGTAAATAAACTCATAAAAATCAAATAAAAATATATTTATACTCACAAAAATAATTTATAAATATATAAAATAAGAAAATTAAATAATAAAATAAAATATACAAAATAAAAATAAATATACAAAAAAACACATAATACACTTATAAATACATCATTAAAATAAATTTATAATAAGATCCATCAAAAAATTAATAAAAATCATATTAAAATACTACATAAAATAATAAACATTTTTTATTTTATACTCGAAAAATAATAAAATCATTTGCTATTTTAAATTAATTATTCTTTAATAACCCTGTTGTTTTGTCCTGTAGTGAACCTACATGGACCAATGGCAGGGCTTCCTTTGTTGACCTCCGGTCAACTCAGCCTCCAGCCTCTGCAGCACGTCAAATATGTACAACCTTGCTTCTTCGCCCAATTTTCCCGATCAACCCGTCGCTATAATGACATCGGTCCCTTCATGAAAATTATTCCCAAAGCAACCCTTATACACGCCCAAGGCTTGTTTCCCTTGTATATATCTCCGATTCCTTATTTTTGGCCGGTCAATAAGGGCTCCCTTTATGTTCATAAATAATTCAGCCACCAGCCCGTCAAATCTGTCAAACCCCCCCCCCTGTCTTCTCCCATTTTTCCCGGGCGCCCCGTCCATCGATCTCCTTTGCGTCCTTCACAAGAAATGTTCCTGGCATATTGTACATCCACGCCCAAGGCTTGTTTCCCTTGTATATATCACAGATTCCTTATTAGTTACCGGTCAAATAAGGACGCCAACCATGTTTATAAATAACTCCATCTTCCTCCTCTGAATTTTTTTGGGCCATTTCCCCAGCCCTAGAACTCCCACCTTCGGCCTAGTGTGCATCCATGTGACAGGTGGAGGTCCCCTGAAGGTTGTGGAAGCTCGCGGAGGAAGGAGATGCGCCCTCGGCGGAGCTCCGGCGTCCGTCCTGCTCCCTGGAGGCCCCTGGTATAAGAGCTGCGCATTTACTTTCTTAGGTAGATTTTCATTTCAATTTTTCGTTCCCGCATTTTATTTCGTATTTAGATCAGTAGCATAGCCTAGTTTAGCCAAATCGAAGTTCACTGGAGCTCTGCTCTGGCGACTTCTCCACAGTGCTTCCGACAGTTTCTGATCCCCATTCCGCTTCCATTTCACTCGTCATCGCTTTCTCCACCTCTATGTCACCTAAATCCAACCAGATCTTCCTTGGATCTGCGAATCGATGCTCACCTCCTCCACTTCGCCAGAGCATCGCCGCCCCCCTTTGTTTTTATGCTAACAGCTTCTATTTTTGGCCGAGGAGCTTCGCCTCGAGCCGTGTTAGCTTCCTGTGCAGGTCAGGCGCCTTGAAACGCGCCAGGAGACGAAATCAAAGCCGACGGAGGTACCTGGAGCCCCATCTTTTCCCTGAGCTCGTTGCGACGCTCCAGAGCATCTCCAGCCAATCCAAGACTCCCAGCACTTAGAGGACACCTGCGGGAAGGTTTTGGGCCATCCCAGAGCTTCAAAGACCTTCGTATGGGAGAGATATCATAGGAGGAACCTCGCTCAGGCGAGTGTTCTTCCTTATTCTTCCACCAAGCCTCTCAGCCGTCGGATCAAGAAGGAGCACCCAGTTGGAACCACAGCCATTGTATGCAGTACTTCATCGACCGCCAGATCGCGACCCGCGATCTAATCTCCACCATCCATCGGTGAATCATCATCGGCAAACGTGTAGGCGCCACGTGGATAAGTCAAGAACAAGAGTCGTCCGATCGCGCCTATGTTTGGGGTAAATTTCATATCTCACCCCACTATTTTTGTATTTATTATATAGTTTTGTTAATAAAATGTAAAGTGTTAAATAATTGGGAATTTTGCATAGGATTTCTTGTATGTTTTGGTATTATCCGTTTGGTCCTTCCCAGCCTCACGTGTAGTCCCACGTGAGGGTTGTAATTTTGCATGTGTGTCCTGGCATTTTTGTGTATTGTAAAATAGTCTTTAATGTTTAAATAAATGTTGTTTTATTAAGGTAAAATTGCAACTGAGCCCCTGTTATTCATTCTTATTGCATATTTGCCCCTGTTAGGACTTATTATCTTGCGATATTTATGAATTTATTAAAAATAGCTATTTAGCTCCTAAAAATCCACAAAAATTAGTGTAGATGCTCCATGTAGTGAACTTTCACATCATATTTTTAACATGCATTTTTTGCATTTTATCTAATTTTGAAAATTCAAATGGAGCCTAAATAATCACTGTTTGAATTATAAAATATCAAAAAAATATAAAATGTTTTTGAAAAAATTACGAAAATATTATATATGATGTATTTATATATATTGAGTCCAGAAAATGAAAAACCCTAAAAATAGAAAAAGAAAATATAAAAATTTCAAGAAGATCCAAAATCCTAAAAAAATATAAAAATCCTTCAAAAATACAAAAAAACATGTTTTCCTATTTTATAATTATTTATATATTATTATTTACGTATTAAAATTAATTTAGGTAATTTCGAGACTTATTTTATAATTTTAACACCCAAACTATTTTCGGCCTATATAAATGTCCCATATTAGGGACATTTTTGGAATTAAAACAAAAAAATTAGAAAAATATAAAAAGCCAAAAAAATATATTATATCTAATATATATTGAGTATTAATATAAATATATATATCCTTATATTACTTCTCCCTCTTCTCATATATATATATATATATATTATAATTAAAAATATAAAAAGAAAATATAAAATATAAAATATAAAAACAAAAATAAAATTATAAAATTATAAAATTATAAAATCAAAAACCCACAAAAACAATAAGAATTTGACATGATCATTGAATTGAATAATTGTACAACCAATTTCACAACACAACCATTCGCCTCCCAATGTTCGACCTCTACTCATGCTTACACCTATACACATTTGCATGTAGAGTTATATTAAATTTTAACTCCATATTTTTGAGATTTAATTGCTTGATTTATTATTGTGGGTTAATTTTTGATCGATTTGGGATTCTGTCTGAGGTCAACTCTGCGACTATCCATCCGCCTTGTGGAAAGACACGACCTCAGCAAAATCTCAGTCATCAGTCGGATCATTGTTCCATTGGTTTGACAGGCAGGACAAGATTGAGCAAAATGATGGGCATCCTTAAAGAGTGTAGGCCAAGAGAAACCATAATGTAAGACTTTAGCGGTTGTGTGCTTCCCTGAGTGGTGCCCTCCACACCCAGAAGTGTGGTAATGAATTAGGACATCGTTGACTTCAGATTCAGGGAAACATCATCTCCATATCAAATCAGTACCCTCTTTGAAAAGTAAAGGGTCTTTTCCCAGTGATAGTGTCGGGCTTGGGCTTTAGTTTTGCCTTTCTTATGTTTTGGCCAGTCATCAGGAAATGTGGAGGTGACGATATAATTGGCGATGTCTGCATACCAAGGGAGTTGAGAAACAGACATGATATTTTCGTCTGGAAAGTTATCAGAGATTGGAATTGTATCTATGTTTGATAAAGGGAGTCTTGAAATATGATCGGCCACGACATTCTTTGCTCCGTCTTTATCTCGAATTTCTAAATCAAATTCTTGGAGCAGTAATACCCACCTAATGAGTCTAGGTTTAGCATCTGTCTTTGTGAAGAGATATTTCAAAGCAGAATGGTCTGTGTAGTTATGATGTGGGATCCCATGATATAAGACCGGAATTTCTCTAATGAAAATACCACAGCCAAAAGTTCTTTCTCAGTCACAGTATAATTCTTTTGAGCATCATCCAGAGTCTTGCTGGCATAGTGAATGGCATAAGATTTTCCATCTTTCCTTTGACCAAATACTGCCCCCACAGCATAATCAGATGCATCACACATGATCTCAAATTCAGAGTTCCAATCAGGAGGTTGTAGTATGGGTGCTTCAATGATGATTTTCTTCAGGGTTTTGAAGGATTCAAATGCTTCCTCAGTAAAAGTGAAGTCTTGATCTTTTTCCAGTAATTTTGTGAGAGGGCGGAAATTTTCGAAAAGTCCTTGATAAAGCGGTGGTAAAAGCCGATATGCCCTAGGAAAGACCAAACATCTTTTATGTTCACCGGTAGACTTAAATGGGTGATTGTCTCAATTTTTGATAGATCCACTTCCATCCCTTTCTTTGACACAACATGTCCTAACACAATCCCTTGTTTCACCATAAAATGTGATTTCTCCCAAGATAATATCAGGTTCACTTCAATGCATTTCTGGAGGACTCGATCCAAAAATCCAAGTGTTTCCTCGAAAGAGTCTCTAAAAATAGAGAAATCATCCATTAATACTTACATAAAATCGCGATCATATCAGTGAAAATTCCCATCATGCATCTTTGAAATGTTGCTGGGACATTACATAGTCCGAAAGGCATGCGACGGAAGGCATATGTTCCAAATGGAAGTGAAAGTGGTTTTATCTTGATCTTCAGGTGCTATGGCCACTTGGTTATAACCGGAGTATCCATCCAAAAAGTAGAAAAATTCTTTTCCGGTTAGCTTCTCAATGATTTGGTTAATGAATGGCAATGGGAAATGATCTTTTCGGGTAGCCTTATTAAGTTTCCTATAATCTATGCAGACTCTCCAAGATGTGGCTACTCTGGTGGGTATGTCCTCTCCTTATTCATTTTTGACAATTGTTAGTCCAGCTTTCTTGGGGACAACTTGGAGAGGATTGACCCAAGGGCGATCAGCAATAGGATAAATGATACCCACACTTGGCCATTTATATATCTCATTCTTCACAGTCTCTCGTAGATTGGGATTCAACCGTCTCTGTATTTCCTGAGAGGGTTTACTATCGTTTTCCATATATATGTGGTGAGTGCAGAATGTTGGGCTTATTCCTTTTAGATCCGTTACCTTCCATCCAATGTCCTGAGAATTCTTTTTCAAAACTTCCATGAGTTGGCTCTCTTGCATATGGTTTAGGTTGGCATTGATAATGACTGGTAGAGTGTGCGCATCATCCAGGAAAGCATACTTCATATCTTTAGGTAGTGGTTTCAATTCCACAGTGGTTGTCGGTGGAGTCAGAGTTGTAGTGTTTCCTGAATCTATTACAGAAATGGTTTCAAACGGTGGCTCCATCATGGGCATGATCATGGTTGAGGTCAATGTGAGTTCAGAGTCTAATGTGTCCCATGCATTATCAAGCTCATCAATTTCTTGTCCGGTGAGAGGGCATGGTGGAGCTTCCAATGCGAGATTTAGATTGTCTGTGGCAATTTCATAAGAAGTGTTTTTGTAAGTGGATCTAGAGGTATTCACACTAACCTCTAGAGGATCTTTGGTGAGATAGATGGGAGCAAAGTCATTTTGTTTGTTGAGAACAGCACATTTTTCTACCCAACCACGGTCTTCAGCCTCAGAGTCAAAAGAATTGGGTATGAGCAGCTCAATAGGGACGGTTTTGCCATTGATTGAGAATTCGACTTTGCCCCCCTCATAATCAAAATGTGCCTTAACAGTAGCTAGGAAGGGTCTTCCCAAAATGATGGGTGTTTCACTCAGTGTATTGGGAGAATCCATATCCATAACAGCAAAGTCCACAGGAAATTTATGTCCTTATACTGTGACTATAACATTTTCAAGAAGTCCTATTGGTCTCTTCACTGTACGATCAGTCATTTGTAAAATCATTGAAATAGGTTTCAGTTTCCCTAAGTCAAAGTGTTCTAGGATGGCGGTAGACAGAAGATTGATTGAGGCGCCATTATCTAATAGGGTGCGGTCGAAGGTCAACTCACCAATCGTGCACTTAACCAAGGGTGCCCCTGGATCTTTTTTCTTGGTGGGCAGGAATTGGGAAATGGAATTTGATGTGGCTTAGGGAAGCACATACTTTTCTTCTTGGTTTTCCTTTTTCTTTTGTCTTGATTTTCTTTTTGGTGTGCATTTTTCCTTTAAGAAGCAGGAGAAGGATGGGACTTGTTTGAGGGCTTTTAGGAGCGGGATTTCAATGACAATGTCCAAGAGTAGTTTTTCTAACTCTGGATCGATGGTGGATGACCGAGGTTTTCTTCGGTGAAGAGCTCCGGGAAAGGGGATGGTTATGGTTGGGGAGGAAGGAGTAAGCATGGTTGTTTCAGTTGGCTTCTCTTCATCATTCCTCAATTTCGGTTTGATCCTCTGTAGCCAGTGGTCTGGTGAAGGCAGAAGTGGTTTTCCCGTTTCTCAGAGTGATTGCATTCGCAGATTGGTTTGGTCGAGATGGAGTTTTGAAATTCACTTGATTCCTAGATGCTTGTTGTGTGTTCCCTTGATTTACCGTAGGAGATGTGAAGAATCCTTGATTTTGGTTTTGAAAACCAGGTGGTGAGGTGAAAGATCCGGTCGGTGGTGGAGTTTGAAGTATTCCAGATGAACTGTCCTTGTTGGTATTGGGGTTGGGCAGCGGTTGAGGTGACAAGGCTGGGATGTATGACCTGATCTCGACGAATTGTCGGGCATTCTCAGAGTTGGCTTTTTGTTGAGCTTCAGTGGCTTGTTGTTATGCTATAACCAGTTGTTGTATTGCTTGAGCCAAGGCATCGAAATTTACCGCAGTGGTGGAGGGTTGAGTTACGGGTGATGCTATCGGTTGTCTGGGTTAAATGTGATTTTTGAAATGATAGTTGTTCTGTCCATTCCACCCAAAATTTGATTGTTCTCTCCATCCTCTATTGTGGTTGTTTGAATATGCTCCTCCTTGATTTCTCTGCACCCAATTCACAGTCTTACGAGTCATGTCTTGATTATGGGTGAATGTGGTGTGGTCAACTTCATGGATGGTGGGATTATTCATGGTCAACTTTTCTATGGCTTGAGTCATGAGGTTCATTTGTTTTGAGAGGGTTTCCCATTTGTCAAGATTCTCATTGCTAGATCTCTCATGGTCAATGATATTGATTGTCCTCGTGTTTCCACTGTATTATTCAATTGAGGAACTATTCACCGAATTATCAGCCATATTTTCAAATAAGGTCCAAACAAAATGCTCATCACGACTGATGTAATTTCTATCGCAGGAGCCATCAATCACTCTCTTAAATGATGTATCTATACCCTCATAAAATATCTGAACTAACTTCCATTTGAGGATGGCATGATGAGGGCATTTCCTTTGAAGTTCCTTAAATCGTTCCCAAGCTTCATGAATGGGCTCTCTATTTTTCTGAGTGAAAGATGAAATGGCTTGTCTCAGGGTGTTGGTTTTTCCTATGGGGAAATATTTCTTGATGAAGGCTTCCCTTAAGACATCCCATGAAGTGAGAGGAGTTCCGTAATTCCGAAGTCATTGGAGTGCTTTGTTTTTGAGTAAGTAGGTGAAGGCTTTCATGTAGATGTATTCTTTTTCTACCTCAGGGATACTCATTGTATCACAAGCAGATCGGAAATCTTGGCTGTGGAGGAAGGGATCTTCAGAGTCATTTCCGTAGTACATTGGGATTAAAGAGAGGGATGCGGGCTTTATTTCGAAGTCTCCTACTTCAAGCGGGATTTGGACCCAATGAACTAAATCTTCTGCAACCGGGTTGTAATACGTGCTTATGGGCGGTGGTCGGATGAGAGGTGCTATGGAATGGCGGATCGTCGCATTTTCTTCTCTCAACAATTGCAGTTGATGCAGGATGAGATCCATAGAGTTTGGTCTGTTTTCTTCCGCCATATCTCCTAGGTCAGATGAATTCTCAGGTTTCTCAGTTGAAGGAGATGGGTTTTGTTGTCTTTTATATATCAGGTCGTACACTGATGGTTGTTGTAATGGATTTTTTAGAGATCTACGACCTAGCATACACAGCACAATACACCAAACAATTTGTTGTTTCACCAACTCACACAAAAAATAATCGCGGAAGCGGTTATCTTTTCGATTTTAGTTTAGTGATTCAATGAAAATTTTCAGAGAAATTAGAGTCCTTAAAGATGAGGTGGGTGTGGAAGATTGTGAGAAATCGATGTCCTAATCCAGCTGAGGGATCTAGGATGTGGTACTCAGATCGAAGATCTACTCTTCCCACAAGAACCTGTGCCCAATGCGTCGAGGAGTTACGATTTCTCTCTGTAATCCCACGTAGCACCAGGGATTTTTGTCTCTATCCAAGGGTTCTATGTGCTCGTGATTTTTGTGCCATACATGTGCATCAAAACAAGCATTCGGAAATTTTTACCGCTTTCTGCTCGGGCCACTACGATGGTCTTTGAAGCTTATTTTTTTAGCGTGATAAAGCACGTTTTGGTGATCTTTTTAAGTGAGCAGAGGGAGAAGACCATAGAGATGATGCAAAGAAGAAGTATTTTTTAATTTTTTTCGATTTAAGTTCGGAGCACAAACAAATGCAGAAATTTTTAAAAATCTAAGATGCCTAAGAGAAAGAGGAGCTCACAGTGCCTGCACTTCTGGCTCTAATCCGTAATATTTTGTCCTGATGATTGCGAGCTTTTCCGAGAAGGGGGTGGGGAAGAAAATATTATAAATTACAAGTTTAAAAAATGCATGAAAATACAAATGAATTTTTTCCTTTTTGAAGCCTAAGTACCTGCAAAACAAAAAGATGCACGGATTAGATACTTGAAACTAAGATAAAATGAAGAAGAAAAAATTGCAAATGTTGCATAGCCCCGGCAACAACGCCAAAATGTTGACACGCTTTTTCGCGGTTTAAAATGATGATTTAATCAAGTCGTTGTTTTTACACGATAAACCGTTGTCAAACAAATAATAATACAACTACGAGCACGATTAATGTAAGCAAAAAGCATGCGGCAAGTAGAGGATTGAATCCACGAGGACCAAACATGTTTGCAATTTTAATTCAACATTTAACACATAGAATGATAAGTGAAATAGATGAAGTACAACTTGGAAAGGAAATACTTCAAAGATATGCAATCTAATCAATATTGAAAGTAAAGGGTATGCATGAAATACTTAGAATAAAAGATGGTTCAAGGGTTTAGATGCAAATGACATATAAATAAACAGAAGAGAGAGGAACAGAGTTTCTCATGCACGCGTGGAGAGCCGTTGCACTAGCGGTTGGCGCGAGAACTGTTGGCGCGCGGAGGAGCCGATGGATGGTGGTATGGCTAGCCGCACACCGATGTGTGGTGCTGGATGCACTGACTGAAGGAGTGCCGCGAGGAGGAGGATGGTGCCGGTAGCTGGACGCGGGGTGCGCGGGAAGGAGCTTGCACACCCACGGGTACGCTGGAGTGAACCGCGAGGAGGACAAGGGGCGCACAACAGGTGGTGCACGGCTAGAGTGGTGCACAGCTGCGTACGAGAGAAGCGATGGATGCACCGGAGGAGACCGCGTAAGGGAGGGAAGCGCGCAGCAGGTGGGGTGCACAGCCGCTGGCGAGCTGGGGTGCGTTTTTGCGCACGCAAAGAGGAGATCAGTGGTTGCGCGGACTGCACTCGTGCATAGCAACTGAGGAGGACGCACGGACACACGAGAGGTGGTAACCGTGCAAGCTGCTGCGGACTAGAGGGGATGGACGTGCTTGTGGATGCACGGGTTGTTGCGGACTGGAGGAGAACCGCGAGGAGGAGAAGTGGCCGGAGGTTGTTGGTGCTATCCTTGTGCCTGCATAAAAAACGAAAGAGAGAGTATGGTGCGTGAGGGAGATGGTGCGTGAGGGAGAGAGTGCGTGAGGGGAGAATGAGAGAATGAGGAGAGAGAGAGAGGTTGTGCTTGCATTTGCATGGGGGCTTTTTATAAAGGCCGTATGTGTCTCTTCACGCATGGGGAGTCACTGTAAAGACAAAATCAATTAATTTCATTCATGCATGAGAGAGAGATTTAGCATGGCCGATTCTTTCATGGGAAATGAGAGAGAGAGAGAGGAAGGTGGACATGCATATATGACATTTAAAGAGTGGAATTTTTCACTCTCACCCTTCCTCATTTCTTTCCAACAAAATATAAGAGATTTTTTGTAGAGCTAAGTCAATATGTTGGATGTTGATAAATTAGTGCTCTATGAGTGTACTCAATTTCTCTTTGATAAATCTGATTAATGATGAGAATATTTTATCAGATGTTTTCTTAATTTTATGATGATATTATACGCCTATGTGTATGGAATGATGTAGACATATATTATGTGAATTTAGAGTTTGTAACATAAGAATTGATATTGTATTCCACATAATTTGAGCCTATTATCACAGTATATCATGTAATCATCATTGATTATATTTTTTATGAAAAGAAGAAATATGTGGAGAAGTTTTTAATAGAATTTTGTAACTCCCACATGGATATGGGAAATAGAGTAGCATACGGCAATGCCTCCTTGTTTTGTATGAGGCGCACATATGTAAACATTTATTGAAGAGGTCTCCGTACTCATGATATGGGTTCAAGTTCTAATGTAGATATACTTATGTCAGAGATCATAGTAGAGGCTTGAGAAGGAGAGATCTACAGGGACTTAAGTGTAGAGATCTCACTCTATGAGCTAGTGTTCGAGACTCTCATTGAGAGAAATCAATTGTGCTTGCTTCATGATAGAAATCCTTTATTCATATCAATATGTGATAGCGCCACTTACCGATATCTCCGTTGGGGAGACCTTTTTTTAATCTTCCGAATCCAGAGAATTCAAGAGCTCATCAACATCAGGTAAGTTCACAAGGGCGAGAAAATGCAGCCGATTTGTGTTTGATATATGTACTCAATTTGTGTGCATTGAATGTTGCATTGTCCAAGCTGGAGCATTGTTGAGATGATTGTCAATTGAGCTAATTACGGAGTTGTTTAGTCCCATACGAATGAACGATAGAAATTTGTTTATGTTGACGGGGCTATATATATAGTTCATATTATCTGTACTCGTTGAGAAATTTAATTGAAAAACACAAGGTTTCATCCCACTTTTTCACGTAAATAAAAGTTTTCACTTGTTCTTTGTTTCAGCATTTTTATCTTTATATCTGACAACAAATAATGGCACACAGAACTATTCAGAGGTAAAGTAACAGAGAGAACTATCTCATCTTACAGGGAAAACTACATCAAGATATGCCACAACTTTGTCCTCTGTATAGAAGCTTCATTTGCCAATTGCTTGCTTCAAAATAATGTGTGTTCCTTTTTTAATCTGGAATACCAAGAGACTATTTTTATGCAATGTTCTTTTTTAGTTATAGATAAAACAAGTTGGATGTACTCCCCTGAGGACTGCGCAAAATAAAGGATTCAAACTGCGAAGTGTTTCAATTGCCGTTTGCTTCCAACTTGTTCAAATCAAAACAAATTTAGTTGCTGAATTAATGGAAAACATGATCAAATTATAATCCCTAAAGGGATGTGGCCATTTATGGATCACAGAGACATTTGGTCTGGTAGAACTGTATCTTTTTCCTTATCGAAAGTGATACGTAAGTGAAAAAAATAGAGAACATGAAAAACCCATATTAGAAATACTTAAGCATGGATGAGCACAAAAGGATCCATCAAAAAGAAAGCAGTTTGAAATAAACGATCCAAAATCCAGTCAAATGGAAGGATCGACTACGTATCCGGTGAACAAGGAAATCCCACTCATGTCCTCTCGGATAAAAAAGATGAATGGATGATCAGCAACAAAATCCGTTAGCTTGGGCTTCTCCCTTCGAGAAGAGCCTACCAGAAGACCCATGGTAGCAGCAGCAGCTTCAGTTCCCGTCTCATCAACCTCGATAATTGCCTTGTGATAAATTCCTGAGATGTCCAAAACTTCTCCAGATTCTGTAATCTCACTTAATGGAGGCAAATGCAATCCCATGTTTTGGAGAAGCTTGTGCACTTGCAACTCATAAGAGAACTTGAATTTGGGGATCATAAACCGTCCAACTTGTACTCGTTCTTGGGGAACGTAACGTGCAAATGAGTCTTTTGATTGGGACAACTCCTCGACCAAATCCCACAGGCCATTCTTTGCGTCGGGGAGGAACATGTACATTGAAAAGGACCTTTCAGAATTTTCTCCTTGCTTGTAAGGAAGCTTGAGGACTTTGAAGCCCTTGAAGCATTTTATATATTGGGAAGACCAATCACTCATAAAGGGAACCTCCACTGATTTTCCATTAAGAAGGTGAAATGTTCTGTCAAATGAGTTACTGTGTCGGAACTCGTTCAACCAGTTGCCCTTGAAGTATAATGCATTCCCCATGATAATGCGCGTTAAGGAGTCCACCGAACCAGGACCTAGAATGCCCTTGATGAGGCCATCGGTCCGTTCTTCCACCCATGAGTTCACTCGATCTCTACAATCTTCCGCCTTGAAATTGAACGAAGTATCAGAGATTTTTCAATGAAGAGATTTACATAGCAATGTCAATATATAGAAAACTATAGAATAAAAGGAAGTCGAACTCTTCTAATTAGTACAAGATTGAGCAGAAGATGTTGTTAGAAAGAGTAGTACAAGCATTAAGTGATCGGACCTTATTGATGAAGTCAACACATTGAATCTCTGCCTTGAGGAGTTTCTCAACCAAATGCTGGAAGGACGACTTCAGGAAAATGTTGTTCTCCAACCATATTCCATTTGCGAATCTGATCCTCGGCCCACCCTCTTCCGATGCATTAGACAAGATCGGCAATATGACTTCCGAGAGGAGTGATTGTGTCTCCTCGATGTTGCCGGTCCTGAGAAATGACACCAACTCCTCTGATGTCTTCGATCCCATGGTAAGGAGGCCAAGTGAAGCATGAATCGACAAAGGCGACACCACAAGGTTGGTGGTTGTGTGTGCATCTTGAATTCTGGCTTGTGTGGCGATCAGGGACATGAGGTGAAGGGAGAAGGCTGTATAGTTACCAATGGTGGCAACATGGAGCTGCATTGAATGCATCGAAGACATTGCTTATGCATACACGGTTCTAAAAAGAATGTGTCCCTTCTATTTATAGATTTTGAGCTGGATATTAACTTCAAGCCTAAAAACAAAACAGCTCAAACGGATTAGAAGATCGTGTAAATGTTCTCACTTTAATATAATTTAATAAGCATTCTATCTATTAATAAATGGCATCCTATCAAATAATCCAACTGTGAGGGTTCTCTTGATAAATACTGTTTGCGGGGCAAAGCTAAGACTTGAAAAACAGATCAAACATCAGCTCCAACACAGACTCAAACAATGAATATGATTTAATCAGGTTTGACGGATGGTCAAAACCAATTATACTGAATAATTTGCCTGTTGAACCTATTGTACAAATCAGAAAATATACAATTCCCATGTGTATAATGCATAAAACAACATTTTAATGCTATATTTAAGTAGAAATTTTTATTTTAGGATTTTCTTCCAATTGACAAGATCGTTAATGGAATAAATATACGGGAGATCAAGACTCAAGAGAAGTATGGCACAAGTGGAGCATCCATCGGGTGTAGCAATGGAGATGGAGAAGGTGTCATGGGGTTGCGGACAATAATAAACAGAATGGTGAAGGTGGACTGCTGCCGTAGCAAGACATGTGATTCGGCAACTTGTGGAGGTTTTGATATATTTCATTTTTTGTTGGAAGACATTGTTCAACTAGCATACCATCGAAGTTGATGTTTTTTTAATCTATATTACTAGTATAAAAACTAAACCTTGACAGTTCTCATATTTTAGAGGAGACACAGTAAAATCATCCAAGGAAAGTGACGTCTTTCATTCATTTCCATGAATTTCCATTAGATCATCACTGCAAGAAAAAGTGCTTATAGTATTATAATCAAAGTTGTACGCCATCAAAGGTTTACACAAAGCCGATCCTTCCTATGATGGCACAAATTATCAACGACAAAGAAAGTTTACAAATCTGAAGCCGTAGATGCGCTTCAATCTTTGACCATGTGCCAAGACGCATCAGTGAGTTCTTTTCTTGGGTCTTTTTCTCATATTCATCTCTCTTGAGTTGGACACCTTTAAATAAGGGGCCAAGACTTCTTTATATAGGGATGGGCATGAGAGAATACAGAGACATTGAAGTTCTAAATCCCATAAGATTAGTGTCCTCCTACCCCCAAATAGTATTTGATTTCGTTATCCAAGTAGGACCATGCTTAATTGTGGGAAAAGGCTTTGTTGTTGTTGTATCCAAGTAGGACCGTTGCAAATGGGACTATTCATTATCCTATTACCAATTGAGCTTCCACATGGGGGAAACAGCCCAGCAAATCCCCCCCCCCCCTCAACGATGATGCAAACATGGAAAAAACCACACAGCAAATCCCCCCCCCCAAATCGATGATGCACAACTGCTCCAAACCTGCGACGACACGGTACCTCTCAAACTTCTGAACAACAATGACCTTATCATATTAGCAGCATTATCATTAGTATGGATCTTATCAAATACAAGTTGCTCCCATTCTAGCACATCATTTATCCATGATATCTGAGATGATGCTGTTTTGACTTTTCATAAAAAGCTGAGTACTTGCTAAAGATATATAGCACTCTGACCACTACGATAAATGATATATTTGCCTTGAAAAATTGTAAATCTCTACATGAACTAATCTATCGACAAGAATACATGAACTAATATATCGGCAAGAGTTCTTTACTTATTCTGTACCGGCAATAAATTCCACCTCTTGAGTAGACAAGGTCACATACTGCTGCAAACTTTATTACCATGAAGCAAAACCGCATGCATATGTCGTCAAATAGTCGGATATAGATCGTCTACCATCAACTTCACCTATCAAATCTAAGTCTGTCAGTTCAAAAGAAAAATCTTCTCTATCCAAAACAAAGATTTGTGTTGCTCGTGCCATGAAGATATTGTAAAATCCATTTAACTGCATTCCAATGCACTTTTCTTAGATTTGAGATAAACACGTTGACAACTCTAATAAAATGAGCAATATCATGCCTATTACATACCATAGTGTACATCAGACAACATATGGTAGATGTATAAGGAATCATCTCCATATCTTATTTTCTTCTGTTGTCTTTGGACTGTGCTTGATGTTTAACTCGATGTGTGCTCTAATAAGGATAGTCTAGAGGGAGGTTTGATCTCACAAATTACAAAAAAACGTGCAAATAAGGATAAAATCCGAATAAATAAGTTTCTATCGAATCGGCAACATAGCAACCATAAACAATATTTGTTTTCCATCACGAAATCATATGGTGACAAATTATTTATTCATAGTTTCGTAAGTCACATGAGTAGTACGTAGTCTCTAAAGCAAGAGACCTCGTACTGAAGGTCGATCCGTCAAACACTACACTCATGGACGCAATTATGAGTCCAGCAAAAATAAGAGAAGATACTCTCGCCTTGTTTCCCCATGTTATTTGTGAAGTAGCCATGTGTTCTCGCTGTGAACTTTGTCTCATGGAGTCCTCATCTTCTCCACAAGCACGGGGCTCAAAAAGAGAGACTTTTCTTTCTCCTATAGGAAGAGCCAACAGGAAAAAGAGAAGGGAGAATGAACAACCACTATGGAGAGGGAGAGGATAGGGAACAACCATCTTCTTATATATAAGAGTTAAACATCTATTTTGGTGGAGAGAATCCCACCAATTTCAAATCGGTGGAATCCCACCAATTTTATATCTTAATTTGACTTGTTCAGTGATGACTGATTTAAATCAATTATTACTTGAGAATAAGTAGTACTAATTATTACTTGAGGACAATATGCATACTGGTCATCAAAAATAGAAATCCTGCTCATATTAGATCAAGGAAATATGTAAATCACTTTATATTTAATAACAATGAATATAAATTATATTCAGATTAACATGCATTAATATTATACATGAATCATATATAAATTAATCATATTAAAAAATGTGAATCATCTTCACATTAACTCAAGTGCCCATTTCTAAATCAAATACACGCCTCCCAATCAACAATTTAAAGTTTTCCATTCCTCGTTCTGATTCTCAATTTCTTTGACAAATAACTCATAATCATATAATGATATACATGTTGTATTGATGGATACTTGGAGATAGTAACATTGAAATTATATAAACCATGTATATTGACTAAATATTAGATTAGATCTAATATCAAGATAATTAATCAATTGAAATATCCGATCAAGTCAGATAATGAACCATATCAACAATTGATTCTAAACTATTTCAGATCAATCTCCAACTCTTTGGATCTTGATTTGGCTTAATGAACTAATATTCGATCTAATAAATCTCATTCGTTCAAACCCCAAGCGGATTCACTAAAATCCATCATTTTCATCATGCCCTAGGAACGGAAAAGTCATGGTATACTATTACGACCGCATCGACATCGAGGATTCTCAAAACTCATGCATCTAACATATTGAAAGACCTTGGATAACCTCCTTCTCTAACCCACTTTTGCATCGACTTCTATCTCAATTGTACCTCTTTTTTCATATCTTCACTTGCCACAATTTTCTGGTGCTCAGATCTGGCCTGCAATTCTTCCACACTGAGATCTCGTGCATCCTCCGTCATGTCTAGCCGAGTTATTTCCACATCCACCTCAGCATGCTTCTGGTTTTGTATATGAATCAAATTCTTCTTGTAATTTTTAAGCATCTTTGCGTTGTCGATCCCTCCACTTACAACAATCCCCAGAACTCATCAATCAGTTCCTTAAAGGCATCTTCCAACATCCATGCTCTTTCGAACTTGAAGAAAGATCAGGGAAACATACAACCACCTGACTCCCATCATATAAGTGTGTAGCCTGATCTTGTCCCTGAAATAGCCCTTATCGAAGACAACGGAAACAACTCTAGCATCCCCACCGATGCCAGAAAGCGATCCAGACGTGATATGGATGAATTGCCCCGTCACGTATAACAGCAACTCGCTGAATCTAAGACCTCCAGCTCTAATTCTCTGATGAGATCCAAAAACTCTCTAGACCCTGAATCATGTCCTCTGTTCCCGTCCGAAGCAAAACTGTAACATTGAAATCCCCCCCCCCCCCAAGGAGCCACGAGATTCTCAGAAAATCATTCCTAATGGATCTCATCTCCTCCCACACCTTCGATCCAGAATAACCCCCGAATGGCCCGTAAATCGAACTCAGCATCACCCTCCCTGCATCAGATCTGCAGTCCAACACCAGCATCACAGAACCGCTACCCACTTTTTCATTCACTAATTGGAGAAAATGTCCATCCCGTGCCAAGACCACATTCACAGCACTTCCAACCCCCTGTGCTGCCCTAAACTCCAAAAGTCTAGGACCCCCTACCGATCTCCACACTCCCAACTCGCGATCTTTGTCTCCTGTAGAAACGCCACATTAACATGCCACAATCTCAAAAGACTTCCAACAGCACTTCTCTTCTCCCGATCCCCTAACCCCTGCACACTCCAACCAACAATCTTCATTAAGACCCATGCAGAGGGTTAACGACGGGTATGACAACCCCAAAAGACATTTCGCAACCCATGCATGAATGTCAACCGACTCGGCTCCTGCAATAACTTCTGCAGCAACTCCAGATTGCTCCAGGCTCCCCTCAACCCCTCCGCCCCACCCAAGCATTGCTTAATCACAGTCCTCCCCTGAAACCACCAATCCCCCAACCTCCTTGTCTTCCATCTCCCTTTCAAGCCACAATCAGACCTCTAGCTTTTGTCGTTTCCTAAAGAAAGAAAGTAATGAATTCGTTCGGGCTCTACCGGATCCCTCTCCCAGCGCAAGCCGCCGTACTCTACTCGCTCGCGTTGCAGTCACCATTCGCTTCTCGGTTTGGGAGGTCCGCTTCAACGTTGCGACCCCGATACTTCCTGATGGGAGAAAAGAAATCGATGTATTAGACGTACCCGAGGGCTCTCTTATATAGGAGAATAGCCTTGGGTTAATTACATAATAAGTGCACTGATAAAAAGAAATTAGAATAAAACACATGATATGCGATATTTTAACTTAACACTCCCCCTCAAGCTGGAGCATATATATCTATCATGCTCAGCTTGGACCAACACTTCTGAAACGGACTTCGTGCAAGAGCCTTGGTGAAGATATCTATTGTATGATCTCCTGTAGACACGTGAGATGTAGATATGAGTCCCTTCTGGATCAGATCTCGAGTGTAATGACAATCAACCTCAATATGCTTCGTTCATTCATGGAAAGCAGGATTATTTGCAATGAAAAGTGCAGCTTGATTATCACATAATAGTTGCATAGGAAGAGGAACGTCTATGGAAAGATCAGTCAACACCGATCTAACCCACATCATCTCTGTATTCCCTTGGGCCATAGATCTGTATTCAGACTCTGAACTTGATCTGGCAACTACAGTCTGCTTCTTGCTTTTCCATGAGACAAGTGAGTGACCAACAAAAATAGCAAACCCTGAAGTAAACTTCCTGTCCGTGGGGCATCCAGCATAATCAACGTCTGCACAAGCTGTTACCTCCAATGAACTGCCCCCTTCTGAATAGAAGTCCTGAACCAGGTGAGTTCTTCAAATATCTCAAGATCATATAGATAGCATCCATATGAGTCTTTCTAGGACACTCCATAAATTGGCTAACCTTGCTTACTGCAAACATAATATCTGGTCTGGTGATAGTCACATATAGGAGCTTCCCCACGAGTTCCCTGTACCTCTTGCTATCAACTTCTTCAGTGTTATCATCATACAGTTTCACATTTAGATCCATAGGCATCATAGCTGGCTTGCACCCAGTCATACGTGTCTCGGAAAGGAGATCCATAACAAACTTCCTCTGGGTCATCACTAGACCCCGGTGATTCCTGGCAAATTCTAACACCAGGAAGTAACGAAGGGTGCCAAGATCCTTGGCCACAAACTCTTTGCCTAGGAACTTCTAGGCTACCTGAATGCCTTGGGCATCATCTTCTGTTACAATAATGTCATCTACATAGACAAGAATGGCAATCGTACCTCGTTGTGTCTTCTAAACAAATAGAGAGTGGTCCGCAGTAGACCTCTTAAATCCATGTTGTTCAATCAATTCTGACAAATTTTGATACCACGCTTTAGGACTCTGCTTTAGTCCATATATGGCCTTATGCAGCCTGCATGCCTTCTGTGACTCCCCCTCAGCAGTAAACCCAGGTGGTTGTTGCATGTAAACTTCCTCGTGAAGGTCCCCGTATAGAAATGCATTCTTCACATCAAGCTGAAATAATGGTCAATCACGTGAAACAGCAACTGCTAGCAAAATTCGTAGCGTCGAGTGTCTCGCTACCGAAGAGAATGTGTCTTGATAATCCACCCCATATGTCTGGGTGAAGCCACGGGCCACCAACCTCGCCTTATAGCGATCCACACTTCCATCCGCATTATGCTTAATAGAAAATATCCATTTACAGCTAACTATGGAAGCACCATGTGGAGGAGGGACAATAGACCATGTCCCACGAGATGTTAAGGCTGTCATTTCTTCTTCCATCGTCTTACGCCACCTGTTGTATTGTAATGCCTCCATATATGTTCTAGGTATAGGAACCATGGAAAGACCAACAACAAACTTCTTGTACACATCTGAAAGATTATCCAAAGAAACATGTGCCGCAAGTGGGTATTTGGCACATAGACGTCGTGGCTTCCTTAGCGTAATAAAAATATCCAAATCATCCTCTTCAGCATCCTCTACAGCAGAGTCATCATGTACAACTCCAGTGCCATCAATAGAAACAGTGTTATCATGACATACCTTAGGCGTGGTGGAAGATATGGACGGCCGATGAGCAAAAGTGCCAGTAGAAGACCAGCGAGTGTAACCAATGGGTAAAAATTTCGACTGAGGTGGTGGTGGTGATGGTGGAGTTTGGCGTTCTGGTTCAGCTGATGTAATAGATGGAGGTGGAGGAACAACAATATCGTTTGCATTGTCATTGGATAACCTGTCACATGTAGGAGAAAAATATATGATAGACTCAAAGAAAGTGACATAGTATCTTCTACTCGTCGAATCATAACAGCGATACCCTTTTTGAGTACGAGAGTACCCAACGAACACACATTTGATAGCCCTTGGAGAGAGCTTATCACGACCAGGGATACAATTATGCACAAATGCGACAGACCCAAAGACATGAGGTGTGAGAGAAAAAAGGCCCTTCTCGAGAAACGCAATCAAGAAGGGGACCTTCTCGCCTAGGACTGTAGACGGCATACAATTCACCAAGTAGCATGCAGTGAGGACCACATCCCCCAAAAAAGAATGCGGGGCACGACTATGGATTAACAATGTCCGAGTGACATCAAGAAGGTGGCGATGTTTGCGTTCCGCCACACCATTTTGTTGCGAAGTGTAACTACAAGAAGTTTGATGACTTTGAGCTGAGGAAATCGGACAAATGTAATGTTGAAAATTCTAAAGCATTATCTGTCCGGATGACTTTGACATTGGTAGAGAAGATGTTATTAACTTCCAGAATAAATTTTCGAATAATAGCACCTGCATCAGACTTTTGTTTTAACAAGAAAATCCAAGATAATCTGGAGAAGTCATCAACTGCAACCATATAATACCGATGTCCCTGAAGATCAAGTACACGACTCGGACCCCAAATATCAAAGTGAAACAGTTCAAAAGACCGACTACTATGATGACTCGAACGAACAGGAAACGAAGACCTATGGTGTTTCCCAAGCTGAGAGGCTTCACAATTCAATGTTGTACGAGTAGATATCTGCGACAAGACATGACACATCTTCTGCAGAGGTAGACGGCCAAATCGGAGATGCCAAAGGAATGGAGAAATGGATCCGGAGGGGATAGTAGCAGCACCAGCACATGATGATATCGCAAGCTTATACAAGCCATTCTGCTCAAGGCCACTTCCAATCATCTTCCCAGTCAGTATGTCCTGAAACACAAAGGTACAGGAGTCAAAGATGGCACGGCAATGTAAATGTTTTGTAAGTTGGCTAATTGATAACAGGTTCATCTGTATGGTGCATGTAAGACATTATGAAGACTCAAAGCAGATGTCAGGGTGATCTCCCCCTGACCAACAATGGGTAACCGGACTCCATTGACAATGACCACAGATCATCCTGGGGCAAACGCTCTATAGGTAGTAAACTGTCGTCTGTCGCCACACATATGGTGAGAGGCTCCGGAATCCATAATCCAATCTGTCAGGTCCGAGCAAGTAGTACTGGTAAGTGCACAAGGTGTACCTGATGAGCTAGAAGACGCTCTGGCTGAAGCTGCATCATCCGTTGAACCTGGAGACGAAGGCGAGGGTGTAATGATCATATCGCGAAGTCGTGAGACGAGATCATCAAAGCGAGCAACTGGAAGAGGTGTCGTTGTAGTCGCAGTCTGCTCTACAACCCGTGCAGTGGCGGGATACCCATGCTTGTGAAAGCACGTCTCCTCAGAATGGTCTGGTCGATGGCAGTGAGTACAGGGGCCACGGTGTCTGCCTCCCCCTCTACTACGAGGTCCACGACCTCGAAAATGTGACGCTCCTCCTCTGCCACGATTGGCAGCCATAGCTGTAGGAGTAGGCTGGGTTGTAGATGCCGATGTAGTAGTAATCCTACTCAATCTCTTATATACCTCCTCCATTGGTGGAATATACTCGCCAGTCAGAAATTGAGTACGAGCAACATCATACTCTGAATCAAGGGAGGATAGAAATATTCCAGTCATCGTAGCATTTTTGTAAGCCTGTTGTTGCTCCGTATTGGTAGTGATCGGCATGAAGCTATACAGTCTCTCGAACATGCCTCGTAGATGAGAGAAATGTGCATGTAATGGCTTCCCATTCTGTTTCGTAGAAAAGTTGTCGAACTGTAACTGGAGAATTTTGCTCTCATTCTTGGACCGCCCATATGTCGCAGCCAGGATATCCCACATAGCCTTAGCTGTGGGTTGGTTCATAATATCATTTGCAATCTCCGTAGTCAGCATCCCAGATAGCCATATACGGGCATATGCATCATCTTGCTTCCATGTCGCATTGTTTCAGTCTTGTCCCCCGGCTCAGATTCAGTCAGAATGTGCTATTTGTTGTGGCACTGCATAAGGGTGCGGAACTGCATAGACCATAGTTCATAGTTGGTCCCATCCATCTTGATAACAGGGGCTGGGCCTTTGAAGGCACCCGAGGATGTAAACATGTCACCCTTGTTGTCTGACATGATTGATGAAGAGCCTAGGACCGACGTAGATAACCAAGTAAACGGTCTACAGAATCATTTAAGGGGGAGATTGAATGTGTAGACTTAAACAACCATCCCTAGGCCTTGTTGAGGCGCTGACCTTAGATATGTGCCTCCGGGAAAGGTCAGCTAGACCCGCAGTGGCTGTGACGACACCTAGGCCTCGTTGGAGTTTGACACGGTGTCGCTAGGGCAGCTGGGAGGTGCTGTACGGGCCCTTCAGGGGTTGCGCGTGCCCTCCAGAAGCGATGTGGGGCCGGTAGGGCGGTGTGGTACCGCCTAGGAAGGTGGGTTGCGACTGGAGAGGCACTGGACCGCCGGGAAAGGCAGGAGGCGATGCCTGAGTCGGCGCAGGAGACCGCCTGTGAAGGCGGGGCAGCACCTGACGCGGAGCGGTATCGCCGAGAGAGGCGAGGGCGGCACCTGGCGCAGTGCGTAACCGCCAGGAGAGGCGGGTTGCGCCTGAGAGCGACGTGGCTGTGAGCCCTGGGCTCGGGGTTGCACCGCCTGTGCGATGGGACGGTGGGAGATAGGCGTTGGGGCGCGAGTGGCGGGGGGGGGGGGGGGGGTGGAGGGGCTTAGGGTTAGGGTTTTGGGTGGTAGTAAACGAAACCCCGATCTAGGATCACTGCTCCGATACCATGATGGGAGAAAAGAAATCGATGTATTAGACGTACCCGAGGGCTCTCTTATATAGAAGAATAGCCCTGGGTTAATTACATAATAAGTGCACTGATAAAAAGAAATTAGAATAAAACACATGATATACGATATTTTAACACTTCCAAAAGTCATAACACCCCCTCCTCAAGTATCACGGCCACACCATCATCACTTCCTATCCGTGGAGGCCGAACGGCTCTAGAACCTGCAAGGATGGGCCTCTCCAGCATGCCCCCATCGTTGCAAATTGATGCCACAATAGCCTCAACAGAGGTGGAGGAGTTTACTATACCATCGCCTCACCTGCAAAAGTATCGAGAGTCGGCTCGAAGGATGCCACTGCAATCATACCCGAATTACGGTGCTGGCGACACGGAAGATCCGACAATCCAAAAAGCCCAGGTTCGAAAGAGATCCATATCCCTCCACTTCAAAAACCAATCCTCTCATCGAAGTGAAGTTACCACCTGAGTAAACGGGTATCAACCAGATCCGATCGACAACATGATAGCTACCATTAATCGAATCATATCCACCTGCCAACTCGAACCGACTCCCCACACGACTACCCTCCCCTTCAAAAGCATCCTCTCCTTTGTTGGGGATTAGGGCAAAACCCCCAAAAGCTCAAAACTGTAGCCCAGAAATTTCCGCACGTAATCGTCGCATCATTCGTGCAAATCGCTCGACCGTTGGAGGTCCCCTCGATCGGAACTCCGACGACCACCAACTTGTCCACTTGCTCAACTCCCCTCGCGTCACCTCCCCTCGCTCAACTGCAACCACAACTCCATCCGAGCGCAAGCTCTATCACCCTCTTCGACTGCTCCACATCTCCAATCTAATGCACCACCGCCCTGCCAACCGTAGACAACTCGAGTTTGAAGCATGGGTGCCCCATCCGGAACCACACCACCTCTGGCAATGCCCATGGAGTCTTTTCATCATCACCAGGACCTCTCACTCCTTGCCAGGGAGCAGTCTAGTCCAGAGTACCTCGTCGACTAAACCCACTCACCCCAAAGCTTCACGATCTGTGCCATGACCACGACATCTCACCGGTAAGCCTCGGACCTCCACCACCCATCTGGGGTTCACCTCCAAGGCTCCATCTCGCAACCTTGGCTTCCGCCAATTCACCTTTGGCCAGGAAACCACCAACCTCCTTCTCCACTCCACAGATGCACCGTGAGGAATTCGAAGCCAAATAGCGTCTTTCACGCTTCCCAATTCTTTCCCCTTCTCCATCGATTCCAAAACCACCATCAGATCCTCCTTCTACCTTCTGCAATAAGTATGTTGTTGATCGGGTCATCATGCTTCCTTGACTCTTCCTTTCTACTCATTGCATATGTGGTGCCCGAACCCACAACATCCTTTCTCGGCATGCACTCTTTACGAAGATGCCCTTCCCTATTGCATCAAAAACACATCAGAGCACCAACATAACAATGGGTCACCTTGTGCCCCTCCAGCCCGCACTTGAAGCACCAGATCACTAACACCACTCGCTCCCAACGACCCTCCTCGAAGGTAGCCCTCCCTCTAACCTCTCTCGCAGATTCTCCCACCAGCCGCCTCAGATCTCCTCTCATGAGCTTCATCGTTGATAAAGCTTAGGTTTATGGAACCCTCAAATGTCCTAAGACTAGGAGATCACTACCTCCATAAATCAAGACAGTCTTAAGTTATTGGGTACTTGAAAATGTAAGACTAGGAGATCACTACCTCCATAAATCAAGACAGTCTTAAGTTATTGGGTACTTGAAAATGCCTTCAATGAGGTTCTCCATCGCAGGATTGGAAATGGCTTACCATTCCCACTGCACAACAAATGTCTGATCTTGGATACATCATGGCATACACGCTTCCTATAGCTGATGCATAACCGCATTCATACATAATATTCCTATCCTCAATAAATTGAGTTATCATTCATTTAGATAGGTTAGTACCATATCTTAAGGTAAGTAAGCTTTTCTTAGAGTTATCAATGTGGGACCTTTTCAAGATCTTTTTGATATATCCTTGTTGTGGAAGTCTCAATACCATCTTTTCTCTATTTCTAAATAACCTAAACCACAAGATATAAGAGGCATTCCCGAAATACGGGACAACCAGAACTTTAACATTGGCCATGATCCCAACATAATTCTCAATGACATGTCCCAACATAATTCACAATGAGCGGGATGTCATCTACATAAAGTAATTCCCAATGACATGTCCGTGTGAGATCTTCATTTCCTGGAGTTGAACAATGTCCCCCTTCGCCTCCATGCACAAGCCTCGGACCACCATTCTCTTCTCTGGCCTCCCCAGGCCCCTCATGTTCTAGGTTAAAATGTCCATTTGGACACAACCTTAGCTCTTGACGACAGTGCCTAAACAGTCCACCAACTAGCGGTCACTCGTGAGCTCCATCGCCCACGTGACTTGGGTGGTCAAAGCTCCTTCAGTCGTCGAGCCTTCCCTCTGCAGGCAAGTCCCATTCACATGCTCCAGGGGGATACGTCCAAGGCACAAGGATCCAGATATAGAGGCAATGCTCCCGATGTCTCTCCATGAATGCTCCAGGGCATCGCATACGGTCAATCGCCATCTACTTCTGATACCGCTTCCCATACAGCCATGGTAGTGAGAGCCTAAGGGATAAAGTCCCCCCACTATTTGTAACCACCCTAGCACGCACATCCAAAGGAGCCTCCTCGTCTGCCAAGCTAGAGAGGGGTTCTTCTGCCCTTTTGTCAAACCCCTGGAGGTATGTCGTGGCTCCAATGCCCTTCTTTCCCCTTCAGTTGCCAAGGGAAGAGACAAAGTCACTGAGCCTTGCCATCCGACAAAGAAGCCAGGGTGTTTACCCCAAATCGATGGATCCATCTAGGTCCAAGTCTGAGGTAGAGCAACCTTGGGTCCAATGAGAACCACCGTGAACTGACCCATGTAGGCTTCGGGCGCAAAGAGAGTAGCAGACCCCTGAGGTCAGGCTCGGAAAATAAGCGACCCGAACCAAACACAAGTCCCATACTCGAAAAGGATTCATGTGCTGGAAGATCCAATTCAGGAGCTCCACCAGCAGCATCGACAACAGCATTGCCCAACTCTGCTCAAGGTATCAGCTGTGGAGGGGTGGTAGCTCCATCTCCCGACAACAACATCACGTCCCCATCAGGCCCGTCGACATAAAATTCCTCCACCTCAACTGGGAATGTGACCTTCTCGATGCGCATCATGACCGCAGAGGGGATACGGGTACCTCGAACGAACATCTCAACCATTACGTGCAGATCCAACCACTTTGGGAGTCCATCAAAGATGATTGAGATCGCCTTCTCGTGCTCCACCATCAAAGTGTTGATGGAGCTCGCATCCCGGGCACGAAGAGGGATCCCCTTTAGTCGCAGCAAATTGTAGTAGAAGTCACAATCCAACCCAACCCTCAGAGTAGGGCGATGCCATCGCACGAATCTCTAGCGCTGACTACCCCAAGTTGCAGCAACCATGAGACCTCATCTTCCGAGAGACCCCTTGTGCAAACGAGAGAGGACCTAGAGGAGTGGCATCACCTCCAAAGAGCAGTCCCACCTTGATGTTGACGTCCACCATTCCCACCTGCAAGCAACCCTCTCGGCACAAGCAAACTCCCACCAGCACTCCCGCCAAAGGATGAAGGGGAGGCAGACTACCTTTCGCTCCTTCGTGGGTCCCCAACCCCCAAGCTTCGAGCAGGTTTTTGGTTGATTACAGCCACTCCAATGATGACCAAAACCCCCCATTTGAAGCATTTGAGTGCATTTCTGCACAACACTGCACAATGGCCCCTCTCCCTACTTGAAGCACCCTGTAAACCTTAAGCCTTCCTCGACCGACTACAAGGAGCCATGAACCGACCTCCAGGATCACTTTGGGACCCACGAATTGCCCATCGAGGCGGCACTGCAACCTCTACCTCGCCTCCCGACCAACAACTGCCAACCTGCATCATTCCCCTGAGTTACTGCCTCGATCTCCCGAGTGCCTCGACAGACCACCGAAAGCCAGTCGTCATTCACCACCACAATAGGAGACCTACCTCAAGGCCTCGATTTAAATCTCTTGAGCTCGCGTTAAATTGCAAGAAACCCCCAAGCTCCCTTCGTCGTGCTGCGCGTCGCGTTATATCATCTTCCCAATCGCCCTATGCATTAACCATCGAGACATGTTCATTAAGTGACCTTATACATTACTTGTTTAAACTATGAATTAATTAAGTTAACCCCATCCTAATAATTAATCAATTAAGTCTATCTTGACTTAATTAGATAATTTGAGTGATAATATTTAATGTAATATAAGACTAATCCAAATAACATGTTCTAAACTTGAATATTAATCTAAGTATAATATTTTATGTTGTATACGCATACAACATGTAAGCAAAGTTCACGAATGTGGTATGTGTATGCGTTCGGATAGGTCACCGCATAGTGAATAAGCGACATGTGGTGCATATGTGGTTCTCTAACTTTTAACTTGTAAATAAATATAAATATATACTTAAGTCTTGAAATTATGCCAAGAAGATCTAGAAAAATACTTTCATGTAGAGCTTAGAACAATCTCTGTTGATTAAAAAATTAGCATATAACAGTACCAATCACCAATATCTAAGTACTAAAAAACAACAGAAATAACACTACTACTAAATGTATTATTTCCGATAGTATGTGATAATCTATGATTCAACAATGAAATACTACTTAAAACATAAATTTTTTATCCAATTCTAGAACCACAAAAAAACACATGTCGATTATCCCGAGATCGGTCGGCTCTTCGGGTTTGGCTTTCCTGCCTACCTTCGAAAAGTAGGGTCCATATTTCTCATTAAAAAAATAAGAAACTAGTAAATATATATAACAATCTTAAGAACATTATTATATGAGAAATGTTGGAAGAATAAGAGTTGTTTATTCCAGAGAGCCCTAGGATCTCTTATATAGAGAAACCCTGTGGGTAAATTACATAAGATGGAACATATAAGAATAAAAAGAACAAACAGTACACATACTAAAAAGAACAAACAGTACACATACTACATAATTCTTTCGACACCCCCCTCCCCCAAGATGGAGCATAGATATCGATCATGCTCAGCTTGGAAGTACACTTCTGCAATGGTCCTTTGAGTAACGGTTTGGTGAAGATGTCGGCAGTCTGCTCCTCAGAACTAACATGTGAAGTAGAAATCAGTCCCTTCTGGATCATGTCTCTGGTGTAGTGACAGTCTACTTCAATATGCTTGGTTCTCTCATGAAAGGCAAGATTATTGGCAATGAACAATGCAGCTTGATTATCACACTGTAGCTGCATGGGTAGAGGTACATCTACATGCAAGTCTTCTAATACAGCTCGGATCCACATCATTTCCGTACTTGCTTGTGCCATAGCCCTATATTCAGATTCTGCACTAGATCTAGCCACAACTGTTTGTTTCTTGCTTTTCCAAGAAACAAGAGAGCTACCCACAAACACAGCAAATCCTGAGGTAGACTTTCGATCCTTAGGGCATCCTGCATAGTCAGCATCCGCACATGCAAAAACAGATAAATTGGTTTCCTTTCTGAACAGCAATCATGTGCTTGGAGACGATTTTAGGTATCTGAGTATCATATATATAGCATCCATATGTACCTGTCTCGGTTGTTCCATGAACTGGCTGACCCGGCTAACTGCAAAGGCAATATCATGTCGGGTTATAGTTATGTAAAGAAGCTTCCCCACCATTTCTCTATACCTTCTCTTGTCAACTTCTTCCGTATCATTATCATGCAACTTCATACTCGGGTCCATAGGAGTGGTAGACGGTCTGCATCCAACCATGCCCGTCTCAACAAGCATATCTGTAATATATTTCCTCTGGGTCATTACTAGACCATGTGCATTCCTGGTGAACTCCAACCCCAGAAAGTATCGTAATGTACCAAGGTCCTTTGTAACAAATTGACGACCCAACACTGCTTTGATCATCTCTATCCCCTGAGCATCATCTCATGTAATCCTCGAGTAGTCCTCTGGATGAACAGTGAGTGATCTGCATTGGATCTCTTGAATCCATGTTCTTCAATCAGATGTGACAGCTTCTAAAACCATGCCTTTGGGCTCTGTTTAAGGCCATATATTGCCTTATGAAGTCTGCACACCATATGAGTCTCCCCCTCAGCAGCAAACCCCGGAGGCTGCTACATGTAGACTTCCTCCTGCAGATCTCCATACAAGAATGCATTTTTAACGTCTAACTGGAACAAGGGCCAATCACATACAACAGCTACAGAGAGAAGAATTCGAAGAGTGGAGTGACGGGCGACTGGAGAGAAGGTATCCATATAGTCCACTCCATAAGTTTGAGTGAAGCCTCGTGCCACTAGCTGTGCCTTGTACTGATCAAGACTACCATCTGCATGATACTTGACAGTGAATACACATTTGCAGCTAACAACAGAAGCTCCGACTCTGAAGCGGGAACCAAGCTCCATGTGCCCCACGACTGTAGGGCAGCCATCTCCTCCTCCATTGCAGTCTGCCAGCAATCAGATTTCAATGCATCCTGATAGGTCTTTGGGATCTCCACTGAAGATAAAGCCACTGCAAGTCGCTGAAAGTCCCCTTTGAGGCGATGAAAGGAGACCTATGAGGCAAGAGGATACGAAACACATCTGCGTTTTTGCTTTCTCATCGCAATAGGAACATCCAGATCATCAACCATTGAACTCGTCGAAGCTGATTCGCCCTGCAATGATGCACCCTGCATAGGCACACTATTCGACCCATCATTAGTAGTAACATCTGAACATACCTAGGGCGTGCTGGATTGGATGATTGGCGTGGAGCATGAGCAGGACCAGACCACCGGGTATAAAATTTTGGTAGTGGCGAGACAAGCGGTTTTGGTGGAGGTGGTGGTGGTGGAGGAGCTTACAAAATGTTAGGAACTGGATTGGACAATGGAGGACTCACCGTAGGAGAAGGAGGGACATAGACCTCATCAGTAGATCTGTTAGAGATCAATCTGTCACCTGCAGGTGAAAAATACATAACAGACTCGAAGAAAGTGACATCAATACTGACAAAGTATTTCATGTTAACCGGATCATAGCAACGATATCCCTTCTGCGTCCGAGAATAGCCCACGAAGACACATTTGACATCTATAGGTAAGAGCTTGTCAAGACCTAGGGATAGCTGATGAACAAATGCAACAACTCCAAAAACACGAGGGGTGAGTGAGAATAATTCCTTATCTGGAAAAAACAATAGAAAGAGGAATTTTCTCACCAAGGACCGTGGACGGCATACGATTACCAAGTAGCAGGTTGTACGAACGGCATCTCCCAAAAAAATAGGAGCAGAACACTGGATAAGTAGAGTTCGAGTAATGTCAAGAAGGTGACGATGCTTTCTCTCAGCAACTCCGTTCTGTTGGGAGGTGTAGGCACATGTAGTTTGGTGTATAATGCATTTTGACAAAAGAAATTGTGAGAGAGACCGAGTACAAAATTCCAACGTGTTATCAGTACGAACATATTTCACATTGGATGAAAAGACATTGTTCACTTCATTGATAAGATTTTTAATAACATCACCAGCTTCAGATTTATTCTTTAACAGGAAAACCCACGACAGACGAGAGAAATCATCAACCACGACAAGATAAAACCTGTGCCCCTGGTGATTAGGGACACGACTGAGACCCCAAATATCAATATGGAGTAACTCAAAAGGGGAGCCACTGCTCCGACTCTGACGACTCGGGAAGCTAACTCTATGATGCTTTCCAAACTGACAAGCTTCACACCGAAAGGACGAACTTGGAGATATCTGAGGCAAGAGATGACGCATCTTCTGTAGAGGGAGGTGGCCAAAGCGTAGATGCCATGTATATGGACAGACAGAGCCAACATCATGAGAGAGACTCCAGCATATGAACTCCTGTTGAGACGACAAAGACCGTCCTGCTCAGAACCACAACCAATCACCCTGCCCGTTAGAATGTCCTGAAATATAAGAGAAGATGGGTCAAATATAGCGCGACAATGCAAATCTTTTGTTATCTGACTAATAGATAGTAAGTTCATCGAAAATTTCGGGGTATGTAAGACATTCTTGAGATGCGTGGAAGGGGATAACAAGATCTCCCCCTGTCCAACAATGGGGGAATGAGTCCCATTGGCAATGATCACCGACCTCCCTGGAGAAATCTCTCTGTATGAGATAAGTCTGTCTCTGTCTCTACATAGATGGTGCGTGGCACCAGAGTCCATGATCCAATCGGAGATGTCTGAACTACAACATGTGGTAAAGGCACATGCACTACCTGAGGTACTAGCCGTGGCAGAAGTACTGGAAGAAGCAGACGCAGCTACATCAGAAGGGCCTCCAGAAGACTCGGTAGAAGCAGAAGGCATAATATCCCGTAACCGAGCGACGACTTCTTCAAACCTCTGATCCGAAGTAGCAGATGATGGAGATGCAACATGATCTGCCACCCGCGCTGATGCTGGAAAGCCATGCTTCGAATAGCATGTATCCCCCGAATGACCTGATCGGTGACAAAAACTGCAAGGTGGACGAGACCGACTACCACGACCTCCAGTTCCACGACCACGACCACGAAATGAAGAAGAGGAATCACCTCTCCCTCTGGAAGCAGCCATCGCAGAGGGGGGTGGTGTAGATGTGCTGGATGGAACAGAGATGCGACTAAGCCTCCGGTAGACCTCCTCCATAGGAGGAATGGTAGCATTTGCGAGTATCTGTGATCTGGCCGCATCATATTCAGGATCAAGAGCCGCAAGAAGGACTCCTACCATGGTAGCATTACGAAATGTATTCTGTTGCTCTGGTGTGGCCGTCAGAGGGATAGTGTTGTAGAGTTTCTCAAACATCCCCCTAAGGGATGTATACAAGGAGTGAAGTTGCCGTCCATTCTACTTCATAGTGAATATGTCGTGCTGCAGTTGTAGCATCTTGGTTTCATTTCGAACCTGGGAATATGTCGCCGCAAGAATGTCCCACATCGATTTAGCGGTGGGCTGATGGAGGACATCATTAGCAATCTCCATCGACAACGTGCCGGACAGCCAGACTTTGGCATACGAGTCGTCAGCCTCCCAAGAGGCATAAATCCATGTCTTCTCTGTTGGCTCATCCTCGGTAAGAATGTGCTTCTTACCGTTTGACTTCATGAGACTCGTGAACTGCATCGCCCAGAGCTCATAGTTCGTCCCGTCCATCTTCACTATTGGCGCAGGACCTTTGAACGCGCCTATGGAGGGCATATCAACCTTGGATTCTAACATATCGCCGCAGGAGAAGAACTAGGGTTTGTAGACAGAGTGACAGATGTCTACACAAACTGCATAGGATTTGAGTGCGTACGTAGACGTTACGCACCCGAATCCATAGATATGGCGAAGTAGGCGGCTACTACCAAGCCAGCAGGGGGCGTACCGGTGCCGGCTAGAACAAAGCCGACAGGATGCGGGGCCGGCTAGGGCAAGGCCGGTAGGGGGCGGGTGCCGATTAGGGCACGGCTGGAGGCGGGAGGCGGAGACCCGGGGCAGGAGGCGGGGGCCGGAAGGCGGGGCTGGAGGCAGAGGCGGGGCGAGAGGCGGAGGCAGGGAGCCCAAGAAGGTCTGGCGGTGGCAGCGGTGGGAAGAGAGAGAGGGGGGGTGGGATGAGAAGAAGCCTAGGGTTTAGGCTCCGATACCATGTTGGAAGAATAAGAGTTGTTGTTTATTCCAGAGAGCCCTAGGATCTCTTATATAAAGAAACCCTATGAGTAAATTACATAAGACGGAACCAAGACCTTAAATGTCGGTTTCGGTCACCATTTCGGTACTGACCAAAACAGAATTTCGATGGAATTTCGGTGGAATTTCGACCGAAATTTTGGTCATTTCGGTCATTTTTTGTACTAGGGCCCCCATATTTCGATCATTTCGGTCGAATTTCGATTTCGACTGAATATCGATATTTGACAGAAATTCGACCGAATTTCGCTGAAATTTGAGGCCATGGACGGAACATAGAAGAATAAAAAGAACAAACAGTACACAGACTACATAATTCTTTCGACAAGAAATTATACTACCATGGAGTAACAAGCATGGAAAGACAATATTTAACTATATATATATGGAATAATTATATCTCTAGATTTCTTTCAAAAAATATATCTATAGATATGAATCTATCTAATCAAGTTTTGATTGCATATACGCACCAATCTTAAAAAACCATATCAGACGCACAGAAGAATAGAAAGATTAATATGAAGATGGGAATGGGAGATAAAGACGGGTTGTAAAGTTGCAATTGTAGCATTAAAAACTCTACCAATTAAAAATGTCAATCCTCAACACAGCAGAACCTTACAATAACAATATCTGGAGGTCCCTGATGCAGCAGCAACTTCCCAACATAGCGACGCCTCGCAGTAGTACCTCACAATAGCAATATCACAAGGCCCTCAATGCAACAGCCCTTGCAGCAGAGGGGCTTGGGCAAAGGAGGTGCCTCCAACAGAGACGATGGGGAGGGGGCTCAAAGATGATGGAGGTAGTCTATAACAGCAGAGACGGAGTGGGGAGGAGAGGTGATGGTGAGAGGTAGTGTTAGGAAGTAGAGCGGAGAAGATGGGAAGGTAGGGTTTGTGACGAAAACAAGGGTTTCATGAGGGAATGGAAGAACTTGTGTGTGTAGAGTGGGGGAGGACTTCAATGTGCTTGCATTCTCGGAACTCCCCAAAAGGCCCTCCCAGTAAAGTATTTGGGAATCCGCTTGTGCTTGGAAAACTAAAGGTGGAACATTGGATCCCCTTGATCGAAAAATTGGAGAAGAAGTTAACGAGGTGGAAGGTGAGGTGCTTATCACGGGGGGAGTGGGGGTGCAGACTCACTCTCCTTAAGAATGTGCTCTAACTGATACCTTTGTTCTATCTATCAATGTTTAACTCCCACAAAGATACATCATCAGCGGGAAAGAATTATGAGAAGGTTCTTCTAGACATCTTTTGGCCATGAGAGGAGGGGTGTCGCTTTGGTGGCTAGGGATGTGGTCGCCATGCCATGCAATATGGGATGCTTGGGAGTTTTGAGTTTGTGTGAGATGAACAAGGCTTTGTTATCAAAATTATTAAGGCGCATTGAGGTCTGGGAGAGGACCTTGTTTGTATACTCTTAAGAACGATTTATAAGGGGCACAAAGGAAGAGGGAGTGGAGGAATATGCTAGGGGGTCTATCCTTATTCTAGAGAAATATATGTACAATGAGGAGCAAGCTCGAGCCTCTCTTCTACCGGATTTTGGGGGACAATATCATGTTTAAATTTTTGACAATCGTTGATCGAAGGAGGGAGCACTATCTGATAAGTTTTCGAGGTTGTTCGCATTGGTGGTGGATAATCAAACCTAAGTGGTTGAAGTTTAATCACCTTCAAACCAGGGGAAGGAGTTTCGCTACCAAAATTCAGGTTCCCTTTATCAAAGGAACAAATAACAAAATTTAGGGTCCTGCTGAAGGTGTTGCGGACCTTTGAAGGCCTTGGCTATAGTAGGGACCATTAGGAGTGGTACGGCTCATTCTCTGTCAAGGGTATCTATCGACATTTGCTCTCGATGGTAGCTGTGCTAAGTCAAAAGATGGTAAGGGGCTATAACTTGATCAGGAAGATTACAATGCCGTTAAAGATAAGATTTTTGCTTGGATATTCGACATGAGAGGCTAATGACGAAGAGACTTCGTTGTCGCATCATTCCAGGGAGAGGTTGCTTCGCTCCTCCCCCACTTTTCATCCCACAGAACCCCAACCCTAACTAGTACTTCCCTAGATGGGCATGTCGGCAGCCTTATTCTCTACACTCTATCCATAACCAATGTTGCTAACAGAACCAAACTATAATGAATGTTCAAATTCGGTTCGATAACAAAATTCAAGGGTTCGAGTTCGATTTGATATGAGTTTGATAGCATAAGTCCGAGTTTGAGCCCTATATAAAAAGGAATGTTGAGTATGATTCATGGCCTCAAATTTCAACGAAATTCCACCAAAATTCTTCGAACTGTAGGCCACCAAAATCGAAACGCACCCTTGTTTCTTTTTCCAGGATTTCAACAAAATATCACCGGAATGTCAACGAAATTTCATCGAAGTTACATGTATTTTCGGAAAAGCAACAAAAATAAGGGAATCTACCCTTCACTTTCATCGAAATTTACGTATATTAATTGATTTTCACTTATTTATTCGCTAATGTGTTAAGTTGTTAGAGTTATTTACATTGTTTAAAGAAGTTTCTTTAGTTAGTTTCAATATTTTTTATCTAAATCCAAACCAATTCAGTTAGACACAATATTTAAGAGTTAAATTAAAGTTTTAACCGAAGATATTAATATTCTTTGTTTTTTTTATTTTGATATATATGTTTTAATTAGTAGTTATCCTATTTGTCACATCATTCTTATTGAAGAGGTGCTCACATGTCACCATTCTCGTCATATTCAAGAAGAGAAACCGATGGCTTTTAATTACGGTTCCAAATCTGGTTCCGGTTCTGAGTAGCATATTACTTTTTTTTGTTGAGACGATTGGATGGAAATTAAATGTAATATATCATATTAATATCTTATTATTAACAAAAAACTATCTTTCTATCTCATTTATTGAGTTAAAGAATATTAGAGATCGTTATTTTTTAAAAATGAGTTTTCAAGTAATTTCCCCAAATTTCCAGCTATTTCATCAAAATTCCACCGAATTTCTCTTTTCAGGATTACCAAACCCGACATTTAAGGCCTTGGTATGATTCGATGGTATTTCTTTAATGATTTGATTCAAGTCAAACTTATTAAAATTAGCAAGTTTGAAATTAGTTCAAAACTGGAGTTCACTAAGTTTGATAGTCAAATAAGCATTAATAAAAATTGAAAATCATTCAAGTTAAACCCAAGCAAAGCCCTACCGATACCATAGTTTCGTTTTGAAGCAACCTAAGTGCATTTACGAAATGAAAACGGTGAGAAACTGATAAGTAGCCCTAAAAATGCCCCCAAACTGATTTAAAATGAAGTATAACTGGGTCTCAAAGCACAGTCGAACTAAGGCCTGAATATTCCAGGCAACATGAGGGAGTGATTATCTAAATGATTATAAATCATTTACTTGCGATTAAAATCCGACTGTGAAATATTGTCTGTACTGTCATGGCACTCATGGGTAGATAATGCAATGCCAATTCCACGCGATGTGTCTAACCAAAATGTTAACATTAGGAAACTTATTTTGATGGCCCACATGTAACAGTAAATAAATAATGTTCAACCAAACCAAATGTGCATCACAGTCAGCCAAAAGATGAAAGGGGAAATAATAGGAATTAGAAAAGATGGCAGCGCTCGTTACCCACAAGGGCCACAACACAATGGAGGGGTCGAGCATAACTTTAGCTTTGTCTGGCGGCGGTGGCAGGTCCAGGGCACGTGAAAGGTCGTCAGGCGGCGGCTGGGTGTCACGGCGGCGATGTCGTTCGGCGAGAAACGGTGGAGGCGGCGCTGGGGAAAGGAGGCGGTGGGGGGTGCGAGGAGAGGCCGTGGATTTGGAACAGACAGTGTGGAGTTGGCAGCGAGGTAAAGTGGCCACAGAGGGCGGAGGAGATGGTGTTGCTGGAGATGGCGGTGACGGGGAGAAACGGCGGAGATGGTGACGGGGCGAGGAAAGGGGGAGGACGGAGGAAGAGACCAGAGAGGGGTTAGAATTTAGGTTTACGGGAGAAATAAGTAAATTGCTTTTTATGTTATTTCAAATCCCAAATTACCCACAAATTTAATCAATTAAAAAATTCAACAAATCAGATGATAAGAGATAATGAAGTATCAATTAAATTTTACACTAAATCAAATTTACTTGGAACCTTTACGTGTGTGTATAGGGAATACTTCAAATGATGTGACACCTCGTCATTAACTAAGAAAGCCACACAGATATGGCCATTCATGTTAGAGCCTTAGATTTTACTAATAACTTTGTTGTATATTTGTTATGTAACTTGATTGACTTTCCACGTAGAAGCTCAACGATGAAAAGTATAGAAAATATGAAGCCTAGTCGAAGCATAAAAGCATGATTCCCAACCGACGCAACTTGAAGTAGCTAGCTCTAAAAAGCTCAAGGATCATAAGCAAAGGCTAAAAAGCTTTAGACTTTTATTTCAAAAGCTTAAATGCATCTATAGAGAAGATTTGAAGGCATTTGAGATCAAGATCTATAAAAAGAAGACTCAAGGTTACTTCTGCAAGTTATGACGAGTCGGACGGTTTACATAGTTTTTATTTGTCTTGAAAAGCAATCTTATAGTTTTTGTATTTTCCTGATTAGCAAGCAAAAAATAAGCCAAAATTTTCAATTTTATCAACAAACTAATTTTTGGATATATGATCGATCATCCTGACACTTAGATCGATCACCCTCGATTGATCGATTTATAATATTGATCAACCATTCCTTTCCTATTTTTTTTATCTGATCAATCAACCTTTTTTCACCTCTGACCAACCGACCAACCACCTTTTTATCATTATTGGTCATTTTTCAATTTATTGTTCAACGGTCAAGAAAATATATGAATTGGTTACCAATTCACTCATTTCACTTCGAATATATTATTTTCAACATTATCACATTTAATTCATATTACATATTTTTGTAAATACATTGAGATTTTTGTAAAATATATATCCTTTACGTAAAACATGCAGTTGGTCTCCAAGTATCACTCTTTAATTAATACGATCTTATTGATTACAACAATCATGAAAGATGTTATTATCATTTCTGAAATCTAATACATATTTTTGTAAGGTATAATATTGTTAGTCAACTTTTAGGAATTATTTATTCCATTCATGTTAAATTTATTTCTATTTTAGTCGTAACATGTCAAGGATTGTTATTGTAATGTATACTATTGGTTTGTAATTGCGAGACTTGTAGTTGTGATATAATAAATTTCGGTCATGCCAATATATTTCGTTTCACACCATCCTTTTAGAAAATTATTGGGAATGGCATAATTAATAATTATTGGTTCCCCTAAAGTAGAATGTACTACGACGTGGATTATATTAAAATATCCATTAGTTGGGTTCAAACAACACTTTAGGAAATATAGTTGGATGAAAAACACATTGCTTTGTTCCCATTCCCTCTTTTTGTGCATGTTTTTAGGAAATTTAGTGTAATTTATACAATTGTTTTGTAGATACATATGTTCATTTTATAAGATAACAACATTTTGGTCATCCTTATTCCACCATCTTTTTTCTGGAAATTAACAGGAGCATTGTAGTTAATATGTTCTGTTTTCCCTAAAAATAGAACCTAATTAGTCCATCTCGCATTTTAGGGAATGTAGTTGGATAGAAACTACCTTATTTTTGTCAAAATGATTATAAATCCCACACCTTCATCCTTCATCCAAAGTTCAAAATATGTGAAAGGTGGTACCTCATTTAAAAGGAACTTATGCCTGCGTTTAGGGAAGAGCATTGGATTGGGCCCAAGCTCGAGCTTTTCTGTAAAATCATGACCAACTCCGAACCCGGCCCGCAAATACTTGGGTCGGGCCTGGGTCGGATTGGCATGCTATCTTAAAAATTCAAGAAGAACCTGGGCTTGGGTCGGGCCAATTGCCATCTATTTGACCTCGAATTTCTGGAGTCACACAAATTCTACACATAATCTCCCGGTCCGCCCGGTGAACCGGGCATGGACCAGTCTGGTTAACCGGTTTATGTTGGTTCGGTTCGATTGTTCAAAATTTAATTAACCCACCCGGTTCAACCTATTTTTTTGACCCGGATTAGCCAACTTCAACCGAAGTTGAACCGCATTTAATTTTCAAATTATTTAAAATATTGCTAGTATTTTTTAAATAGTAGGCCCGATAATTTCGAGGGTCCAGAGCGTCCCACTAGGATTCGAATCCGGATCCTTTAAAGTGGAAGCACACTGCTCTACCACCAGACCACTCCTTGGGTTCTGAAATATTGTTGGTATTGAGAGTTGAACTCATGACCTTTGGTTACCTATTTCAAACTTCTAACCAACTACACTAACAAAACTTTTTGCATGTGCTGGATTTAATTATATTTGATGGTGTATACGAAAAATATTTTATGTACAGTGTGAAATATATACATTATCTATGTATTTATTTATATTTAAAGTATATTTAAATGTAAAATTTATATATATTATTTCATTTCGATTTGATTAGCCAGTTATACTACCTTTTTTTCACTGATCTGTTTAATCCGATTTTAAATAATGATGCGTCAACATCCGATTGAACCGGTTTGATTATATGGTTCAACCTGATTCAAGCATTTCGATAAGATTTTTGGTTCGATGTTCAGTTCGATTTAAAAATATTGAATCTACCTATGAACCCTTCACCCACCTAATAAACTGGTGAATACGAGCAGACCTCACATAATCCATCCCAGATAAATTGGCACTTCCCTCCATCCTCCCTTCAACCTCAAGGCTTTCGCCAAATGGCCCATACCACATATATTAACTTAAGCCTCCTGACCCATATCTACTCTCATCAAAGCTATCAGGAGAGAAGGTAAAGCAACCCATCTACAGAAGGTATTGAAGTTCAGATCCCACATATCCCAACCCATTCTTGCCAACATGGGAAGGACCCAACGTGATGAGGAACGAGCTCGCCTTGAGAGCATGTCCGATGTTTGGCAGCTGAGGTTTGACCACCCCCTCCACCCCCAACACCCACTCCTCATGGCGCTCCGCCCCGACTACTCCTGCGACGGTTGCAAGCTCTTCAAGAGCGACAAGCACTGGTCCTATCACTGCGCCATATGCGACTTCGACCTTCGTCCCGATTGCGTCTTGCTGCCCCACCATCAACCCAGGAAGTAAATTCGCCTGAGAGGTGCCTGCAAAAACTTATTCCACGGGACCTTCAGGCGAATATATTTTTTGTTAAGTACTGTAAAAGAGTCGTGTCTTGAAATCACAGCTTCCTTTGGAAGGGAGCCGTGACTTGAGATCACACGGCTCCCTTCGAAGGAAGCTGTCACTTGAAGTCACAGCTAGGGCATGAATATAGCCCCAGTCGTGACCCGCCCCCTCCACATGCGTACAGAGCACTCGTCTCTTCCCAGCACTCGCCTCCTCCAGCCCTAGTCGTCACCTCCTCCAGCTACCTCATCCTCATCCTATTCCGCCCCCTCGAGACGGTGGTCTCGTCGTTCCTCCTCCCTCGTTGCCACCTCTCCTCTTGCCACTCCATCTCGACCATTGTGAGTATACTCTAATCTTATATGATTAGAACAATATTTTTTTATTTTGATTTTGTGTATGTCACATAGTTGTGTCTATTTAGGAGTAGTGTATTATTCATGTGTAATGTAAGTTATTCTCCTTTTTTGAAGAGTCGAAGAAATGGAAGTAATGTGCTTGTGCCATGTTGGTGGGAAGATTTTTAAGGATGGCAAGGAAGTCAGATACAAAGGAGTTCGGGTGAAATCCATAAGAGTTGGGATGGGTTTGACATTTAATGGATTGGTCGAGATGATTGCAAATTCATTTCATGTTGACTTAACCAATACAGAACTACGTGTATTTCACAGGATGTTGGAGAATAATGACACATTTTTTTGATATCGAGTATGATGGTGACATTGACGATATTCTTAAGTATGTTGAGATGATGGGAGACTCATATCGATCAGTTTTATTTAACAGGTACCTCACTATCTTTTTTGAGGTCATCTTTACTGGTCTTTTATGCACAAGTGCTCGTTTTAGGCCAAGTTGCGGCGACGGTTCCAAGAACGCAGCCTGTGTCTCGTATATCCGATGTGACAGAACTCATTTTTGGAAGGGTCCACGGGATTCCTAACGTATATATCTCATGCGAAGATGATGACACCAGTAAATTTGCCCCAAACTTTGGGATCCTTCCCGAATGACCCCATCTCCACTATAAGGGAGGATCACGATCCTGAGATTAATCGTATGATGGAGGATACCCCACAAAACACTGATGATGAAATGGAAAATGATGATGGTAAAATGCCGAATGATGAGAACAAGATGATGCGTGTTGAGTATGATATGCCCTTCTGTAACACATGAGGTGGTGATGGTTACATCTGAAATGGTGATGCCGTGATGGGCATTCATGGTGGATTGGATACTTCAGATGAGTTAAGAAATGGGATGACCTTTAAGTCAAATGAAGACTTGATTTATTCAGTTAAATTGTTTCACATTAAACACCACTACAATTTTGAGGTGTATGAATCTGACCATCATGTATGGGTTATTTATTGCAGCGGGAGGAGCAGGGGTTACATTTGACGGTTGCGTGGACATCAACGCCCACTTGACGGCCTCTTTGTGATTTCCAAATTAGATGTACCACATACCTGTTTGCATCGTGAAGCAAACTAAGATCACCCTCAGCTTGATTGTAACTTCATGGTACAGAAATTTCTGAATCAAATCAAGATCTCACCACGTGTGAAGGTTTCATATTTACATCAGTCTATCTCTGATGAGTACGGATACATGGTGAGTCGTAGGAGGATATGGGATGCCAGGAGAAAGGGAATAGAGACTGTATACGGTGATTGGGCCGCATCATACAACGAATTATCATATCTATTTCGTGCTTTGAAGATATCAATCCCAGGAACCTTGACGGATCTCTATGGAGATCATGTTGGTGGGTACGAGAAAGTTTTCAAGTGGGCTTTCTGGGCATTTGATTTATGTATCAGTGCATGGAGACATTGTAGGTATGTTATTAGCGTCGATGGTACTCATATGTCACTACAAGAGGAAAGACTATTTACGGCGGTTAACATACGTCGCAAATAATTTAAAAATCGCCGCTAATAAGCGCCGCAAATACCCCCGACGCAAATACTTTTTGCGGCAGTTGTAAGGTAACCGACGCCTATACAAACCGTCGCAACAAGCATACTAGATCTTTTGAGGCGGTCAATAAGAACCGCCGCAAATAGTAACCGCCGCAAAAAAAAATAACAGAACAGATCCTCTGCTAGCAAATCTGCTGTTGGAACTTTTCTAAATCTGCTAGCAAGTATAACATATTGCAACATAATATAGATCTGATTAGGCCCATCATGTAAGGTTGGAAAAAAATAACAAAAAGAACCAAGTCATACACATGTTACAACATTCTAACAAGTTTTTCCACAAAGGAAAGGTTCTCCAAAACTTATACTTTTACAGAATTCTAGATATATAACATACTAGCTAGCTAAATATCAGGTGCAGCATCATTGTCGCCAGGGGGAGGGCTATAGTTACTTTTATGATGCGGAACTACATGGTTCCTTCTACTCAGCTCTTCAATCAGCCTATGCATTTGTTGCATCGTTTGGGTATTCTGTTGCACTAAATCTCGCAGTTGATCTTCCCTCTCATGTGCCCTATCCAGATCATCTCTTAAGTCCACTACTGTCTCCTTAAGTTTGTCGAACTCCTATTGCGATGGCCCACCACCCATTCGTCCATACCAACTTATCTTGGTGGAAGATGCACCACCAAGTAGAACCCGTCCTGAATGTTGTGCAGCAGGAGGAAAGACGTGGTAAAAAGCATCCTCACCCAATTGTTCTGGAGTCACATGGTCTGATGAAGGTTGACTTTATATGAACTGTATCATGCGACCCTGTAAATTGGATGTCATTCATCCAATTATAGATACCCTTCCCTTTTAAAAGTTGGATTAAAATGAAAGCTTGACTTACATGAGCTTCTGCATAACTCTCATGGATAAAAAACTTATTTCCTTCTTTGTCTGTCGACTGCCGTGTTCTCTTAAAAAGTCTCACTCGATCCGTCATCTCCCCTGATGCAGCCTATAATTGTAGAATACATCAGCAACTATTACAATTACAACAGAACAAAACTAAATGGATCTTACATGGGTGTGTTTTAATTGATCTAAACTTGTCCTTCCCAAGGTATGTGTGGGACCAGGAGCTTTTCTTCTATTGGACGTGTTTGTTTGAGGTATATTCTGTACGTAAGAAAGTAATAAATTTTTTTAAGAAATATTCGAAATACTAAATATATTTATATCTATGTTGATTATACCTTGAACTCCTCACTGGTCCAAAAATCAATAGCAGCTTCCCACTCTGCATGTTGCCAGCCCAAAGGTGGAATGGCTCTTGCTTCAGCCTCGGATGTGAATTGCTCGAAAATCTTCATTTTTTATATAGTTAGCATGCAATCAAGAGTTACACATACATATGTACAAATGGTTAAGTTATTACCCACCTTCCTTCCCCTAGTGCGTACGTCCCGATGTATTTTTCCTGCTCGTTGCAGAATCCCCTCCCCGATGTCAGGATCATCACCCCAATCAAATACATTCTGAATACACAAAAAAAACACAAGTCGTTATAAAAAGATATGACTAATTTATTTAACTTTAATTTCATTTACCTTCATGTCTGAGATTATAGCAGCTCTCACTAATGGTGGGACTTTTCTAAAATCGGTGGTACTCATTGGGATATGCATCCTCGCAGTGATTCCCAATCGACTAGAAAAAGGACCACTGTAATCTCCAATAGCTTGTCCACCCTTGGTCACTTGAACTTTTATTCTTTCACATGGCTTCAGTTTATTTAATTGATTGCATTTGACACGACCTCTTCCTTTATGTTAACGAGCTATTTATAAAAAAATTACATTCACTGTCAATTTAAGTAAGAAACATAGATATGCACATTTATACCTGACGATGATGGTCCTGCAGTATCAGAAGGAGCTTGAGTGCCATCATTCTCATTTGTGTCATCCCCTGAATTCGTAGAAACATGTATATCTTCATTCCCCTCTGCAACTCTCTCTTCAACCTCGCTTGGCTCATGTCGTCTAGAAAAACGTGTCCGTACCATCTACATTTATAAATCAGGTATTACAATAAACTTCATTAACAACAATTTAAATTCAAATAGGAATAATTATACAAATAAAAAAGAAGAATGGTGTACTTTATATCTCTACGTGTTCTTGATAAGCCTCCTCTTCTTCATAATTCTCATTTTCAACAGGCACTCGATATCCTCGAGGAGTTACTTTATTGGAATAATCCAACCAGGATTCGCGTTGTCTAGAACATAAAAAACCCGGTCTGCTTGGCATGCTAGCACAAATGGTTCTACTTTATTGAGAATGGTTCTACTCTTGTTAAGGCTTATATATCCATAGTTTGGATCTAACTTAAATGCAGTATCTTTGAATACATCATACCAATCGCATTTGAATAGTACTACTCTTCGATCATGTTGGAAGTTCATCTCAATTATCTCATTAATTTGGCTGTAATAACCATCACAACCTGATGATATATTGCTTTTTACAAACACTCCAGAGAGAATATTTGCCTTCTTATTATTGGTTTCTGAGAAGCTCTTAAATCTATAACCATTTATTATATACCCACTGTGCCTGTAAGCATAACTGAAAGGTCTCTTTGCTAGCATATCAAAATCTGTTATCCAACGAGGATCATCTTCTCCTTTCATTCGCTCGACTCTTTCTGCAAACCATTCAATAAAAGTAGTTTCGCTCCTTTTTATTCTATTATGTGAGTGTTTCCACTCATTGTAGAATGGATCGATTTCAGGTACTTGTTTCAACACATGACCTGATTGCCGTATAGAATCTGTTCTTAGAACTCTATCCGGAAATCGTGTTGATGGGCGACAAGACTTTCCATCAAAGTCATCCTTATGTACACTATTCCTCCATCGATGCGATATGGAAAGAAATCTACGGTGTCCCAAGTAACATATTTTCTTACTCTCATTTAAGCGAAGATGGTGCGTATGTTCCATGCAAACAGGACACGCAAACTTCCCTTTTGTACTCCATCCAGAAAGATTGCCATACGTTGGAAAATCATTAATCGTCCATAATAATGCCCCTCGCAAAAAAATGATTGCTTCGATTGTGCATCAAATGTTTCCACACCTTGATCCCGCAATAACTTCAACTCGTCAATGAGCGGCTGTAAATAAACATCTATTGCATTTCCTGACGCTTTTGGCCCCGAAATCAACAATGTCAACATCATGAAATTTGACTTTATACACATCCATGGAGGCAAATTGTACGTAACAACAACCACTGGTCATATAGAATATGATGGAAACATTGTCTTAAAAGGATTGAAACCATCACTTGCAAGTCCTAACCGGACATTCCGTCCATCCCTAGCAAAATCGGGGAAGCGATCATTAAATGATTTCCACTCAATTGAATCTGTTGGATGTTGCATAAGTCCCTCCTTTGAATGACTCTTCTGATGCCAAGTCATCCATTTGGCGGTTCTATTGGACATGAATAATCTCTGTAATCTTGGGATCAAAGGAAAATAACGTAATACCTTACTTGGTATTAGCTTTGAGCGTGAGTCACCAACTTTATCACATTTATATCTGGATACACCACAATACGAACAACTATCCAAATTCTTATAAGCATCTCGAAAAAGAATGCAATCATTCGGACATGCATCAATCTTCTCGGATTGAAGTCCTAACTTTTGAAATTCCTTTTTTGCATCCCGCCAACTATTAGGGAAACCATCCTTTGCCTCCAATAATTATCTTATCAATTCAAGAATATCATTCATACAAATTGAGGTTAATCTGTGCCTGGCCTTGATTCGGAATAATTCTAGTAAGAACTTCAATCTAGACATCTTATTCCCCCAGACTATTGGTTCTTCTACATCTTTCAAAAATGTGAAGAATTGACCACTATCCTCTATCAATTCAATAAGATCATGATCAGGATCAAGAACATCTTCCATGAATTCAGCTTCATTTGGTTGTCCACTACTTTCAAATTGAAAACCTCCATCTACTGATGAGGATGTCTCCGCAAATTCCTCACCGTGAACCGTCCAGTTGATATAAAAGTCCCACCAGCCGTTGATAATGACGTGCTCTAACACGGTATCCCTTTCTTGTAAGTATCCATTCAAATATTTCTTTCACGGACAAGGAATCATCTCATAGTTTGCTCCTTTCCGAAATCTCTTTCGGTCAATGTGAAATGCCCACTCTAGCATTGTCAGAACTCCAGTTTTGTACGAAGGATAATCTGTCCTTCGCTTCGTTAACCATGACTTATCCATGCTTAAGACCTTACAAGGAAATAATAAATGTTAGAGACTGATGTAAGAGCTAATAACAGCTAGACGAGTGAAGGCTAATAAGAGCTAGACGAGTGAAGGCGTAGGTAGACTAGATAACATGAAGAATTAATTACTGTAGTTGATCGTGATCAGTGGTTACTTTAGAGAATTTCTTTGTAATAGATGGAACTTAAATAGTCTTGATCCTGTCATTGTTAATGAATAGAACCTATCTATCCCTGACCGCATCATCCTGAGATGGATAGATCGTGTATTGTGTAACCCTTGAACACCCCCCCTCCCAAACACCGCTTAATCTGACACAACCAATAGAGCATCACATGCCAGCACAAAAATTGAGCTAGTTTGATTGGAGTATGGGTCTCAAGGTGTGTAGGGCGATCTTTATGGTGATCTTTACGCAGTTTATGCATTCGAACACTTTAAGGTGATATCTACTCTGCAAACATTCCACGTAATGCTGATGTAGAGAAGGCCAATTCAAAATTGCAATCATTTATGAATGCATCGAGAAACAAAATAGATCCTCTAAATTGAAACGTGAATATGTTATTACATTTTATACTCACATCACTCTATCCAGTATTCTATTATGACAGTTCCATTGCAAAATAGTGGATTAGCAATCCAAAAACTTCCTATAATGAAACAATTCTTAGAGTACACGTGAAAGATTCACATTCTAACATGAGGGAAATTTGCATACACGTGAAACTAAATCTATATAATTCACCAAACAACTTGTACAGGAGGGAGGTCAAATTAATAACTCGACACGACTGAGCTAACAAGCCATCCGCACGGATACACAACATTCCGGTACTCCCCACTCCACAACATCACAAATCACAACAACCCAACATGTTCATGTGCAAACCAATCAAAAATAAGCACGAAAACAAGACTTACCCCATGAAGCTTTAAAAATGGCTACTTCGAAACAGAAACGGATTGCAGAAACCCACCACTTCTAACTCCAACTAGGAATCAAATACTTAGGCGCATAGGTATCAAAACAACAGAAATGTCCTATCGACAAGCAAATCTACGAACGGGGCAGCGATAATCTAAGCCATTGTGAATCGAGATGAAGAGGGAGAATGGGAGGTATTATACCTATGACGGATTCCATAAGGGGGCGGAGATCGAAACCCTAGACGAAAGCCCCCGCAATGCTTTCTGAGATCGAGATGAGAGAAAAGCGAACGGGTGGAGGCGACGGGGAAGGGTAGGCGGCGGGGAAGGGTAGGCGACGCCGCGCGGTGTGTTTCGCGAGGTGCACAGGGAAGGCGACGAGGGTTTGCGGGGGAGAGGGGAAAGGGGGAAAGAGGCGGGCGTTCTGGGAAATTTGATAGAAGCTCATTTATGGTGGTCTTTAATGACCACCGCAAATAGAAGGTAATGTTTATACGGCGGTTACACCAAAAACCGCCGCAAATGGTGAACTATTAGCGGCGGATATTCCAACCGCCGCATATGCTATGTCGAAAATAGCCAAGACTTTAGTAGTGTGTATGATAGGTACAAGCAGAAGGTGCTCATTATATGTGGCATCGATGCAGCAAACCATATCCTACATCTTGCATTTGCATTCGTGAATGAGGAGGATGAAGACAGATGGAGTTGGTTTTTGAAGAGAGTTCAGCTTCATATTTTTGGGGATCGTATTGGTCCAATTTGTTTCATATCAGATCACTCACCTGGAATTCGAGGTGCCATGCGTCGCCCGGAAGTGCAGTTTCAACTGCCCTATGTGTATTGGTATTTCTGCCTACGTCACGTTGCTAGTAACTTCAATGATGTTATGAAAAATCAAGCAAGTAAGAGCATGGTAACGAGGGTTGGGAAGGCTTATACACATAGAAAGTGGACTAATTACATGGACAAGTTGAAGGAGATGAATGATAATGCATGGTATTGGTTTGATACATACAATTGCCCCAAAGATCAATGGACTTTGGCCTTCGATGATGGATATCGTTTCGGTTACATGACATCTAACTTCTCCGAAAGTTATAACGCGGTATTAAAGGATGGAAGATCACTCCCAATGGCAGCATTGGTGTAGAAGACATATTATAATTGCATTCAATATTTTTACGGTCGTCATAGTGAGTCAATGTCCCATCTGGGTCGTGGTGATCGATTCACCAAATTCGTTATTGACATGCAAAAGAAGTGGATGGATAGGAGCAGCAATCATCGAATCACTCAAACCAAAGGTGCTCATTTACACTTATATGAAGTGATTACAGGGCAAAGGATGACACAATTTGGCCCAAAGGACGGAAGGAAACATTCGAGTTTACTCAATGACTTGTCTTGCACCTATCAGAAGTGGCAGATTCACAGAATCTCATACTCTCATGCATGCACTATTCTAGCACATCTAAATAATTGTGGTATACATGGCAGTGCCAACTGAACATTTATGAAGGGTTCTTCTACCCTATTTGGGGATAGGGAAATATGGACAAAGTTCACAACAAAGGAAATAATTCCAGATCTAACAAGATTATGATCCAATGGTCGACCAAAATCAAAGCAGATTCATAATAAAATAGATATACGTGAGGATCCTATCCAACAAAAGTGTGGGGCTTGTAGTCAAATTGGTCATAATAGGTGGCATAGTGGTCATGATCCACCAAGTGTAAACAATTGTGGCTTGTGTCGGGAGAGTGGACACAATAAGAGAAAATGTCCCAACTGTACTAATCAAGGTTGTTTTTTAGATTATAAAACTTTTTTGTGATATATTCTTTTTTAGTTTACTTTTTCATCATCTACTATTTAACCTTTCAACTTTTTAAATGTTGTAGATGGAGTCGGGGTCCATTGATCGATCTGTTTTACACCTACAAAGATATCTCACAGATCCAGGATTGTTTGGCAGTCAGATGTATGTGGTTGAAAAATTTCTACCATGAGCATTATCACCATGTTTCATTTTGTTATCTGATGCAATTCCTTTCTTTAATGTGCATTAGGTGGTGATATGGTTGAGATATCGACGTAGAGAGGGCATATGGCGACATGCCCCCATTGATGAGCGGATCGTGCCCCGTGTATATGTTGCTGGTTTTGCAGGAGTGATGCAATTGGACTTCATATCGTCCGATTGACATTTAATTATTGCATTGGCAGAGAAATGGCGATCAGAGACTCATACGTTTCACATGCGCCATGGGGAGATAGCAATCACTTTGCAGGACGTGGCTTACATATTTGGACTGAAGATCGATGGACATCCTGTTATTGGATACACGTCCCCTAGCTAGCCTGGAATTTGCGAGAGTCTTGTTGGAGTGAGGCCTGAGAAGTCTAACATCGATGGTGCACATATTCACATGACATGGCTTGTGGAGCATTTCTCCGTACTTGTAGAGTATTCTGATGAGGAGACCATTTTTACAACATACCCGTGCATATATACTAAAGCTCTTGGGAGGGGTTGTCTTTTCAGACAAGTCTGGCAATGAGGTGTCCTTGATTTACCTTCCAATGTTGGAAGACATTGAGGCATGTGGACAGTTATCCTGGGGATCTGTTTGCCTGGCTTTCCTTTACAGGCAGTTGTGCATCGCATCGAAAGCAGAGGCAACAGAGATCTGTGGCCCTTTGGTCTTACTACAGCTGTTGGCTTGGGAATATTTTCCTTACAAAGCACCCACTGTACAGCGGAGGCCCGATTGGCGAGGGAGCCTCTTAGGATGTCATTGGCAGGCAGATTTTGATGTCACTACTGAGCCAACACACGTGGTGCCCCCATACCAAGATGCATTTGACCTTCAGACATCGTCACAGGTACAAAAGTAAATCTAACATGTTGTTACACTATGATTAGTTATCCATGATTGTAATATAAATCTTTCTATTTTCTTAGGTTGTTTGGAGACCTTACACTCCAGATGTGATTCAGATGCTTCCTCAGTACTGCTTAGAAGCACTAGATCTTCATGTTACGAGAGTACCCTTCACTCATTTCTTTTTCGTTGAGTTATACACTCCAGATTGTGCCTTGCGACAGTTTGGAGCAGTGTAGGGAATCCCAGGTTCGTGCAACACATGCATAAAGCTCCACTCGATAGATCTTCGAGGGAAGATCAACGTTGATTGGATCCAATTCCATGTCAACTTCTTAGGGATGTGGGAGAACAGGAGGGATTATATTGTGAAGACGGTCCTCATAGTGCCAGGAGGAGATGGGGTAACAGATGGCTACATGAGTTGGTATAACAGTATCACCCGACGGTGTATTGGTAGACAGTGGTGCATAATAGACTTTGTTGTAAGTAACAATTACATTAACATTTCATTTTCAATATACATTGAATAGGACTCAAGTCTTTCTCCTTTTCAAGTATCGAGGTTTGGAGACATCCATCTAGCGAGGGATGACCCAGAACGTATGATATTTTTGACGATTGATTCTGAGCGACGACTACTGGAAGTCATTGAGAGACAATTTATAGAGGGGACAGATTATGATGAGGATGCTGGAAGAAATGAAGAAGGGGATTTCGCGGAACCAACTCCTACTGAGCGGGGTCGTGGACGAGGACATGGGCGAGGTTGTGAAGGAGAAAGAGTTGGAGGAGTCGGAAGAGACATGTCGAAGCATCTATTGCTGATGATTTGCAGACTCCTTTTCAGGACCATTGCATCCCTAATAGCCCATCCACACCAACCACCCCGGTGAAGGAGAGGGGTCCTACTGATACCAGCCTTTCGTGTTGCTCTCCACTTCCGGTACTTTATATGGACGTCGTCGTGGCTATCGATGGATCTATGATTTCACAGATCGATCAAGCTAGTCAGATCGTATCCTCAAGCCAACTGCAGCCTGAGGCAACACTGTAGGAATCTGAGGAAAGGCCATCAAAGCTTAGATTCTTTCGTAAAAGGAAATGCGTGTGATGAACTTGTCTAACGTAGTGATATATATCACAATGTATATTAAATGGAGAGCTTCTTCTTATGTTATGACTCTATGTACTTTTATGCATATTAAATAAAGAGATTCTTGTTATGTTATTTATGACTCTCTAATTTTGGACTAACATTAAAAGTATCTCTAAGCGTGGATAATTGTTTGTTTGGCTTTATATAACTCTTGCCTCACTATCGAAATCTAGTCCCACCACCAAGGATGGGGAGTTGATGTTCTGGAAGCAGACAAAGCCGTGACTTGAGATCACATCTTCCTTTGGAAGGGAGCCGTGACTTCAAGTGATAACTTCCTTCGAAGGGAGCCGTAATCGCAAGTTACATCTCCCTTCCAAAGGAAGCCGTGATCTCAAGTCACGGCTCCCTTATGGTACTTAACAAAATATATATTCGCCTGGGGGCCCCGTGGAGTAAGTTTCCACAAATACCCCTCAAGCGAATTTACTTCATCAACCCAGAACCCGAAACTATCCAGCACAAGCTCCAAAAAAAAGCACCCACTTGTCAAGACTCCTCGTGACACCTTCTGGTGTGACTCATGCGGCGAGAAGGGTCACTTGCAACCCGACTGTGTGGACGATACCAAAGCGAACCCACTAGAGAGGCTTGTGCATGAGATGTCGAGGAGGAAGAGGATGAGAAGGAGGGAGGTGGAGGCATTGCTGCGCAGCAACGGGGAGCGGGGAGGACAGGGACTGTACGAGCACGTGGAGGGAGGTGGAGGCCTAGAGCCTAGAATGTGAGGAGGTGGAGGAGGGCCCGAGGGTGGAGGGCCTGAAGTGGCGACGCTAGGGCTTGTAAAGGTGTGGTGGAAGGTGCGTGCGCCGATCGTGATGCCGCCTTTTGGAAATTGGCTCCCATATTCCCAGCCGTCGAGTCCTCACCGGGACAAACTCCATTTTTCAGGCCCGGCTCGGGCCAGGTCAATCATGAGCCCTTATCCGGGCCGGGTCAATTACGGGCCCGAATATCCAGCCTGAATTCGGATTCAGGCCTAAACACAGGTCAAGTCCACCCATCTATGGTCGAGCTCGAGCCTGGACCGCGCTTTATTGGGCCGTGTCGGGCCTAAAATTGTCATCCCTACATGCGCGTATGAAAGCATGTGCGTTGTATTATTATTTTAGAATTCATTAAGATCCATTAAGCTTCTTTTTATAGCAAGCAAATCCAAATAGAATTCACAATTTGCCCGTAAAGATTTATATGTTATTTTGACAGATAAATGACGTCTTTCTATACATAAGTCAGTAAGGAAACATATATAACCAAAGGGGCATTTTAAAATGTTTGACAAATATTGATATATAACCAAATGGGGCATTTTAAAATGTTTGACAAATTTAGAGAGCCTCATTCCATAGATGAGACCGGTTCTTTTCATCTTGTAAAACTTTGAGCTGCCATAATCCGTAACAAGACGTCTGTTCCAGAATTCATAAAATAATGGGATTTTTACCCGACAGATCCTACAATTTTTGTCAATTACCTCTATGATCTTTGAAACTACATAATTCTCCTCTCTCAACTCCTTAAACTTGATTCATCTTACCGCATGAACCCTACCATTAAATTGACACATCTAAAGTTAACTTCTTTGGGTTCAAAAAGAGTTAATCTAACCAACCATGATCGAACGACTAGAATTAAGCAAGAGAAAAAAAAATGGGTGGGGGGCTCGAGCAGGGGAGGCTTGCCGGGGGGTTGGAGGGGGGGGGGGGGGGGGAGCTCGATTTGGCGAGGCGCGGGGCGAGAAGGGGACGGGGCAGGCCGGGGGGTGGGGGGCTTCGACATGGGGAGGCGCGGGGCAAGAAAGGGACGTGGCGTAGGGGGGCTTCGACCTGGGGAGGCACGGGGCGAGAACGAGACGACGCGGGCTGGGGGGGGGGCTTGGATTGGCGACGGGGGACTCGAGCAGGGAAGGCAACGGGGTCGGGGGAGTCTTCACGTGGCGGAGGGCGGGGTGGGGGGGGGGGGTGGGGCTTCGATTGGTGGTGGCGGGCTCGAGAGGTTCAAGCAGTAGGGGGACACGGTGGGCGAGGGCTTCGATCTGGAGAGGCGTAGGGGGCTTCGACCTGGGGAGGTGCGGGGGAGCTTCGAGCAGGGGACGAGGCGAGCCGGAGGGGGGGGGGAGGGCTTCGAGCAATTGCCGGCGAGGGGCTCGAGCAGGGGAGGTGACTCCCCGAGGGGGGGAGGTTGAGGGTCCTTCGACACAGCATGGCTCGGGGGGAGGCTTCGACGTGGGGAGGAAGTGACAATTACAATAAATTCGATAAATAAAATAGGTATAATGTAAAACAAGATAACATAATCTGGTTATCTTTAACGGTTTAATGGATGGGGGTTAACCACAGGGTCTGTAGGGTTAATGTTAAGAAGTTTACGGGGGTCAGAGAGGAATTAAGTAGCTTCAAAGGTTGTAGATGTAATTGACAAAGATTATAAGGTCTGTCGGATAAAAATTCCTAAAATAATATCAAGGTCTCGAACATTATAATGACATGTATAATTATGGTGCGACTAAGTTTCACAAAAAAATCTCAGTCTACTCTTTATAATGCCGTAAATTGCCTCTCATTTATCTTTTCATTGTCCCAATACATGCATCCTCTTTATGATCTTTACGAAGCTTTCATCACATGAAGGATATAATGTATTCGTACAAGAGATATTCGTATCTGTATCTATTTTCAATGGTACAATACTAGATTTTTATGCTCATACGCTTAGGGTTGCTAATCGAACTGAACATTTCATATTCGATTATAGTTCATTCGATAAAAATTCGAAAAATGTTCATTCATTTCTGAATAAACTGAACATGAACTTCAATTTTAGTTCGCTAGCTTAACGAACTGAACATAAACATAACATATGTCCGTTCGATAAAAATTCGAGTTCGATATATGTATATGTGTATGTACTTGTATGTGTAACTTTGTGTTACTTCTGATTTATACACATGATAAATTCGAGGTTAAAGAAATTGTGGTATTTATTAGGCTTTGTACCACTTTAATTTGAATAATTTCTTATTTTTACTGCTCATCAAACCTTATTACTAAACTTCAGTTTCGAACTTATTCAAATAAACTAATTTTAGTTAAGTTAAATTTTTAATGAACTATTATCGAATCGAAATCTAATGTTCCTTTTCTAAACGAACTCAAACATATCGAATATTTATCGAACTGAACTAGAACACGAACTTTCGAATTTCATTATCGAACTAAACTCGAACATAGATTCGTTCGTTACAGTTCGATTCGATCAACAGTCCTACATCCGGCATCCTTATCGATACTAATTTCGAAAGGGGATATCAATATGACAGAATACCTAACTCACATCTATTATTTGTATCCTTATGTTTCAATCATTCATCTTTAATGATCAAAATTGAGGGAAATATATAACTGTCAATTGAAAATTACATGGATTTTGATCTTTATAGATGTTTCTTTTGACCCAACTAAAAGTCACCAAAGCACATCAAGGATAAAGTATGCCAAAAACATACAAAGCAAAGTGGTTAACCATCTAAATTGGGAATAAAAAGGGATTAGTAATCCCAAACATTAGATGCAAAAACTAGAACGAGTTCTAGACACACTAGGTGGGTTTTTTAGCCATTGCCGAGCATGCTACCATGGAAGCAGAGACCTCCGGCAGATCGGGCATGTCCACCTGCATTGATCCAACCACCTATCCAGGCATGCTCTGTGAAAAACATGCCCGCATTCCATCTCACGCACCTCCTCCCCTTCCTCCACCTCGCACAGGCAGAATAGGCAGTCCACATCCCCCTCCCCAGACGATCCACGGTACCTCACCACGCGTAGCTCCTCCTTCGCCACTTTGTAGTAGGTCTCCAGAGGCTGGTGATGGTCGAGAAGGAAAGGGGAGTTGGGCAGCCACCCCGCGTGGGCTCTCATGGGGAGCTTATACAGAGAGGCTATGGAGGAGACCAGCGTCCTCAAGACAAGCGCGAGGAGGACAAGGACGAGGAGAGGGAAGGGGAGGGAGGTGAGTTCGATACGCGGCAGCATGATTTGATATAGTTTCGTGCCGGTGATGTCTATAAGATCATCGAACCCATTAGGTGTTGATGTTGAGCAGCATTAAAGCCGGTCATTAAGGTCGTTGAAGTTGGTTGTTGGGAGAAGACTTAATGAAGCAAGTTGGCCTTGAGAAAATTTATCCCTTGGCTGGCGGATTGGGTTTGATTGGGTCTGCAAGTTTGATTTTTGTGAATGAAATCTCTCTAGTCATACATACATACATACATACATACATACATACATATATATATATATATATAGACGAAAATGGGGCTGCCCCTAGGGGGAGCTAACTTAGCTCCCCCGCTCTATTTTCTTCAATTTTTTATTTTTTTGGAAATTTTTTCGTGAATATTCATCACTATATCCCTATATTATGTCATAAAAATTTCGTGTGAAACAGAGACTCCTACGGCCTCCATCCATACTGTCATTTTTTAACGGTAACATGATTTTTTAAATCGACCCCGTTTGGATGGAGGTCGTAAAAGTCTCTGTTTCGCATGAAATTTAAATGCCATATTATATGGATTTAATAATGAATTTACACGGTTTGGATTTCAAAAAAAATAAAAAACATATGTGAAAAAGGGGCGGGGGGAGCTAAGTTAGCTCCCCCTAGGGTGCATACGCATTTTACCCTATTGTAATATTCCCCTTGATATTGTAAAAACTGCATCCTGCATTGTAAAATAAAATCACAATTAGTAATATTTATATTATAATAATTGTAATTTTGATAACACTATTGTAAAAGATCATGGATGTTTTGTAAAACCTGTATGAAGATTGTAAATCCATCAGATCCTATTATGTGAGTTTTTCACAAATGCCAAGCATCTTTATAAAATTCGAGTCCCTGTTATAATTTTGCATCCTGCATTGTATAATAAGATCACAGTTAGTAAAAAAATGATATGCAATTGTAAAATACGATTTGAGATTGTAAAAAAAACTCGAGATTGCAAAACAGTCTGAAATTGCAAAATAGGTCATTTATATTGTAAAATACGATCTGGGATTGTAAAAAAACACTCGAGATTGCAAAATAGGTCATTATATTGTAAAAACCTGGGCACGCCCTCCATCTCCAGCATCCTCTCTACCCGCACCTCCTCCGCCCTTCTCCTCCACATCCTACCTCCTCCATGCACGTCCTCCTCCGCCCACACACCTCCATTCACGCACTCCTTCAACCGTCTCCTCCATGATCCACCTCCTCCATGCGTATAAATGTAAAAAAATAGTCTAAAATTTGTAAAAAGATGATATGCTATTGTAAAATACGATCTGGGATTGTAAAAAAAACTCGAGATTGCAAAATAGTTCATTATATTGTAAAAACCTGGGCACGCCCTCCATCTTCAGCATCCTCTCTACCCGCACCTTTGTCGCCCTTCTCCTCCACGACGCACCTCCTCCATGCACCTCCTCCGCCCACACCTTCATTCACGTGAAATATGACCGTGAATCTCCCATGGCCGCGAATCTCCATGGCGGGCGTGACGTGGTGGTCGGAACTGGAAGATGGGTCGCGAGGATCGACACCGGAGGCTCGTGCTGCGAATCGAAGAGAATCTGCCATTGCTGCGAATCGAATCTCCAGGAAAGGCATGTGGTGCTCGTCGAATAGGGAGACGGGTAGCAGAGAGAGAGGGAGAGAGAGAGAGGGAGAGGGAGAAAGAGAGGAGAAATTTGTGGAGATATTTGTTGCATTCTAAATATAGATATGCTAAAATGACCATAATGGGTTTTCAACATTAAAAATATATAGACAACGAGCTGTTAATGGTAACCATCGGATTATTTGCGGATGGTCAAGATCGCGGGCTTTCCTTGCACCCTGGAAAGGTACATCTCATCTGAAATATTCCCTATATATATATATATATTGACTGGGATTTGTTATCCTTGGCGATGGGATCTTTAGATTGGGATAGCAGCATGAGCTGCAAGAACACGTACCTGGTCTTGGATCATCGCGCATGGCGTAAATCTTCACGTGCAATCGCTTGTGTTTAATTGCAGGAACAAAGCTTGGAAGTGGATCTTAACAGGGAGGTGAGTTCGTTCTCCTGAAGGCTGACGAGACGGCCATCGTACCGTCCTTTTATGGAAAGAGCATCTTCTACGTTAGAGGGTAATCCTCAATAATTTTTTTTTGTGATTTGGAATTTAAAATCCAGCCTTATAGATTGAATCCTAGATTAATGCTTTATATATCTTCCAAATTTTGTTTAAATTTCGAGATTATTTGTTATTTTATCTTAATGGTTGAAGATTCGATTTTTTTTAACAAATGGAGTTTAAGTTGCTTAGATCTTGACTGATCGTTTGACCATTAAGATAAAATAGCAAATAATGTTGGATTTAAGCAAAATTGGGAGGATATATGGAGTATTAATATACGATTTAATCTATAAAGTTGGATCTTAATATCCATATCACAAAATAAATATATTGAGGATTACAACACCTCTGCTGCAATCCCCTCTACATCAGAGGATCCCCTTCCCCTTTTATGTCGGCAGAAGTATTAAACTTTTTGCCTACTTGGAGTAGGTAACTTACCTATTCCATTTTAATTTTTTTCTACTTTTTTTTAATTTTTTTTGAAAAATGCTTCCATGGATTTTCATACCTATATTCCCCTAACATGTCAAACAAATTTTGTGAGAAATAGAGACTCATATGCTCTCCATCAGGAACAGGTAAATTACAGCAAATCTGAGACCACTAAAATTATCTGTCCTATATGGAGGACATAAGAGTCTCTGTTTCTGACGAAATTTGTATGACATATCAGAGAGATATAGTTATGAAAATCCACAGAAGTATTTTTCAAAAAAATAAAAAAAATAAAAAAAAATGAAAATGGAGTAAGTTACCTACTCCATGGAGTAGGATCTCTTTACTCATTCTGTTATACACTTTAGCCATAACATGTACTTTCACATACTTCTTTATATAAAATCCATTAAAATTCTTGGATAAGTAAAGCAACATATAAAACTCTATAAAATTCTTCAAAATATTGTGGGTGTAAATAAAGAAAAAAGATAAAAATCTGCAAAAAAATCCATAAAATTTTGAAAAAACTGCATAAAATGAATAATACAAGAACAAAGGCATAAGATCTATCGAACACTATCAGGAGCCAACTCCAACTTCGAGTTTCGTTGCTCTTACTAAAGAGGATCTTAGGACTTAAAAATTCAGAATTTCTATCATTTAAGATATACAAGGATGTTACCCGTGCTTCGCGACGGTACGGAAAATATTTATCAAATAATCATATCCAATAATTCACTGCGATCGAAGTCTGACAATAATATCAATATGAAGAATGAGATTAAAGTTTTATAAAAGTTGTTGACACAGTGTTTTTAGCATAGCTGGATACTGCTTGGTGAATGATAAAAAAAACCAACTATTTCAGCTTTCCGAGTAATAATATCCTTTCCAAACACAAAAGTTATCAACTGTAATGGTTAGAACAACATATTGGTAGCATAGGTTGAACAAAGGGTTGATCTTCCTGATATTTACTTAATTGGAATAAAAATCAAATACTATACCTTCTACTAATGAAAATAGGACCAGAAAGCGCATATAATCATACATTTGCATGTTCTTACGGATCAATCCAGTGAAAAATCATAACCATTAGTTTGCGTTTCCTTGTGGATGTAATAATTCATCTAATTTACCCCCAAACATACGGAGAGGATCGTGCAAAGTGCTCCCTATTATTGAATGGAAAAAATATCGCTGGTGGAAAGTGCTCCCTACCATTGAATGTGTAAAACCCCAACTCCTCAAACATAGTCTTACATCATAAACTCACGAAGTGCACGTTATATGTAGTGGGGATTTTTACTTGACAACTTAGGATTGAGCATTTTGGATGGTTCATGGCAGTTTTCCTCAATAACAAACCGTGGAGCTACTTGAGACATTACAAATGATATCAAAGTCAATTTCCCTCTGATAGTGAAAAGGTCTACCCGAGAGATGGAACCATGCACCCCTACAAACAAATAGAAGAAAAAGGTTACCCAGAGTGATGTGCCATGTCGCATCGAGACATTGTGAATATAAGTGGGGAGGTTGTAACACATCAACTCCCAAAAAAAGTCCTACATCGGAAACTCACGAAGAATAATTGTGGGTTATAAGTTGTTTGGATTACTACTTGACAACTTGAATTTAAGTATTTTATGTGGTTATCAACGGTCCAATTGATCACGAACCCAACAAGTTGCCAAAGACAATTTAATTTCCTCGATAACGGATGGAGACCTAAGCTCAAGACATTACGAAATATCCACTTGAACTATCAAACGCGTAACAGAATAATGCTCATTTCTCTTTCCATCAAATAAGGATCGTGTTGACGTGAAAAAGGGCTCTGCTTTTGAATCGAAAACATACATGTGAAAAGGCAACTTGCAAAAGGAGTACCCCAGTATATTTCAGAAAAACAAGTGCTAGACGGTCTGAACTATCTTGAAAATTGTACATGCTCCACATTATATATTTATATATATATATATATACACACATATTTATATTGCAGTGTATGCAACGAAAAAATGATCCCTTATTCAATAAGAGGAAAGAAAATAAAAAACATAATTCTACTCAATTCATACTTGACTTTTCATCAATACAGATTCTTGAGTACGACAACTAAAGAATAGGTGGACTGAGGTAAGGATGACTTTGAAACTATAGTTGGTGATTTCATAATTGGATCCTGGGTAAAATACTAATTGCATACAGTAACTACAATCTACACTAAATTTCATACAACTTATGTGTATGTGCATGCCTGCCTCTGTACATAGAAGAGAGTTTATATTCAAAGGAAAATGGGGTTGCCTCTAGGGTAGCTAACTTAGCTCTCCCGCTTCATTTTCCCCAAATTTATTATTTTTTTTGAAAAATAAAATCGTATAAATTCATTATTATATCCTTATATTATGTCATTCAAATTTCGTTAGAAACAGAGACTCCTACGGCTTCCATCCAGACAAAGTCGATTTAAAAAATCCTGCGACCGTTAAAAAATGAATGTTTAGATGGAGGCCGTAGGAGTCTTTGTTTCGCACAAAATTTGAAGTGACATAATGTAGAGATATAGTGATAAATATTCACGGAAAAAAATTTCAAAAAAAATAAAAAAACTAGAGAAAATGAGGCGGGGAAGCTAAGTTAGCTCCCCCTAGAGGGCAACCCCATTTTCCCCTTATATATAATATCAAATATTCCTGTACTTAATTTTTTTTCCAAAATCCTTAACAAATACATGAGAAAAACAAACATCATTCTATTCTTATACAAAAGAACAATAAAGTTCAAAAGCTTTTAACAATTCAACAATAGCATATAATCAATTAAAATAGATTAAAAAAAGCACCAACATAGAGTCTCCCTTGTAGAGATATATATGGGGTGAACATTGGGTTGGGCCCAACATGCCCAATTTGAAACCCAGTCAACTCAAACTCAGAACTGCCAGGCCCTATATCAAAAATTTAGGCTCATATGATTTTTGAGCTGATTTTGAGCTTGAGCCTAAGGGTGTTCACGGGATGGGTACTCAACCCGTTCACTGTTGACTCACCCCTGCTCCATTATTATTGGGTTACGGGTCAATTTGACCCGTTCCAACATGTACACATATTTAATGGGTACCCAATTCATTTGAATGGGTAATGGGTGTCCATGGGTACCTGTAGGCATCTATTCCAAGAAAAATGATCCCTACATCATCCATCTACTTACATTTATTAGAAGAACATACGATTAAATTGAGCATGTTATTTATAAAATCAATCATCATATTCTTCTATTTATAATTTTTTGGCTAAAGAATCCAATTGGAACATTTATAATCAGTTTTACGATGAAGTTATTGGTGTCCGCAGATGCGTGGGCTCGAGTTTGCGATTTGTTACCGTACCGTATTGTTCATATTTATTATAAGGGTGTTCAATTGAAACATCATTAATATATTGTAGCACAATTTATATCCACTAACATGTAGTATTCAGTGGCTACTTCATTACTTTATACATTTATTCATACTTTGATATCTACATTTATAGGGTGGAGCATTGAACTCGACATCGTCTACCTCGAAAATCTCATCCCAAGCCTATTCTTCTCGAACTTTGGACCGAATCAAGGAGAAATCCCAATTGAGAGTCCACGATCACTCTGATTGCAATCAATAAAACTTAACTAAGACATAATTATTGAAATCCTACATTTTGTACTCGAAATCGAATTCATGATGAAGTAATTTCTGATTTGATCGTAACACATTTGCAATTTCTGTTTCACACTTCTCCATGAAATAACACCTCCAGCAAGAAGAAAAATGTATCCAGAGGTAGATTTTCTATCCTCCTTACTTCCTGCATAATCTGAATCCGAATAGCCAATAACTTCTAAGGGATCTGAATGTCGGTAGATTAACATAAAATCCTTAGTTCCTTGCAAATATCGCAAGACCTTCTTTGCCGCTATCCAATGGTCCATGCCTGGATTGTTTTGATGTCTACCCAACATTCTAACTGCAAAACATATGTCTGATCTAGTGCATGTTTGGGCATACATTAGACTCCCAATGATAGATGTATATGGAATGTCCTTCATCTGTTCCTTTTATAAATTATTTTGGGGACATTTGAATGAAAAATTTTTTATCTCCTTTTACCATAGGTGCTAGGGTAGGAGAACAATATTTCATTCCAAACCTCTCTAATAATTTTTCAATATAGGCCTTTTGAGACAATCCAAGTACTCTATGAGATTAGTCTCTATGAATTTCAATGTCAATGACATATTTAGCATCGTCCATATCTTTCATTTCAAAATTATTAGAAAGAAACATTTTTTGTATCTCGCAACATCCCAAGGTCATTACAAGCAAGTAAAATATCGTCTACATAAAGGAATAGAAAAGCACATTTACTTACACTCGTCTTAAGATATATACAATTATCAACAATGTTCTCAACAAAATCAAATGAAGTTATTGCATTGTTGAACTTAATGTACCATTGACGAGATGCTTGTTTTAGTCCGTATATAGACTTCCTTAATTTACAAACTAAATGCTTGTTATTATCTAAAATAAAACCCTCAGATTGTCGCATGTAAACATGTTCATCCAAGTCTCCATTAAGAAAGACCGTTTTCACATCCATTTGATGTAACTCTAAGTCAAAATGAGCTACCAATGCCATGATTATTCGCAATGAGTCCTTTCGTGATACTGGAGTGAAAGTCTCAAGGTAATCTATGCCATCCTTTTGAGTGCAACCTTTAACCACAAGTCTGGCTTTATATCTCTCAATGCTACCTAATGAGTCTTTCTTAGTTTTAAAGATTCATTTGCAATCAATACATTTCGCTCCTTTGGGTAGCTCTACCAAGTCCCATACTTAGTTTGTACTCATAGAATCCATCTCCTCCCTCATGGCATTAACCATTTAGTAGAGTTAATACAATTCATGGCTTGTGAAAATGATGTTGGATCCTCTAATATTCCCATGTCATAGTCGCATTCTTATAGATATGTTATAAAAACTGATGAGATTGTAGATTTGACGACTCGACCAGATCTAGTTGTAACAACACCTTGTTGAACACTTGGTGCTATTTCAACTTGATTCTCAGGTAGTGGAGGATTCGCCATTGATTCAACCAAAGGAATATCTTGGACTACAGGAACAACAATGTCTTGATATTGTGACTCATCCAAGATATCATGTTGAATATTTTCTCCTCCCTTTCTAGTGGTATAACAAGATCCGGTAATTCATCAAGTATGATGTCTTTAATTACAATCATGCTCCCACTTTTCTCACTATTTTTCAAAAACATAGCATTCCTTGATTCTACAATACCCGATTCCCTATTTGGACAATAGAATCTATAACCTTTAGAGCCTTCTGGATAACCAAGGAAGTATCCACTCGTAGTCTTCATATCCAATTTTTTCTCATGTGAGTTATAGATTCTAATCTCAGCTTGACAATTCCAAATGTGTATGTGTTCCAATCTTGGTTTCCATCCCTTGCAAAGCTCAAATGGAGTGGATGGAACTTCTTTTGATGGAACTCTATTTAATATATACACGACTGTCTTTAGAGCTTCACTCCAAAAGGATAAAGGCAATGAGTGTTGGAATTTAATTCCAACGATGGACTTATATGTATACATATATAATCGATAATACTGTCAACTTTAATAATGTGTCCCGATAAAATAAAGGTGATCAAATAAAGTTCAAGAATTCATTTGGACATAAGTGTATATTTTTTGGTTACATGTGGATTTTAATATGTAGAGACCTAAGGGATAATTTCAGATCTATGATGGGTAGAACTGAAAATTATCAAGGTAGTTTGAGAATGGGTCATGGTCCCCAAAGGAAACCATCCCAACGCACATCTCTTTTTGAATCCCCATCTCAAAAAGGGAAGTTACGGGATATCCCTCTTTTAAAGGTTGGGCTTTCTCCCCAGAGAGAGAGACAGAGAGGTTACGAAGATTAAAGGTTGGAGGTTTGGTTTCTCCTTTGGAAGATCCGACCCTTTTTTGTTTAATGGCTGCCATTCAATCCGGTTAGTATATTCTACATGTGTTTCCTTCTCTTGTATGCGTGTGGTAGATTCGTTTTATTGTTTCTATGGACAAAACATGGAAACTTTTATTCATTAAAAGTGCATGGCATGCATGGTTTTAAATGCAGTTCTAAATTGTACCCTTCTTATACATGTCATTCTCGTTCATATTATTGCAGTTTCTTTTCATTCATATACTCTCTTATAATTTTCAACATATTTTCTTTATTGTCATCTTAAATACTTGATCAATGTCTTTTATTAGTAGCTTTGATATTGTGAGAATCTCATAATTACCTTGTTGTTCTAGACATGTATGTGTAAACAAATAGAAAACTGAAAGTCATACTTTTGTTATGAATTATCTACATTTGTTATGGCAATACCCATCAAGGATCAAGTTAAGAATCCAACAATGGGTTATGGGCCTACAATTTCTCATTAGGGCATTTTTGTTGTTAAAATTTTAACAACGGTTTTGAATATAGGGATTGATATTTACATATTTCGATATACATTTATTTAAACAATATGTCACCAAAGTGGCCGATGTTGTTCAAATTAGTGTGTGATGAAATATAAATGGATATACATCATTAATTCATATGGATAAATATTTACCCAAAGGAAAATTATTAGCCATAAAAATTATGTATGCAGTTGTGGTTTTGAATATGTGATGATTGTTTGGTTATTGTGCAAATATTAAATCCGCCCAAAGGTAGATTTCTATTTGGCACGTTATTATCATCAATATTTATTACTACGTCAAGATATTGCTCACAAGTTATATTCTTATCCAAAGATAAAATTGCAATGGAGTGGTAGATATCTTAAGATGGGATTTTACCTATATTCAATATATTTTTTTATTACAGTTATGTGAGCTTTTTTGTATCTTTTTCAGATATGAATTCCTCCAATATAACTGCCACCATCAATTCGATTCCAATGTTAAATGGCTCCAATTTTAAGTCATGGCCGGGGAACTTGTTGATAGTTCTCAGGGTCATTGATCTTGACCTTGCGATAAGGATTGACTCTCCCCCACCACTTACGGATAAGAGTACCTCTGATGAAAAGAGGGATAAAGAAAAGTGGGAGAGATCAAATCGCATGTACATGATGATAATGAAAAGAGCCATTCCGGAAGCATTCAGGGGTACTATGTCTGAGAAAATAAGCACTGCTCGGTTTGCCAAGAATGAAAAGACTGAAATTGGTACACTCTTGGCTAGTCTGATTTCAATGCGGTATAAGGGAAAAGGTAACATCAGGGAGTACATCATGGAGATGTCTCATCTTGCTTCTAAGTTAAAAGTACTCAAACTTGAACTTTCTGAGGACTTGTTGGTGCATTTGGTTCAGATATCTCTTCCTCCTTCATTCAACCAGTTTAAGGTGAGCTATAACTGTCAGAAAGAGACTTGGTCTCTGAATGAGCTCATCTCATACTGTGTTCAGGAAGAGGAAAGGCTGAAGCAAGATAAGACAGAAAGTGCTCATCTTGCCTCCACCTCTAAGGGAAAGGGCAAGAAAAGGAAGCAGGAAAAGGAAGCTACAATCACAGTACCTCATAAGAAACAACAAAATAAGGAACCATCTGCTACAGGTTGTTTCTTTTATGGAGCTGAAGGATACAGGAAGAAGCAGTGCACAAATTATCACGCTTGGCATGCTAAGAAAGGTAAGCTTCATAGTTTGGTTTGTTCAGAAATTAATTTGACTTCGGTATCACAGCACACTTGGTGGCTAGATTTTGGAGCTACTACTCATGTTAATGTCTTCATGTAGGGCTGCCTGAGTTACCGAAAACCCATTCAAGCTGAAAAGTACCTCTATGTGGGGAATGGCGAATCAGTAGATGTCGAAGCAATATGAAAATTCAGATTATTGCTGAAGAGTGGCTTTTACCTTGATTTACATGGAACTTTTGTTACTCCTTCTTTTGCGTAGAAATTTAATTTCAGTTTATCTTTTGGACAAAGCTGGTTATTCTATTTCTTTTGGCGATGGAAAACTTAGTCTATTTCAAAATTCTATCCTCATTGGTTCTGTTTTCTTATCTGAATTTGATTGTCTTTATTGCTTGAATACGGTTGCCTCTTATAGTGAATCATTTCTTTCTACAATATGAGGTATGAAAAGAAAATCTACAGATACAGATTCAACATTATTATGGCATAAACGATTAAGGCAGATATCCAGGTCAAGGATAGAAAGGCTTGTGTCAATTGAAATTCTAAGTTCCTTAGATTTCACAGATTTTGATGTATGCGTGAACTGTATAAAAGGAAAACAAACTAACAAAAGGAGATTTGAAGCCAATAGGTCATTACACGTCTTAGAACTTATACATACAGATATTTGTGGTCCATTCCCTACGGTTGCCTGGAATGGACAACAATATTTTATAACGTTCATAGACGATTTTTCTAGATATGGCTACATATATCTCATTCATTAAAAATCTCAATCCTTGGATGTGTTCAAAAATTTTAAGGCGGAAGTTGAGAATCAACTCGGTAAAAGGATTAAAAGCGTTAGATCTGACCGTGGTGGTGAATACTATGGCAGATATGACGGTTCAGGTGAACAACGTCCAGGACCTTTTGCAAGATACCTCGAAGAATGCGGTATCGTCCCACAGTATAACATGCCAGGTCATCGATCATGAATGGTATAGCTGAAAGACGAAACAGAACACTTAAGGATATGGTGAGGAGTATGATTTGTCATTCTACCTTGCTAGAGTCTCTTTGGGGAGAAGCACTCAAGACTGTAACATATATCCTAAATAGAGTTCCAACTAAAGCAACTAATAAAACCCCATATGAACTTTGGACGGGCAGGAAGCCCAGTCTAAACTATTTTCATGTTTGGGGATGTTCAACTGAGGCAAGGCCTTACAAGCCAAATGAAAAGAAACTGGATGCAAGAACAATTAATTGTTACTTTATTGGATATTCTGAAAGATCAAGGGGGTACACATTTTATGATCCCACAATTAAGTCTATTTTTGAGTTTGGTAATGCTAGATATTTTGAGGATGTTGAGTTTGCGAGGGGAGATAAAGGTAAAGACTTTATCTTTGAAGAGGAATATGTTAACATTCCCTCAGGTGCTGTTAGAATTGATAGGGATCACATTCCTATCATTTCTGATGACACAAATATTCAAGACAATGTTACTGAATCAACCCAAAATAAAATCGTAGAGAAACAAACGTCAACACCTCTTGAATCTTTGCCATTAAGAAGATCTACTAGAGAAAGAAGAAGTACAATATCAGGCGAGTATATTGTATTTCTCCAAGAACAAGATGTAGACATTGGGGTGATGGAAGATGATCCAATCACCTTTCATCAAGCCATGCAAAGTATTAACTCTTTAAAGTGGATATATGCCATGAAAGAGGAAATTAAATTCATGAAAGATAACAATGTGTGGGAACTTGTCCCATTACCTGAAGGTGTGAAACCTATTGGTTGCAAATGGATATTTAAAACCAAGAGGGATTCAAAAGCTGATGTGGAAAGATACAAAGCCAGCCTTGTTGCAAAAGGATTTACACAAAAAGAAGGCATTGATTATAAAGAGACTTTCTCTCCAGTTTCTTCGAAAGACTCTTTCAGGATTATAATGACATTAGTTGCATTCTTTAATTTAGAATTGCATCAGATGGATGTAAAGACATCATTTCTCAATGGTGACATTGACGAAACAATATATATGGTGCAACCAGAAAACTTTGTATCGGGAGACCCAAAGAATATGGTTTGCAAACTCAAGAAATCCATCTACGGACTCAGGCAGGCTTCAAGATAATGGTATTTCAAATTTCATCATGTGATCATCTCTTTTGGTTTTGAGATGAATTTGGCTGATGAATGCATATACCATAAATTTAGTGGGAGTAAACATATTTTCTTAGTATTATATGTTGACGACATCTTGCTTGCTAGCAATGATATGAGCCTTTTACATGATACCAAGAAATTTCTTTAAAAGAATTTTGATATGAAAGATCTTGGTGATGCTTCTTTTATTTTGGGTATTGAGATATATCGGGATCGTTCTCAACATATCCTCGATTTATCTCAAAAGAGCTATATTGAAAAGGTTCTCAAAAGATATGGCATGCAAGATTGTAGACCATCTGATACCCCCGTGGCTAAGGGAGACAAGTTTAGTCTAAATCAGTGCCCTAAGAATGATTTTGAGAAAATGGAGATGCAAAGAATTCCTTATGCACCAGCAGTTGGAAGTCTAATATATGCGCAAGTTTGTACTCGTCCAGACTTGGCATATATTACAAGGATGTTGGGCAGATATTTGAGCAATCCAGGACAGGATCATTGGAAAGCAGCTAAAAGGGTCCTGAGATATCTACAAAGAATAAAAGAATATATGCTCACATATAGGAGGTCGGACCAACTTGAGATCATTGATTATAGCGATTCCGATTTTGTTGGATGTCAAGATAGTATGAAGTCTACAACAGGCTACATTTATCTACTTGTTGGGGGTGCTATTTCTTGGAAGAGTGCTAAGCAGTCACTTATAGCCTCTTCCACTATGGCAGCAGAATTCATAACTTGTTACGAGGCATCCAATCATGGAATTTGGCTACGTAATTTTGTCACTGGGCTGCGTATAGTTGATAGTATTGAAAGACCATTAAAGTTATTTTGTGACAACAAATCAGCAGTCTTATATTCCAATAACAACAGGAGTTCGACAAAATCTAAGCATATAGACATCAAATTCCAGGTTGTTAAAGAAAGAGTACAAAGTGGACAATTATCTATTGAGCATATCGGTACAAACTCCATGATTGCGGATCCGCTTACTAAAAGATCGCCACCCAATGTATTTCATGATCATACCATGAATATGGATGTCGTTTCAGTTAAAGATATTTAGTTTTAGTGGGAGTTTGTAATTTTTGAAAATGCTTGTAAACAGTTCTATTTGGTATCTCAGTATTTTTCAGTTTGGACATTATGGTTATTGTTTTGTTAAACAACTCTTTTATGTTCACTATATTATTCATCAGGTATGATCTCAATTCAGTGGACAGTTGGAAATTGATATGTTAAGATCGCATTACATATGATTTCCATGCTACATACCCATGTTCTTATCCTCGTTATTAAGTTGTATTAACATATGTGACCATTAAAGGTTAATAAAGGTTAAAATGACTACGTTACATATGATTGTAACGTAGTCATTTTGATCCTATGCTTGATACAACTTGTAGACAGGATTTATGGATACACTTAAAAGTGGTGACAGAAAGGTTGAGCTCATTCGGATGTTATGAGATTATAATATCTACACATATAGTCCAAGTGGGAGATTGTTGGAATTTAATTCCAACGATGGACTTATATGTATACATATATAATCGATAATACTGTCAACTTTAATAATGTGTCCCGATAAAATAAAGGTGATCAAATAAAGTTCAAGAATTGATTTGAGCATAAATGTATATTTTTTGGTTACATGTGGATTTTAATATGTAGAGACCTAAGAGATAATTTCAAATCTATGATGGGTAGAACTGAAAATTATCAAGGTAGTTTGAGAATGAGTCATGATCCCCAAAGGAATCCACCCCTACGCACATCTCTTTTTGAATCCCCATCTCAAAAAGGGAAGTTACGGGATATCCCTCTTTTAAAGGTTGGGCTTTCTCCCCAGAGAGGGAGAGAGACAGAGAGGTTACGAAGATTAAAGGTTGGAGGTTTGGCTTCTCCTTTGGAAGATCCGACCCTTTTTTGTTTAATGGCTGCCCTTCAATCCGGTTAGTATATTCTACATACGTTTCCTTCTCTTGTATGCGTGTGGTAGATTCGTTTTATTGTTTCTGTGGACAAAACATGGAAAGTTTTATTCATTAAAAGTGCATGGTATGCATGGTTTTTAAATGCAGTTCTAAATTGTACCCTTCTTATACATGTCATTCTCGTTCATATTATTGCACTTTCTTTTCATTCATATACTCTCTTATAATTTTCAGCATGTTTCCTTTATTGTCATCTTAAATACTTGATCAATGTTTTTTATTAGTAGCTTTGATATTGTGTGAATCTCATAATTACCTTGTTGTTCTAGACATGTATGTGTAAACAAATAGAAAACTGAAAGTCATACTATTGTTATGAATTATCTACATTTGTTATGGCAATACCCATCAAGGATCAAGTTAAGAATCCAACCATGAGGAGTTACTCATCATACTTCGAATCATATCCATTAACGTGCGATTCCGTCTTTCGGCGACACCGTTTTGATCTGACTCACCGAGCATTGAAAATTGATGTTCAATGCCTTCATCCTTAAGAAATCATGCAAATGGTCTAAGTTTTTGTTCTCCTCTAACATACCTACCATAATACTCACCACCTCTATCTGATCTCACAATTTTAAATTTCTTTTCTAATTGTCTCTCTACTTTTATTTGATAATCCTTAAAAGCATTTATAGCTTCTGATTTTTCAAATAAAAGATAAAGATACATGTAACGTGAGAAATCGTCTATGAATGTGATGAAATATTTTTTACCACTAAAATATTCTATAGGAAACAGACCACATATGTCAGTATCTATAATTTCTAAAAGATTAGTACTTCTCCTTGACCCTTTAGCATATTTGTTGGTATGTTTTCCCTTAATACATTCCAAACAAACACTAGAATCAGTAAAATCTAGAGTATCAATTACTTCATCATTTACTAATTTCTTGATCCTTTTAATGGAAATGTGATCTAATCTTTTATGTCAAATCATTGATGATCGATCACTATTACGTTTTCGCTTTTTACCAACTACATTGCAAACAAGGAGATTATTTTCAAAATGTTGATCTAAATGTAATTTATATAAATAGTCCACTAAATCACATGTACCAATCAACTTGTCATTCTTAAACATTTGGAAAGATGTACTTTCAAATGAAAATTTGTATCCAAGATTATAAAATCTAGATATTGAAATTAAATTTCTAAAGAACTTGGACACAAAAAATACATTTTCCAACTCAAGTACATGGCCAGTTTCCAAAATGAGCCGTTGCGTCCCAATCGTTCAACATGTGAAGTCATGTGATTTCCCATATAAACGCTTTGCTCATTTTTTAGTGGTATCCTTGTTTTCAGAAAGTCTTGGATGGAGTTGGAAATATGTATTGAAGTATCAGAATCAATCAACCAAGTATTAATAGGAACATCAATGAAATTAGATTCATGACATACATGATATTTAACAATCGAAACAGAATTTAACACATTGAACTGAGTAGACTTGAAAGCTGAACTATCCGCAATAATTCATAACAAGACAACCACAATAAGCAAACAACTCAAGCATAAAACCTAATCCAAAATATTAACTTATTTAATATTTTGAGAAATCAATGTACAATCATTACAAGACTTGCTGTGGCTAAAAATTTGTAATATACAATTGATTTTTCTTGATAAACGAGACAAATAGAATTTTGAATATTCATTAGAAATTCCGTACATGTGAGTATTAGAATAACTAACAAAATAATTTATTTTTCTCATTTCAAAAAAAATTTGTCAATTAACTCCGTCACTTAATGTAAGTATTGGCATTGTTATCCTAGATGTCGTGGCTACTCTTGGATAACTAACCAATAATTACTCATTACAAGAAACAATATGTACAAATTGAATCGATCAGATGTTGTGGCTACTCATCCCGATTCAATTGTACACACTTATCCGAATGACTTTAAAGGAAGTTAATCAAGCTATTTCCACCATATAGATGTAATTTGATGCCATTAGTTCAAATAGTTGAACTCTAGCACTTAATGTAATTGTTGATATTGTTATCCAAGATGTTGTGGCTACTCTAAGATAACTAATCATTAATTTCTCACTATTTAAAGTGACAATATGTACACTACAAAAGAGACTTTAGCCATGGTCTAGTGTTTTAAAACTTCATGGCATACAAATAGACAAGGTACTGAGATTTTAGCCGCAGTATTGAAAGCTTGTTGGGTTGAACCGGAAAGGGTGGTTCTTTTTTCTAGTTCATGCATGCTCAGCTTCAAGATTGGTCGAAAGAGATCAATTACGATTATTTGTCATTTTATAAGGTAAGTGGCAAGATTCTCCAGGAAGCAAAAAAAACATGCCAACGTGGAGGAGCGTGCCTGGTTTCTCCATGCAATCGGATCTCATCATCCAAGCTTGAAATAATTATCCCCAAACTATCATAATTTTTTAAAAATTATCTACCTAAATGTCAACATCGTGTGCCAACAAAATATTCTCCATTTAAAATTACTATTAAAAAAATCCAAACAACCACCCATCTTAAGTAATATCCAATCATTGTTGCATCTATGCGTGAAAGGTTTAGGATTATGATATATGTAATCATAGATTTCCCAAAGTTATGTAATCCAAAAAAAATCCAAATAGCACAACGACATGAAAAAAAATCATTAGCTATATTGGTAGACTATCATTTCTGAGCATACATAAATCTTCCAAATATGGAGTTTCCTATACAAACACGTTAATCTGAGGATGAAAAAAAAAAAGAAAATTTTCCACGGCTGGTGGTTGGAAACAATTACACCAAACTCAAACAAAAAAATAAAACAAAAGATGCAGGACTCACCATTTGGATCGATCATCCAATTCGATCAACAGTATAATGTATATGATAAACTACGAACACACCAAATCCAAAAGAAATGTTTCTGGACTTGAAAAAGAATGAATCAACACAATTTAGTTATTTTCAATATAATCGTCACAATACTACGCTTATCAAAATTCTAAAAACAATAAAATCACTCTCAGAGAGCGCCAATACAAAAAGACTATCGATTTCAAAACACAAAGCTTGTCGTTAAAAGAAATTCAAGGCTCTGATACCAATTGATAGATCTAATTGTTAGATCTATTAACTTAATCAAAATAGATCTATGATATTTAAAGTTACCGGAAGCCATCGCAATGGAAATGAAGTTATGAAGATGAGATTTCCTTCTCCTTCTCAACTCTTGCCTAATATGCTTGAGTAATGGGACCTCTTGCATTCATTAGTTGAGGGAGATGGGACCCCAATCCATATATATAAAACATGACGGTTACCTATCCATTAAGGTTACCACCAAAAGCAACCTCCCAAATGATGCACCCTTTCATAATTAATCATGAGCCACAAAATAAGAAATAAAAATAAAGTTGGCAACTATCATATATGGTAGTTATATGCATATTATTTCTTACAAAAGATCCTTAATCCTTTGATTCGAGAATAATTTCGTTGATTAAATCGAAATAAGAGACAAGCGAACAACAAGCTGCGTCGTTAATCTTTTTTGAATTGCAAACATGATCCTTCCAAACACTACATCCGTAAACTTAGGCACCATCACATTACTGTTCAGGACTTTTTGAATCATCTTCAAAAGCTCAACAGCTTCTGGTGCTAAGAAACCAAAAGTATCAAAACCAAAAGGAATGAAGGCATGTTGATTCTCAGTACATTCTTTCTCGTGCTCCACCACTTTTGCTGAAGCAGTTTTAAGGACAACATGCCCTACTGTGAAGATCTCATTCTTCAATCCCACCAATGGATGAACTCCTATTAAGTCTACACAAGTATGTTTCCCTCCAACCCAACCAAAAATCAAATTATCAACAGGTCTAAGTGTGGATCTTCTCTCTCGCGGATCAGTTAAAAAATTCGCAGGTGATTCTTTCTTAGCAGTAACACCGGCACGTCCGAGTACATCAAATAAAACATCTCTAACAAGATCGTGGCTATACTTAAAATCAGGAAGCTCCCTGCAATGAATTGCATGATCTCCAAATTGTCTAAGCATGTCTTATAGCAGACTGGACAAATCTCATCTGCTAAAAATAATGGAATCATGAGACAATATTTGAGGATACTACGATACTCCACTGGCACCATGTGCAACCCAATCGGAAAAGACATGATCATTTCGTAGACATCGAAAAATTACCTTATGTCTAACGGATATATTAATACCACCTCCATATCATCAATTATTTTGTTAAAAAGAACACTCACCAAAATATTTTGGGTCTTTGGAGGGACAGTGTCCTTTTTTAGAGAAACAACTGATGTTGAATGAGGGAATCATGCCATGAAGTTTACGAAGAGCACGATCAAAATCGGAGTCCATATTGTAAATAACACTGTCTAGTAGGATATGATCATGAAGTTCCCAAGACCGCACCTTGGAAGACACAAAGGCATACAAAGAAGCCTCAACCGCTGAAAGTAGCCCTAAAATGCCATGTCGAATGAGCAATGAAGCCACAATCCATTGGAGGTCTCCAAAAAAAATACCTCCACAAATAGTAATGTCTTCAGTAGAATCTTGTAAGCCTCTATCAAATAGTTTTGCAGCCTCCTCCATGTACATAAGTTGGCAAGTCCTCAAGTCAAATAAAAATTCTGTTGAACTCATACATGACCGAAAAAAAATATTCAGTGTAATATACCTGGGTAATAGTCATTAGTCATAACATTTTTTATACCATTGCTATTTTAAATATTCACTGTCATGATACAAATTTCGTGATGATTTATAATAGGGATATTTACACCCATAACCCTGAGTAATTGTGTAATTATCCCAGAAACCCTCCTTAAACACGAATTACATCCAGAACCCTGAATAATGTTTAACCTTTACATAGCATAACCATGTGTCAAGGTCTGTCTTAATTCTCCGTTAGTTTTGACGGAAAAGATTATATATTGACCATTTTACTAGTTTTGACGGAAAAGATTATATATTGACCATTTTACCCTTCGAAAGATGTTATATTTATAGCATGATGCCATTTATAGATCAAACAAAAATAATGGCTCTTTTTCCCCCACTCGTCTCCAACAAGTTACCCCTCCGTCCTCTGATGTGATGACCAGCTGCACCCCCGCCCTGGTGCACTGCCGCTGAGGAGCGAGCTGCACTCGCCTACACAGACGTCGAGCCCCATCGCCGAGGACCCGTGCAGCGAGCTGCACCCAGCACTGGAGCCTCACCGCCCATCACCTGCCACAACCTCCAGCCCTTGTCCCCCACGCCGCCCCATGCCTCCTCCCCTCCCGCGCTGCCCTCCGCCCCCCCCCGGCCCTCCCGCGCCGCCCAACGCCTCCTCCCCTCCCGCGCCGCCCTCCCGCACTGCCCCACGCCTCCTCCTCTCCCGCACCGCCCTCCGTCCCGACAGCACCTGCCACTGCCCCAACCTCCAGCCCTTGTCCCCCACGCCCCCACGCCTCCTCCCCTCCCGCATCGCACTCCGAACACCCCCCTCCCACGCCTCCTCTTCTCCCGCGTCACCCTCGTCCCTGCGCACCAGGGGTCCAGCACCTACTGCCTCCCGCCCTTCGTCCCTGCCACCCCTCCCCCACCCTCCCGCGTCGCCCTCGTCCCTGCGCACCAGGGGTCCAGCACCTGCCCGCCTTCCGCCCTTCGTCCTTGCCACACCCCGCCCTCCCGCACCGCTCCACGCCCCTCCCATCCCGTGCCGCCCCACGCCTCCTCCCCCGCTCGGGTAGCCCATCAACTCCCCGTGCGTCACTCGTCCGGGGTAGCCTCAGCTGCAACACCTCTGCCCTGCAAGCCTCAGCTTGGACCTTGCTGCGTGCACTTCCAGCCGTCTGCTCGCGTCTTAGCCTGCCACCCTCCATCGTGAAAGACTCCACCGCTTGTGCAAGCTCCAAAGCCATCTCCTCCTCTCTTTTATTTATTAATCTCGGCTGTTAAATTACGAATAGGTTAGATTATCTCAACCATGTGGTTGAGTTAATGAATTAAACTAACGGAGGGTTACGGGTGTAAAACGGAATGATTATACAGGGTCTTGGGTGACTTTAGTGATTATGAAGGGTTTCGGGGGTAATTACACAATTACTCGGAGTTATGGGTGTAAATATCCCTTTATAATATCCGTTACTCTCTTTTAAAAATAACACCAAATATCTGCACAAACGTCGTCCCATGTTACTGTTTAATGACAAAAATTGTTAATCATCAATATCTAATAGTCCTAATTAAGAGTTAAAAAACGAAAGACAACAGAATCATATATGTGATAACCCTAATTATGGCAAAGGACGGCCATCTGGGATCAAACAAGAAGCGCAGGTCAACCCTTCTCAAAATTCCTTCGAGTCTCCCTGCTTTGCGGTGCTCTTCCCCCGGGAACCCACTTCTCACTTGGATGGCCCCTCCCCAACCTCCCTCTTGCTTATAATTCCCACCTCCCCATCCGTTCTTGTGATGCAGATCGACCAACCAAAGTGGCAGACCTCGATTCTAAGAACAAAGGATTCACGAAAGGGTAATCATCCTTAAGCATCCTTGTTTAAGTTGCGACCTCTGAAACTTGCAACACTTGTATATTACTATCTACCATACCCAGCAGTGGGATTTACAGTATGACCAACCTGACTTGTTCTTGCAGGCATTGAAACTAATTCCACTTGTAACGAGGCATGGCGTCTAACGGTCATCTGGAGAAGAAGATGGGGGATGAAGAAGATAAAGGAGGCTTCCTTGCTAAGATGAAAGACTTCATCCATGATGTAGGGGAGAAGATCGAAGAGGCAGTCGGGTTCGGCAAGCCGGACGCCGACGTCTCTGCCATTCATGTCACTTCCATCGATCTCGAAAAGGCCGATCTTATCGTGGATGTTCTTGTATCCAACCCCAACCCGATACCGATCCCTCTCGTCGACATCAATTACCTCATTGAAAGTAATGGCAGGAAGCTCCTCTCAGGCCTGATACCAGATGCTGGTACCATCCAGCCCCATGGCTCTGAAATACTGAAGGTGCCACTGAAGCTAATCTATCAGGACATCAAGTCTACATACAATGACATCAAACCAGGGAGTGTCATCCCTTACTTGGTCAGAGTTGAGATAATTGTCGATGTTCCCATCATTGGTAGAATCACACTCCCCATGGAGAAGACGGGCGAGATACCAGTGCCTTACAAGCCAGCAATCGACCTCCGAAAGATCAAGTTTGACAAGTTCTCCTTCGATGAAACAAGCGCGACGCTTCACCTCAACATCGACAACAAGAATGAGTTCGACTTGGGTTTGAATTCATTAGATTATCAGGTGTCTTTAGGGACTGTCAACATAGGGGGTGCCCGTCTTTCGAAGTCGACGATGATTCTGAAAAATGGAGCTGGGTTAGTTGAGATCCCAATCTCGTTCAGGCCGAAGGACTTTGGATCTGCATTGTGGGATATGATCAGTGGTAAAGGGACTGGATACTCGATGAAGGGAACGATTGAAGTGGACACTCCATTCGGCCCGATGAAGCTGCCCTTCGAAAAGGAAGGCGGGATTACACGACTCAAGAAGTCTGATGACAAAGATGACGACGACGACATTAAGGTATGCTGACTTAGAGACATCTGGTTTTGCCATCCAAAAGGGATTGACGATGCAGTTTGTTGCCCGTCTCCCATCAGTCTCTATGTAAGTATACGGTTTTAACAGTTGTGGTCGAAAGTGGTCGAAAGAAGGCTGTCGATGAGTACGTTTTCCATCTGCACCTTGCTCAGTACTTTTGGAACCGGACTCGATCGGTTTAACCAGTGAATTAAGATCTTCAGAACTTCTGCATGGATTATAAGTTTGTTCCTGTGAATTATCCATTTTTTCCTTATCGATCTCTTTTTTCTCTCATTATTTTGCAGGCAAGCTGAGGATTACCAACAGTAAGCAAAGAAAACCTAAGTCTTCGTCTTCTTTTGTTTTTGGAAGATGACCATATTATTCTTTTTAGTCGGCCATTCTCCCAGAAAAAAATTTCCTTTTTTTGTCCAAGAATTATGCACCCTCTTTGTAACTGGGTGGTTGTAATATTGTTTTACATCATAGTTAAGAACTGAAATATAGCCATTCAATCGCACGCCTGGTCATTTACACATATGCGAAATCTAACTATTAGAATAGATTGTATCCATTCAAATGAGAAGAGTAAGATCAAACACTAAAAACAAGAAATACAGAGAAGAGTGGTTCACGTCCTGCCTCCATTTCTTGTCGAGGATGGGCTGCTAACAAAGGTACCAACAGCAGAGGAAATTGAGGATACTGCTAAGACAGTCGTAGCAGCAAGAAGAACTGACAGAGACAGTATGTAGACAAACAAACAACCATTAGAAGTACTCAAATAAGAACAGTAACATAATCGTGAGATTTCACTCACCATTCGTTTGTGATCCTGTCTTCGGTATCGACACTGGAGAGGACTTGGGGATGTGGTGGCTCCATCTCGTCTCTCTGTCTCTACCTCTTTCTCCCTCTGCCTCGCCCTTCTAAAGATGAACATCCATCCAATAAGGCCTCGCGTGCTTTCTCCTGTCTTCAACTTTTTCTCAGTGGACCACTATTTTGGCATAGGATGGGTGGAAGGAATCAAGGATTTCCCCTACAAGCAAAATGCATCTCTCTTACGGCAATCATGGAAGGCAATAATGCCCCCAGAGTGGAATCTTGGATATACATATATGTAATATAATGCCCAGCTTTATTTTGCCAATTAATTATTTTCAGAGTCTGATATGGTATAATGGAGAACAGCACAGCAATTCGAGTTTTATATTAGAAAAGATATTTGAGCTGCAATGTCCCTTTTCGCAATTAAACAGATATGGAAATGATCAGTTCATCATGGATGGAGCTGGTTTTTATTCAAAATATTAAAAAGGTATGGAGTGTTTTTAACTGTACGTGTTCATGATCTACCGAAATTTATGTTATACGAATTACCTCCTTACATCGCAAATTAGAAAAACATCGTGACGGTGATGATGAAAAAAATGATGGTGTTCCTTCTTTCTATTTTCTTTTGTCCTCAAATGTTACGAGCCTCTCAGATGGTGGAGAGTTGGGATGATGACTCTCTAATTCTTGATTTTGTGATCTGTATAATGAGCTGTCATGTCTCTTTTATAGGGGTAAAGTTGGAGTGTTTAATAGAATAATAAATCATAATGCAACTGACTCCTAATAACCCACTAACCATCAACATAATTTGATTATGTTTATTCATCAACTCAGAGAAACTCATATTTATTATCTCACAAGTATTTAGTATGAACCACATATACAAGATTTGTTCCAACAATCTCCCGCTTGATTCGGATGTTCCTTAATTGTAAGATAATAACCTTAAATGTGTTTTTCATGAGTTTTCTGGAATGTCAATGAATCATATACATTGATGGAACTAAATTAATATGATCATGATGGTTACACGTCATACAACTTGACATGATCCCTTCCATGTATCATTATCAATTCAATCACCTGTAATTTAGAAGAATAGCATGCCTACTTTAATTCCATTCCTACATCTATTTTATCTATTTACAAATAAACATGCATGATATAACAACAGAATATTTATAAATATAAAACAAATGAGATTGTCCTAAACATAATTAGAAGAAAACAAAACATACTGATTAACCTTTCATAACAAGGACTTCTTTGAAACACCTATTCTCACAACATGCTCATGCAAAAACCTAAGTGTACCCTTTAGTTAATAGATTTGTTATCATTAAATTAGTATTGATGTTCTCTATTGACATTATTTTCTTATGAACTTCCTTTACTGACAAACACTTCAATTCCATGTGCTTTGCACCCGTAGAATACTTATCATTCTTTACAAAGAAGCTAGATGTGGCATTGTCACAATAAACTCTTAACAGCTTGGAAATACTATCAACAATTCCAAGGCATGATAGAAAACTTCGCAGCCATGATCCTTGAACTATAGTCTCAAAGAACGCTACAAATTCAGCCTCCATATTGGAAGTGGCAATGATAGACTACTTCACACTTTTCCATGACAATGTTCCTCCAGCAAGTAGAAACACATACCAAATGTTGACTTTCTTGTATCGATGCATCCCACAAAGCATGAATCAGAATATCCACTAATCTCATAATTGTCTGATTACCTGTACACGAACATACGACCTTTGGTGCCTTGTAAATACTTGAGAACTTTCTTTGCAGCTTTTCAATGGTCCATGCAACGATTACTTTAATACCAACCTAACATGCCAATGGCAAAACTAATGGCATATCGAGTACATGTCTGAGCATACATGATACTCCCAACCAATGATGCATAAGGAATCCCCTTCATCTAGTTATGTTGCAATTCATTCATTGGATATTAACCCAAATTAAATCTAACCCCTTTTTTAAATCGAAACAATCCTTGGAGAGCACTCATCCATCTTCAACCTTTCCAAGATCTTTTCAATATATGCTTGTGAGACAATCCTAACAATTCTTGTGATATGTCAAGGAATATTTATATTCCAATCACATAGGACGCTCACCCACATCTTTCATTTCAAAATTCTTTGAAAGATACTTCTTTGTGTCATCTAACAAACCTAAGTCATACGCAACCAATACTATATCATCAACATATACATCTAATATAATAAACCCACTCCCGCCGACCTTCATGTAGATACACATATCTATAGTATTTTCTACAAAATCATAAGATGTAATGGTATTGTTGAACTTAATATACTATTGACGGTAAGCTTTGTTTAATCCATTTGTTGACTACTTTAATTTATATATCCTAAAATCTTCAGGTTGATCCGTATAAACATCTTTCTTTAGCTCTCCATTCAAAAAGACTGTCTTTACATCCATTTGATGAAGCTTCATATTATAATGAGACACTAAAGTCAAAATGATTCTTAAGGAGTCCATCTTTGAAATCAGAGCAAGTATCTCCTTATAATTGATTCATCTTTTTTAGTAGAGCCCTTTGCAACAAGTGTAGTTTTATATCTTTCAATGCTACCTTTATAGTCACGCTTGGTCTTAAAAAACCCATTTACACCCAACTTTTTTAGATCATTCAGGTAACTCTATGAGATCCAAGACATTGCTACCTTTATAGTCATGTGTGGTCTTAAAAATCCATTTACACCTAACTTACTGAGATCCGTCAGGTAACTCTACAAGATCCTAGACATTGTTATTTGCCATTGACTCGAGTTCTTCTTTCATAGCATTTAACCACTTTTCAGAATTATTGCATTCCTATGACTTGATGAAATGAGCTTAGATATTTAGCAATGCTCAAGTCAGATTCATGTTCAAGTACATGGACTATATAATCATCGAATTTGCAAGTCTCATTTGTTTTCCAAAGCATCTTAATGAGACTTCTGATTATAGTGCACTTGGTTTAATTACAACGCTTTCATTAATAATGACACCAACATCTAATGTGAGGTAATAACATATATGTCCCTTTGAATTTTCAGGATAACCAATGAAAAATTCACTAATTGTCCTTGGAAATAATTTCCTTTCATGTGAAGTATATACTCTAACTTCCCCGAGACATCTTCAAACATGTGGATTTTCAAGTTAGGTTTCCAACCGGTCCATATTTCAAAATGTGTCATTTGAATAGCTTTACCAGGAACCTATTAGGTAAATATGACGAATTCCTTAATGCATATGTCCATAATGAAAGAGGCAAAGACTATTATTTATCATGCTCTTAATTATTTCCATCAATGTACGCTTCCATATTTCTACAACAACATTTTGTTGTGGTCTTACATGCATTCCGTATTGTTCACAAATGCGCAATGTGGATTATATACTCTAACTTCCTCTAGACATCTCCAAACATGTAGATGTCTCAAGCTAGGTTTCCTACCGGTCCCATATTTCAAAATGTATCATTTGAACAGCTTTACCAGGAACCCTATTAGGTAAATATGCCGAAGCCCTTAACGCATATGTCCATAATGAAAGAGGCAAAGCACTCGTATTTATCATGCTCTTAACTATTTCCATCAATGTACGCTTTCATATTTCTACAACACCATTTTGTTGGGGTTACAGGCATTGTGTACTGTTTACAAATACCCTTACATTTTAAGGAATCTTACATATGGACCAAGTTGTTAGCGTGTATCATCGTGTCTTTCAAAATATTCACCACCATGGTCATATTTCACCACTTTTATTTTCTTGTCCTATTGCCTTTCAACATCAATAATAAATACCTAAAGGGAATTTACTGTTTGAGCTCTTCATGAAATAGATAAATATATCCATACCAAGGAAAATCATTTACAAAAGTAATAAAATACATTTTCTCTCCATATGATGAGAAATCAAAAGGACCACAAATATCAGTGTGTATCAATTCTAGGAGTCGGATAGCCCTGGTAGGATTCTTTGACATGCGTTTGGATTGCTTTCCCTTAATGCAATCTATACGCAATCCTAAGTTAGTAAAATATAATTGAGGTAAAATTTCTTTCTTAATAAGTTTTAACATTCTATCCTTAGATATATGACCTCGTCTTTCATGCCATAAGAAAGTAGAACATTCATCATATGCATTCCTTATCATGTAATTCTTAAATTTATTATAAAGATTAAAATGATAAAGATAAATGTCCAACGTTACAAAAGCAATAGTGTTGGAATTGATGACCATGATGGCTCGGTAACAAAAACACCAAGGGCATGGTTATGGTGGATTGACCCTGAAGACTTCCATTCAACATCACCTACCTATATTTAAGGGAGAACCTGAGCCAGATAAAGCTAAGCATTGGTTGAGGAAGATGGAACTTACCTTTGAGGTAACTGATTGTCTCGAGGAGAAGAAGGTGATAGTTAGCACTTATCGTCTACGCGACAATGCGAAAGAATGGTGGACTTCTTGTAAAATCATACACTTTGCTGATAAAACCACCATTGAATGTAAGGACTTTAAGGAACGTTTCACCAAACGTTACATTCCTCAACATGTTCGAGATGCAAAAAGATTGGAATTTATTGAGCTTCTATAAGGAAGTTTGTCAGTTGAACAATATGCTTCTAAATGTCCCGAGGGGACCACCCACTATCTCCCACAAAGTGTCCCCAGCGGCCGAGTGCTTTCTTGTTCAATATAATGAGTTCGGGTCCTTCGAGGGGGCCCTAGCTCTTAGGGGATATCAGAATCAAGGAGGAGCGGGAAAAGGCACCAACTGCAGGTTTTGCGGGAACGAAGCCAACTTTGGCCCTGTTCCGATAGTGCGAGACTCGACATTGTTTTCCGCGGCTTTTTCTCTTGCTCCTAGATTTGGACGACTAGAGAGAAGAAGATAGGAGCCCCTACTCCAGTAAATGCATTGGATACCCAAGGGTCACCTGCAAAAGAATTAAACATAGAGAATGATTCATCAGAAATCTTGAAAGAAAAGAGTAAATTATCCAGTCTGCAAATAGAAACAAGATTTCTAACACATCAAGAACGTAGAGGCGTCCTTTGACATCCAATTTCCATGACTAATATGTAAATCCTAATTTACTCTATTCGTGTCTTCATATCATTCCCCATGAGCAAGCATTGCCCACTTTCCTTATGTTCTGGATTGTATTGAATCCCTTTCTTTTTTAACCATGCTTTCCATTTAAGGTATTTTTTCTTCGTATGCTCGAACTTCTTAAAAAATAAGCATTTTATTTCTTCAAAATGCTCCCTTTAGCTTTCATGGGATTTTTTGCTTTATCTATTTTGTTTGTGTATCTTTTATTACTGCAAGCTTCTACTGTAGCCTTTTCCGTGAGATTCACCGACTATTCTCTTATCTTCTTTAACATGTCTTCTTTGAATGAGCATAGCTTTCAGTTACATGAAACGCAACTTATCCTTTAATGTGTTGTACCTTAACTAAAAATTTCCCAAATTCAATAGGAAAGGAGTTTATGATAAACTATACTAATAACATCTGATAAATTATACTAAGAATATCTCGTTGACATCCATCCTCATGGTTTTCAATTTGTTTTGAGATTGACATTTTTGTTACATGATCCATCATAGAGTTGGATGAGTTGATTTTTTTGGGGTCAATTCGCTCATCAACTATATCAGACTGCGAGTACTCCTTAAGTTTCTTCATGAATTCCTCAATTTTGTTTGTCCTAGACATGGACGGTTGAACATTCTCTGCCATTATTATTTTCATCAGGCTCAAACCAAGCCTAGTCGATCTCCCCCAAGCCTCATAATACTACTTTTACATGATGCATGGTCTAAATTCATCGCTCTAAAATGGGATTGAATCTATTCTAACCAATTTACATAATTGAGTATGCTAAGCCTGATTATAGAGGTGTCCAATGCAAACAAGTTCATAGTTGATGAAACTGTAAATCAGTAATACATATGCTCACATTAATGCTTTAGGAAATTAGTAAATCAATAATATGATAGGAATGACAATTATTTTTTAAGAATATGTACATAATCACCTTTGTGTAGAATATTGACATATCAATAGATACACAAGTGATGCAATTAGAAATATTTTAACAGGTGATTAATAAATCATATCTGGTTCATGTCCATTTTTAGATTAAAACATAAGTTTTTTATCAATTAACTCGTTCGATGTGTACAATCATGGATAGCAATCCACCTTTGGATGACCTCCTAGTATATGATCATATTATTCTAAATATCGAAATGAATATTATATCATTAAATTTAATTTACATCGAAACTACAATAATTATTTTTATAAGTTCAAATCCATACATAATTAGATCACTTTAGTTACTAACATTAATTGAACACAATAATTTTATTTATCAACAAAAATGCACGAGATATCTTAAGAAAGTGCATACCATTCTTTTACCCACCAATCGAAATGTGCATCGAGCAACTTTACCATTTTGTATCAATTAATTATGTGATATTGGAACTACGTAGTGGTTAAACATATACAGTAAAGACAATGATACCATTTTAGTGATTATTAAATGGTTGTAATCACCAATAACATAAGAAATGAACTTTCATCCGTATCTAACATAAACACTAGTACTAATCTCAACGTTGTTATGATACATAAACCATAGCCATTATCAAGGTCCAAGTGAGATTAGAAAGGAGGTTATCAAAAGCGATGATTGCCTCAACATTATGTTAAATAACAATTCCGTATTTAGATAAGGAAGATTCGAGTCAAACACCATCATCTCCAAGTAGAGATGCTAATCGAACCGAATTATAAAGAACGAGTCTATGTTTGAGTTCGGTTCGATAAGGAAGTTCCAAAGTTCGAGTTCTATTTCGGGTCGATAAATGTTTGAGAGGATATGTTCGAGTTCGAGTTCGTTTAGAAAGCGAACGTTCGAGTTCGGTTCAATAACATCTCGTTAACAATTTAACTTCACTAAAACTTGTTTATATGAACAAGTTCGAAACTTGACTTCGATAACAAGGTTCAATAAGCAGTAAAAATAAGAAATTATTCAAATCAAATTGGTACAAAGTCCAATAAATACCACAATTTCTTTAACCTCAAAATCTATTAAATGTATAAATATTAAGTTACACATACAAATACACACATATACATATATCGAACTTGAACTTTTATCGAACGAACATATGTTATGTTCATGTTCAGTTCGTTAAGCTATCGAACTAAAATTTGAAGTTCATGCCCAGTTCGTTTAGAAACGAACTGACATTTTTCGAACTATTATCGAACAAACTCTAATCGAATACGAACATGTGCATTTCGATTAGCAGCCCTATCTCCAAGAGTACATAATATGAATTGTATTTAATGATACCAGTGAGGTTGGCTTTCTGAAGAAAAAATTAAATTATCTGAACAGGTAATCGGTTTTGACTAAGTCATAATTAACCTACCGTACACAAAACCGAAATCGATATACCCTCTTTTTTTTATATCAAGGCCATAATCACGAAATCAAAAATGGGGTTGTTACAAAAACAAAACTCATCTTTCCCTAAAACGACGCAATTAAAGAAAGGAAAAGATAATGGAATATTAACGGCATTGATTTCAATCTTTTTTTTAAAAAAATGGCAATGAATGTCACACGCAGTCAAATTAGCATTCTAATTCTACGAATACAAAATCACAATAATAGGAGATGCAATTATGGGAACAAAATAGTGCCCAAATTTTGATCAACACTCACCAAATATAATAATGATAATACCGTCAAAGCTAAGTAATTATAACCGTGTTTTGATACTCGATTGTGCGAATTTTCAGCGCAAGCGTAATGGAATTAACATTGATAAATAGGTAATGATGATTCACGAGTTATCTCCTTTTATTGTAAATTAGAAAAATATCGTGACAGAGATGATGAAAAACAATAGTGATCTATCTTTTTATTTTCTTCTTCCCTTGACTCCAAACGTTATGACTCTCTTAAATGGTGGAACGTTAGGATGATGGCTCTAAAATTCTTGATTCGGTGATATGCATAATAAGTCATTATGTCTCTTTTATAGAGGTATAATTGGAGGGTTTAACATGATAATAAGAATCATGTGAAGGATTGATAAGCACGCAGTACACTATGGAAGACGTTGCAAACTTTTATACGAGATACTTGTCTGAAGATGCAGAGATCGTTCACAATCGTCTATCACATAATGAAGTCCTGACCATTGAAATCGGTATAGGACTTTTCATTTTTCATCCATGTGGAGAGCCATTTAAAAAGGAAAATACCTGAATAATGGATCAACATGAAAATTTTCAATATTCGTACTAACTTAAATTATAGTGGCGAACTAAATATAATAAATAGAGATATCTAAAAAAAGTTCCTAATATTAATATATAGTCAAACTACCATCTCTCTTGCATTGAGATGAACTGCGAGTGGAGACTATAGTGGAAAGGAGGACTGGGCCCGTGTGGCTCTCCCTAAGCAGTGAGGTAGTCTCTTTTTCTTCTCTCTGATTCAGGTCACAAAGAGGGGTCTGAGCCTTCGATTTAGTATAGGTCTTCCCTAACCTAGTGCTTTCAGTATTCGCCGAATACGTACTAACTTAACATATTCATCTAAATGAGTGACTATATTTTAATGTATTATTTCAAAATACATAGAATATGGGAGCTTGATGTCGACAACCAATCCAACTTTTAGCGACAATGACGTGGTTGAAGAGTTTCGGAAGACATTTGCTCAGTAGTTCAGAGAGTGTGTCTGAACATTGGATTTTAACTGGTCGACGTACCATGCTTTCTACACCAACTGCTCCAAGAGTCCACGCATATAAAGGAAATAAAAGATAGTCTACATATAACTCAGGTGTCATGGTATCAAGTTCACGTTATGGCGAAGATAGCTTGAGTTATTATGAGATTCTTCGATAGGTGATTGAAGTGGAGTAAAATATGTATGCATAAATCACCTCTACCAATTTCGTGTGGTTGGTTTGATCCACAATGAGGAGTTAAACAAGACCCAACACGTGATACATTTGAGGTGGTACCTGATTTATATATAAGAACGTTAAATCATTTGTACTTGCATCGCAAATTGAGCAGATATGTTATGTGCTTCAAGTGGGTAAAAGCAGAAGAGAGGTGATAAATTAACGGCATTAAGATGGATGACTCGTATGTATGCTGATACTAGTGGCAATGTAGAAGAAGATCAAGTTTCAATGAGTTTAGTATTTTCAAACAAGAATATCTATAAATACATTTCAATTTTTTTTCTAGTGACTGATTAATAATGCTAAAACTTTCAATGTTCTAATACAATATAATCCTTTTTTATTCACTCAAATTAAAGTTTTACTAGCTTTGCTACTTAATAATGCAAATATTTTTATATCGTGTAGTGATGACGATTACTGGAGGTAGAGCACACACATTAAAGAATAAATTTAAAATCTATGTATTACCAGTTTATATAAATGTCTTGATATCTTATTGCGATGTTTTCCTATTTATAGTTGTAGGTTCGTGTAATCCTGAGGTAAATGATTTTGACAATCGGCAGATGCATGATGCAAAAGATGTAGAGAATGTCCCTGTAACCCCTTATGTGCACCATCTTACCATCACTTTAGGCAGGGTATCCGGCAGGTATCTATGTAACGTCTCGGGCTTAGATTCTCAGTTCGTTATCGAGGAAAATTGGTCCTGACAACTTGTTGGATTCGGGCTCAAATTGCACTCATTGACAATCACCCAAAATGCTTAAGCTCAAATTATCAAGTAGAATCTCCACCACTTATTACAGACTCTCTCACTTTGTGAGTTTTAGATGTGGGACTATGTTTGGGGGTATATGTATTACAACCTCACCCACTTATATTCACAACGTCCTCGTTGCGACATGACCCATCATTTATTCTCAATGACAGTTACAGCTGCATGCTCCCGGCTTAGGTCCTTTTGGATAGCCCTTCCACTATCAGAAGAAACCCGCTCTAATAGTGGAAGTGGCTACCCAAAGGGACCTAAGCTGGGAACGTGCAACCGCTATTGTCACCGGGAATAAGTGATGGATCATGTACCAACGAGGATGTGAAATCTTGTATTTTCCCCTAAAATCTGGAGTATTTTTTACATTCAAAAAATTCAAATAATCATGCCTTTTCATAGATCTCGTCGAGATCTTTCCAACGAGTCCAAGAACGTCGAATTTCGGCATTCCTAGCTCAAGATAACGGTGTTTTAAGATGGACGGTCAAGACCCATATATGGATCCGAACCGGGTCCGAAATTGGATCTAAATTCACCTCTCTTTCTATAAATAGGAGGCTACTCTCTCAAAGCAGTAGCCACCACCATCCTTCCCTCTCATTGAATCACCACCAACATGCCTAGTTTAGTCATCGGAGGGCCGCCGTTGAAGCTCCGATCGAAGATCCGCGACTACCATCACGTAGGAAAGCTCGAGGTCATCTTCGTACACGCATTCGCGCTACAATTGAGAGATGGAAATATCATTTCCGTGTGGGAGGAGATCCCGAAAGAACATCCTCGAAGGTAACGATGTTATACCTTCCTCTTGTTGTTGGTTTCCACATTTTTTTTGTTTCCTCCTTCTTGAACATACTTAGAGCCTTGGTTATTCCTATTATGTGATTTATATATAAGTAACGATGTTTCATCCCTCTTTGCTATTAGATTGACATGATTGTTCGTAGTTGTCCAGTCATTCTTAGTTGGATATCCAGTTTCATTCAAACTATTTCCCTCTTGAATACAAAGTTGGACAAATCTTTTTGTGTGTCTGGATAAATTCCTCGGCTCCTTGCTAATAAGATTTATCCATCTTATTATTGATTCTCGAACCCATGCGATATTGGTTATTCGTAACTAGCAATGTGGATTCGCAATTGAGTTAATTGTTGTTTTTGAAGTACGTTGCAGATGCCTGATGGCTGATCATTTTCTCGTGTATATACATTGACTCCTGATACTGAAAATAACATGACGTAAAAATAGCTCATATTGCATAAAACCGCGGCACCATAGTTATCATCATATTGTGCAACCTAATTGATTGCTTTTCGTGTTTTTATTTCATAAAATAATGAGGTCTATAGAATTCTTGTGTACAGTAATGGGTTAATATGATTATTTATTAGATCTGTTACTTTAATATATTGGTAATATTATCATAAAACGTGATGTCTAAATGTTCCAAATGAAATGACGTTTTGGAAATTAATATACAAATGATACTTTCCTTCAAGAGGGCAAAGGAAACGGATTTGACTAATAACAGGATTGATGTGTTAGTAGATATCAAGGATAATGGTGTTCATGCAGACTTTTTGACTAATGGAAAGTCTCTTTCTTACTTATTGTAAGGTAATACTCTCATTAACCGTTTCACATGAAACAAAATTATGGACAAAAAAATGGGGATTCAAATCGAACAACATTGCTACAATACTTTTAGTATAAGGTCTCAATTGGATACTGGTTATTATATGATGATTGACAGTCTAAGGCCCTGTTCGTTTGGGGTATAAGGAGGAATGGAATAAGGGGAATAAGCCCCCAACACGCTTTCCCGTGGTACGACTATTCCCCATTATTTCATCTTATTTCACTCTTATTCATATCTTTATCCCACCTTACCTACCTTTATTTCACCTTATTCTCCTTATTCTTATCCTCCAGCCGAACGGAGAATAGACCCTTATTCTCCTTATTCTTCATCCTTATTTCTGCTTATTCTCCTACCGAACGGGCCCTAAGCAATTTTAAAATTCTGAAGTAACTATTAGACATATTATAATGGTTACAGATACCACTAGTATGAGTGTTATTATAGTAAACCTATGGTTGAGATTGATCAATATGTGATGATAGTTAGCTTGAACGAATAAATTCTACTTATGGGTGTAAGTATTGTTATTGTTCTGTGATTGAGATAACACAACAAGCGGGTAGATGGAGTTAGGCGTCTCAAGGGATTGGGCATGCACTCTTGGGCCCCGGATAGATGCCATGAAGGTCGCGATCCCAACGGACGAGTTGGATGACGCGTTACACCTAGCAGCTCGGTAGCATCCGGAGTCGTTCGACGGAGTTGGCAGGTGGCGCGGTTGACATTCTTGGTTTCACACTTATACACAATATTAGAACTCGGAGTAGAATTGGGTGTGGCCGCATCAAATTCTATTTCGAGTAATATTATTGTGAGAGGTGTTTCCGAGATGTTGTTTTGAAGTTGGAGAATTTGGATTATGATATTTTTCAGTTCTAATTGAACAAAGGTTCTTGAGGGTTTTACTCAAGATGACAAAGAAGTTCCCCATAGTGGAGGCCTGCAAGTCGAGTACTAGCGTGTGCTAATTTTAATGCCAGAAATGTTTCATGATCGAATATCAAAAATTTGTGTTTGTATACCGTCGTGAACTCTAATTAACGGATAGAAATATCAAAACCAACGTGGTAGTCCTAAAAAATGATTATATTAAAAAATAAAATTTGCGACCATGTAACCCCTTATGAGTTAGAATAATACGGTTGATTATAGTTTCTACAGTATATGCAAAGCCACTAGATAGAATCAATTTCACATGCCTTACTACTTCTGCATCAGTTATTATAGTTTTGTTTCGTTACTGGGCAATTGCTCATAACGTTAGTCTCGTGTGAACCAACAGGTGTAGCTGAGCAGTAATCACAATAGTAGTGGCTTTGAGAAGATCGAACTTCCACATCATAGTTGCACCAGATAGGGTGTATTTTCTTAGAGTATTTTATTTATTCCTGCATTATTCCTTATTTTATTTGAGAGAGACAATGTAATGAGATATTGGAGAACTTCTTCTGTAAGGTTATAGTTATATGTTGTACCTCATTTGTGTGGACATGGACATTGATGATTATTATCAACGAGAATGAATGTTGCAATTTACTTTCCTTTTCATATTATTCTCATGTTGTTGTTTATATTTCAAATGTTAATCTAATGTGCATAAGAGGGTTTGCTGAGTATCATAGATCATGGGCATAATTGGACCGTAGGTCTGATGCTCCCATCTTATCAGTTTCGATAGCCAAAGGGGCGGGGCATCACAGATGACGTTGTGAATATAACTAGAGGAGGTTGTAACACCTATAACCCTCAAAATAGTCCCACATCTAAAACTTACAAAAAGTGAGAGCGGGTTATGTGTCACTACAAGAAAATTGATCTTAGACTCGTTGCCATATCTTCCGTAGTTAAATATATAACAACGAATATTATACATTGCTTACTTCTTTAAATTCGTAACGAATAATGATATTCGTTGCTATATTTTTCGCAATGAACCATATAACAACGATTATTTGTTGAATTTTTCTTCTAATCATTGTTAAATTCGGCAACGATTACTGTGAATTTTAACGAATAATTCAATGAAAAACCATTGTTATTTGGACCTTTAACAACGAATATGACATTCGTTGTTAATTACAAGTATAAAATATGATTTGACAATGAATAATATTCGTTGTTAAATCTTTAACATCGAAAGATAAGGCAACGAATATTCAAATTATTCGTTGCATTAGGTCCAGTTTCTTGTAGCGTTTTGGGTGGTTGTCAATGGATGTAATTTGGGTCCAAACCCAACAAGTTGTCAGGGCCAGTTTTCCTCGATAACGGACTGAGAATCTAAGCACAGGTTAAAATCCATTATTTATATTTCTTAATCTATGTGCATTTTAATTGTATTAGCCCAATTTATCTAAAACTATAATTCAATCTAGTATACTCTGAAAGGATCACATGGCCTGTTTGGTTGCAGGGTTGGGCAGGGTTGGCCCAACCCTGGTTACTATTCACAAGGGTACTTCCTCCTCACAGATTACTATTCACTCATCCCAAACCAGCCCAACCCAATCCTGCCCAACCCTGCAACCAAACATGCCCATAATGTAGCGAAAAGGTTCCAGGAAGGTGAAGACTACATACGGCTTCGCCACATGACCAGCAAAGGATTTCGGACAGTGTCTACACGAGTTTTCTTAATTATCTGTATTATATCAACAATTTTTTGGCTACAGAATTATCTATGAAATTCAAAACACATACGACAACTGCTAGGGAACACTCGAGAGATAGTATCGTTTCTCTTGATCCACTTGGCCACTAATAAGAACCAGCACCAACAATTATAGAGCAAGAAAGTTCGTGATAACTAAGCTATATGAGGAAGTGAAATTGGAGGGGGTTGAAAAAGGGTTATATGTGGATGTCCCTTAGGGGCAGCTAACATGGCTGCCCCTACCTTATTTTCGCAATTTTTTTATTTTTTTGAAAAATATCACAATGTATATTTATCCGTATATCCCTCCTATATGTCATTCGAATTTCGTCAGAAATAGAAACTTCTATGGCCTCCATTCAGAACAGAGACTTCTATGGCCTCCATTCAGACAATCGTTTTTTAACGGTAACAAGATTTTTTAAATCGACACTATCGCGATGGAGGTCGTAGGAGTCTCTGTTTCTGACGAAATTCGAATGGCATATAGGAGAGATATAAGGATGAATACACATGAAGACATTTTTCAAAAAAATAAAAAAATTTGACAATTACAATGGAGTAATGACCTCCTTTGAAAAACCCTGAAGGGTACTGCATGAGTAATGACCTCTCATGAACTACTTAGAAAAAGAAATAACATAATATATATTCCCTCTAACATTGTATTGCAGCAGTGTTGTTAACCATCAATCTATTGGGTGGAAGTTGAAGGTTACTGCTATTGTCTGTATCCACTGCATCTCCATTATTGCATTGACCATTACAATGGGGTCTCTCTAAAGTCGAGAGAGATATTGTAAATTCGGTACATGCTCTATATAACAGATTACGAAAGTGGACGGATTTAGAATCGCACACATATTGAAAGAAAGAAATTATGTGCAACGTCCTCCAGGGTCCGTTTGGTTGCAGAGTTGGGTTGGTCCAACCCGGAGTATCATTCCTTCCAACCCTCTCCATCATCCTCACAGTTTACTATTCACAAGGGTGTCCTAACCCAACCCTGCCCTAGTATCCTCTCGATACCCGAACCCTATCCGTCGACCCCTCTCTCTCAGCACACATGACACACACACCCAACCCCTCGTAGGTCTTTTCGGCCACGTACGACCTCCCCAAGGTGCTCCCTCAGCCCTGTGCAGTACCTCGGTCACCCAACACAACTAGTAAGCAGCCTCGCACTGTCATCCGAGGGCCCCTCATGGTCCTAGCGGATCTTTTTTAATAATTATTAAAATATTTTTAATTAATAAAACAATCAAGAAATTATGATATTTAAAAATATATCTATCAATCGCCACATGAGGTATCGATTTGGGAAGTAATGCCCAAATTGGCAGCTCAGGTGTCGATTTAGAAGGTAATGCCCACACGATGGATGAAAGTGTAAATTACGCAATGAGTTTGGGCAAACTTATTGAGTAATTTGCATTTCTATCATTTGGGTAACTTGCATTTCCTAACCCTCGTTTGTTATCAATAGTTTTTTTTCAACTAACCTCTTTGTTATCAAAAGTGCATCACTTACGATAAGGATGTAGTTACATTTAAATGGTAAATGTGTATCCTTTCTACTATTGAAATTGTTCAGTTCAGATTTTTAATTTTTTTTTAAATTTATACTTATTGGATTACGAAATCTTCAGTCCGAGAAACCAATGTAGACGGATGTTGAAGACTTCGTCTATATTGATTTCTCAAGCTGAAGACATCGTAAAGGTACATATATTGTATCATTATTCTCTAAATGTTATGTGATCAAACATTACATTATAAGGGATTTAATTATATAGTATATTATAAGTATAAATATAACTAATTAGAATAAGAGATTTAATATATATATAGTATAATGAAGGAAAAATTATAAACTAAAAACTTAAAAAATTGAAAAGAACAATTTCAGTAATGGAAAGGATACACATTTATCATTTAAATGTAACTACATCATTATCGTAAATACCATACTTTTGATATCAAAAGAGGTTAGTTGAAAAAAAAACTATTGATGACAAATGAGGGATGGAAATGCAAGTTACCCAAATGATGGAAATGCGAATTACCCAATGAGCTTGCCCAAATCGACACTTGAAGTGACGATTTGGGCAAATCATTGCGTAATTTGCACGTCCATCCCTCGTGTGGGGATTGCCTTCCAAATCCGCACTTGAGGTGCCAATTTGAGCAATACTTCCCAAATCAACACCTCAAGTGCTGATTAATGGCTATAATTTTAAATACTATAACTTGATAGTTGTTTAATTAATTAAGAATAATTTAATAATCATTAGAAATTCCTCAGTCCTAACAACCATGCCTACCACAAGAGGTGTCCATAGGGCATGTACCCGTTCCATTTGATCATGTCCCATCACGCTCCGTTGGTATTGGGTCACGGGTCGGCCAACTCCATTCCAACGAGCACCTAATTGTAACGGGCTGGCCATCCGTGGGTACCTGTGGGGATAAAGAGATATATTTCTAGTGAAAGATGACATGTATAAAAATGCAAATGATATGTCCAACTATGTATATCCGTATCTATATCATATTCATAATGATAATATTGGGACATGAAAGTCTAAATAGTGCAAAATAAATTCATATACAAATATGTAAATATAGATAAATAAATTAATGAGGATATATAAAACTATACGGATAATGTAAATCATATGAATATATGAAATCGAAAGGAATACAATCAAATACAGATCCAATAATGACACATTCATGTAGGTTTATCCTCACAAAGAATCAAATACGGATGAATGAGATCCAAATATATATATATATATATATATATATATATATATTTCTATTCGTAAATGATTGTGTTAATCATCACCACATTTGATTATCACGATGTGTGTAGGCGTTGTGTACGTGTGCGCATGCGCTCGTGGGTGTAGGCGTGCATACGTGCACATGGGCATGGTCGCGGCACAGGCGCATGCAGGTGGGTGGGTGCGTGTGCGTGCGTGTGCGTATGGGTGTGATACAATTCATATTCAATTTATTCAGTATCATCATGTTTGGATGTCATGATGTATGTATATCAATTTGGATCGTATCCGATTCATTATCATAAATGTTAATTCAAATTTTGACATTCATATATATTTCGATTTCAATATATATATATATATATATGAGCCCTCCCATACACATAAATTTAATCTTATCTATACAATTTTGAGTATACTATTTTTCCTATATAACTTGCATCCATTTCATATCGGTATTCATCATTTTTAGTGGTTTGGTAATATATTTTCCATATTCATCGATATTTGTATCCGCATCCCTATTTATATTTTTAAATAGATAAGAATGATGTAACATCTATATTGATATTTATATCTGACCATTTACATCTTTGTGAATCAATTTATAGTGGAAGCTTCCAACCAAGGTTTGAAATCTCGATTTCGATCTCGTTTCGGTGACCTGGACTACCGAAATTTCGTCGAAATTTCGACGATTTCGGTGGAAAAGTCGGAAAAGGCTCAAAAATCCGATTTTCCCCAATTTTATTATAAATTTCGATATTTCAAGTTATTAGAACAGTAAATAACATAGAAATACACAATTATTTCACACATTTTGGTCATATATACCCGTTATATAGACATATCGGTCATATCGACCATATCGGTCATATTGTAACATTGTTTTAGATATTGCAAATGGACTTCAAACAATGAAACAAACAATAGTTGTACACCTATAGCCTTACAGCATACATTATACATATCAATCATCTTATCATGTATGACTATGACGGTATGTCACAGTCACACACCATATCGAACATATCGTTGTTACTTGTTAATAGTTCATACATAATAACATAGTAACAGTCTTACAAGGTACAAGTGAAAATTATTAAGAACATGCACATTAATGATCAATACAATCAAAGATTAAAAATTTAAAATATATTACCCGTTGATATGCTTGGTTCAGAACCAAGAGTTCCGCGGTGGATCTGAATGGACCCCTTCCTTGTTGTCTCTCATAATGCATCGCAGATTCAATGAACTCGTAATAGTTCTCTCATGTCATGTACGAGTACATGGTCTTATAATCCATCACATACTGCCTGTATTGGTGGTCATCGATGCCTATGAGTATCCCGAGACGAGGATAAGCAGCACTGGATCCGGTATCACGAGTGGCACGACGAGGTTGCTGCGAACTACTGGCCTGAGATCCTCGGGACGACGATGTGGAGTAGGAGAATATCTCTGCGGAGGAGGAGGAGGAACTGGTGTGTACTCAGGGAAGAAACCGTAACTGTCACCCCCAAAGAAGTTGCCCTGGCTCTGCTCGGGTTGGCTACCTTGGTAGTTGTTTCCGTTGTAGCTACTGTATCCTCCACACCCACTGTAACCATATGAATATGATGGAGGTGCATACTGAGGAGGAGGAGGAGGAGGCCATGGAGGAGGAGCATGAAAGTATTCCGGGAAGACGCCAAATGATCTCTCATTGTGCGACGATCCATACCCGCCTAAAGGACTTGGTGTTCCTCCGCGATATGGGTTGTCAATGTCCATGCAGCTCAAAGAACCTACAGATGATATCAAATCGTCAATGTAGCTGTCGATTGGACGATGGCCTCGACCGTACTCGTTATCCATAGGTCATGGATACGGACTTGGAACAAATTGTCCGTGTGTGTTCCTCTGTCGCTCCATATATTCACATCCTTCTTGTAGCCCTTCCTCAAATCTGGTATCTTGTGGTCCACGACCACTCCCTCATGACCCACCTGAATTTGTTTCCCCACCATCACCAGCTCCACCACGACCAACATCATCATCATCATCTTCACTGTCATCCTTTGACTTCGATTTGGATTTTGAGCTACTGGAGAGAATTTCATCAGCAACCGCATCAATCTCGTCCTCCAACCCTCCAACAGGGTCTGTAATTCGTCCGGATCTTGCCAAATAGTCCCCTACGTCTGCTCCCATTTGCTCACTTATATTTTCATTTGGTCTTCCTTGTGGTTGATCGAGAACGGGGGCACCATTGGAATCCATCCACCTCTGGAGAACATCTTCATCAGTATCATCATCGTGCATCTTGAAAATGTATGCAAGATCAATAGGGTTTGTATAGTCCTCTTTGTCTTGTCCCTCCCTTGCATGTTTCAACTTCAGTCTCAAGTTGTAATGCACGTAGACAAGGTCATTGAGCGTCTTTTCTCCCAACTTGTTCCATCTCTTGGAATGGATCAAATTGAACGTGATCCAGTTCCTCTCACAACCACCAACAGATGCGGTTTGAGACAACACTTTCACCGCCACACTTCGAAGGTTGGGAGCTTCCTACCCGTATAACAACCACCACTCGACTGCAAAAAATACAATGAGAGAAATCAATAGTAGGAATAAATGAACACACAAGCAATGGTTTTATTTATCTTTGTCCCTACAAAGAAGAGTATTGCCCCGACCATTTACCGCAGTAATCCGACCGAAGGAACCCAACGCATCCCGGAAATACTTAACTTGCACACATAGGTTTAAGTCATAATCCATCTTAACTTCTTTTTTTGTGACTCCTAATTTAGCTAGAAATTGAGGATTACCTCATTCATGCACAAGATTTGTAACTTCTCGTCCTTGACGAGCTTCTCCACCACAATTTGTACAGCTGATAGAAGGTCAATATTTGTACCAAGTCCATTCTTGTACTGGTACTTAGGATTGAAGTAATAAGCTGAACACAAAGTCACAAATTAGATCTATAAAAATTTATGAAAAAGAAATTAGATTTTGTACATACCGGCCTTGTGAAGAGGATATGAGAGCATCTTGGACCATCGCTCGTCTATGATGTCCAGCCATGCTTTGGATCCCTTCCCAACTGCTTCTCTGACCTTTTCTCTCATGCAGCGTATTGCCTCGTAGATGACTCCCATGGTGGGCTTCTTATCGCTATCCACGATCCGCAATGCAGAAACAACTGGATCCATGATCCTTGTGACCCGAGTCACGTCATCCCAAAAGGAGATATCATTGATCAATATCTCCACATACCGTCCTCCTTCAGTTCGAGCTTCAGGTATCTCGAACCACTCACCTTGGCAACACATGATTTTCAAATCTGTCTTATGTTGTTTGAGGCTTTGCGACGCTATAAAATTGGTTGCAAAGTGTGTGATGCCAGGCCTCACCAGCTCCCCATTGCACATCCGCCTCATCAGTGCCAGCACTTTGTCGTGGTTGTAAATGAATGTGGTGATCATTCGTGCTTTCTCGACCACCCTTGAGACGGACTTCCTCTTGCTGAAATCGTTGAGGATCAAATCAATGCAATGCGCGTCACACGTTGTCCAAAAAAATCTGTAGCTGTTCGACTTCATTATTGTTTCACCCGCCTTCTTGAAGTTGTTGCTGTTATCCGTTACAATCTGCACAATGTGCTCTTTCCCAACCTCTTTTATAACATCCTTCATCAACTTCAGCAGGTACTTGTGATCCTTCACATGCTCAGATGCATCAACAGATTTCAAGAAGACTGTCTTCCCATCACAGTAGACAAGGAAATTGATGATCTGCTTCCTCGTGTAGCTCGTCCACCCATCGCACATCAATGTCACCCCGTACTTTGGCCATCTCCTCCTCAACTCAGTGATGTACTCATTCATCTCCTCCTTCCCCATCCCTAGATATTTGTTCATAATCTCGTAGGATGTAGGAGCCTTCACTCTTGTTCCCGCTGCAGTGATCTCATCAATGGCATGCTGCAGAAATGGCCCGCCTGCAATGTTGGCAGGAATGCTCTCCCCAAAGAAGAGCTTATTGATGGCTTTTCCCACCCTTTCTCGTGCATTGGTGAACATTCCCTTCACCGTTTTCTGCCTCAGATCCTTACTTGCCTTCTATTACATTGATCCGCTCCTCGTCAAGAAGGGCTCAATTTCCTTCCCCTTGTGTTTCTTGGTGGGTGATGGTACTAGTGCGCCTCCAGAACCACTCCCACTCCCACCTGCACCATAGAAGCCGCCCCGTGCACCATCGAGTTCTCTTCTCTCGAACTTTGTATCCCTTCTGTATGCCCTCCTCTCCGTTGCAGTCTGAATGTCGACGAGGTACACAAAATCATCATCATTTGAATCAGAAAGGATGTTGAATTCTTTCTCGAACATGAACTCCTTCATTTGTTCTTCTCTTCTTACCCTCTCTGTGTCCCTTTCCTTCTTTCTGTCCAAGCTGGCCTTCACCTTGTCCCTCACATCTTGGGGACAACGCATGCACTTGGCAACATTCTTGTTATTGCCAACAAGATGTTGCTTCATCCTTGTGATCCCGCCTCCTCCCAACTTCTTTCCACAGAAATTGCATTGTGGCTTTGCCTTATTTCCATCAGGAGCGGAGGCATACCTCCAGCCAATGTCCTCACTGAAATCGCCCCTCTGATCATCAGAACTGTCAGATCCAGATCCAGAACCAGCATGTGCCATGGTGATGATCATCGAAATTTGCGAGGCAATTCAAGAACAATCATTAAGTAGGCATACAATGTGACCGCTTATGAATATGCAAATCATTTTATGTTTTAAATTTTGTAATTATTATATATTTAATTTCTCTAAGGCCTGATATTCCGATTTTCAGAAAAACAACCTTAGATCTATACAATAGGGTCTTAGATCTACCAATTAGGGGAAAATTTTCAAGAAAGACTACCTAAGTGACATAAATTATGTACAAAAACCTAAATATTTAACATATTATTTTCGGATTTTCTTATTTTTTTTAAATTTTATTAATAAAAAAAATTCGGATTAAGATTTCTACTTAAATAACTTAAGATCCGAATTTATAATAACCCAACTCATTCTCGTTCCACATTAAACCTCAAAAGCTCTAATTTCCTCTTACATAGATCTGATAAAATGTTCTCAAACTATGTTTTAGTTCATGTTAACTTCATATCCGAGATACCGTGTTCATATCTACCACTATTGTGCAATCAAAACATAAAAGCCCTAATTTTCGTCTCCAAATTTAAAGCTATATTTCGGAAACCTCTCAAAATAAACACTATGCCAAGCTATATCAACATCCTAATAGTGAAACCCCTAAAAAAATTTAAGAATTTGATGAAGAATTAGCCTAATTTGGCTTACCTCGAAGGAAGAAGAGCTTGGAAGAAGTTGGAGAGAAGTCTGCCTGAACTTGGTCGAAATGGGGTACTTTCAATCGAAATTTTGCCATATATCGACATCTCCGTGACTTTTTTAAAGCAAGATTCCATCTGTCAGCTGATATCTCGAGTTGACTCGATATCTCGACGAGATCTCACAAGATTTCGCTCGAAACCGTGGATATCGAAATATATAGCAATTTTGAAAGCTCAGACCCGTCGAAAACGATATTTCGATGAAATTTCGTCGAAATATCGTGAAATTTGATTCCATGCTTCCAACAGGGTACCCGCGGGTACCTATCGGGGTTTTTGTATGGACACAGATCGTGACATAGCGGGTACCTGACCCATCATTTTTAAACAGGTACCCGAGAATTTAGGAGGTCAAAATGAACAGGTCAAGCTGGGTACCCATTGACCCATATATTTTTGAATACTCCTACCTACAACCCAAGGCTTGTGTGGCCCCGACAGCCCCAAATGCACAACATGCAATATCTCATCACCATCTACACTCTGATTTGGGCAGTTCAGCTCAGATTTGACCATTTAAATCTAATTAGTCTGCCCTAAAGGTGAAGAGAAAGGTTGTGCTCTAGTCTAAATCTAATCTTACATTAGATACCTTATACCTATACTTCTCAGCAGAATGGTATTGCAGAACGAAAACACCGTCATCTTTTAGGTGTCACTAGGATCAATCTGATACAGAGTCATGCTCCTTAATCCTATTGGGTTCACTTCATGCTACCTTGTCAATAGTATGTCGTCTTTCGTGTTAAAAGAGCACGTTCCTTATTCGATTACATTTCCTGAAAAGGACATGTTCTCCCTAACACCTTCAGTTTTTGGTTGTGTATCGTTAGTCCATCACTTGACTCTTGGTCGTGACAAGATGTCACCAAGATCTGTCAAATGCATATCTGTTGGCTACTTTAGGACCCAAAAAGATTATCGATGTTTTCATCCTGTCAGACATAAGTATTATGTTAGTGCTGATGTCATCTTCTTTGAATATGTCATGTATTTTTCTCCCATAGGTGATCGATTGACCTCATCTCTATCTAAGACTGAGATATATCTACCCAAGGCCCTAAATGTCGGTTTCGGTCACCATTTCGGTATCGATAAAAACAGAATTTCGGTGGACTTTCGACCGGAATTTCGGTCATTTCGGTCATTTTTTGTACTAGGACCCCCATATTTCGGTCATTTCGGTCGAATTTCGATTTCGACTGGATATCGATATTCGACAGAAATTCGACCGAATTTCGCTGAAATTTGAGGTCATGTATCTACCAACTCCGCATCATTCTCTTATTCCACCTACTTGGTTGAGACATTACCTCATGTGTATGTTCACAGACCTACCACTAATTGACTCCCTACTTTTGTGTCATCCTCACCATCCACCAGGACCACCACGCTTCAGGTAAATTCTGAACACTTTGATTTCCATCGATGACCCCATTGATCTTTATGTTCAATAGAAGAGTATACATGAGTATAGTGATGCTAATCATGAGGTGTTCGTAATGATCCATCAGAAGATTTGAACCAATCAATAGTTCTTTGGAAGATGAGACATTTATGTGCTACATACCCTCTTTCAGGTCATGTTTCCTTAGAGGGTCTCTTTGATGACTTCAAAAAGTTTGTAGTGGGAATGACAGTTGTTATAATCAAGAGGAAATCACCCACATATTAAGAGGCGTTACAGGATAGTCAATGACATATGACTATGTAAGAGGAAATGGTTGCACTATAGTCCAAAGGCACATGGACCTTGGTGAATACCTCTGCAGGGGCCTTTGCGATAAGTTGCAAATCAGTATTTACGGTGAAGCGTAGAGCAATGGCAGTGTTGATTGCTACAAGGACGGAGTTGAGATTATCACATATGCAGATGTTGATTATGCAGGATGTCCTAAAGATGGGAAGTGAATATCTAAGTTCATAGTGATTATTGGAAACCTATCAAATATATTATGCTTCTATTGTGTGTAGTGCAACATAGTTCTACTTCTTGGAGAAATCGGGATATTAACAAGTTACCTAGAAACTAACAAGCAAGGATGCAAAAATCGGTTCATGCGGCCGTTTAAACGGCCGTTTAAACTCATTCGGCCCTCGACCGACTGCATTACCTTTAATCGGCTATGTAAACGGTCAGACCGTTTAAACTGGTGTAATCGGTCGTTTAAACGCCGTTTAAGCGGACACGTTTTGCATTAAGGTTACATAAACCCAATATTGATTATGCTATCTACTTTGACATGTCACATTTGGATGAAGAAGTCATTGAAATTGACAATATCTGATCAATGTTGTGAATATGTGATTATAATTTTATAATTCATTTATACTTTTTTATTAAATATATATACATAATATTTCTTATTAATTTAAAAATGTAAAACCGCATAGACCGTTTAATTTCCGTTTAAACTCCCGCATACCGTTTAATCAGTAATTGGTGACCCTACCGACTGTATACCGCATACCGCTTTTTGCAACCTTGCTAACAAGTGCCACTAGTTCTGCAACGACACGATAATAAACTTATAATGTTAAATATCGATGCTCCAACTTGAAGGGGAATATTATAATATGAATATTGTAACTCTTACGAGGTATTGTCATACTTTTTGGAGAGTGTTAGAATATAAGTAATCTACATCTATGAGGATATTGTCGTATTTTTGTGATGCTCTCTATAACCGCATGCTCTTCCTAAATATAGGAGTATTAGGGGTGTCTATCGAGTTCAATGAGTCGAGTTGGCCTCAACTCGGACTCAAACTCGATAAGAAACCTAAGGATCGAACTTGAGCTCGACAAGGGTCGAGCCCTGGATCACTAGCTCGAACTCGTCGAGTTCGAGCTGACTCATGAGCCTCTTATCGAGCCACGAGTTTCTGAGCTGGCTCACAAGCCTTGAAATGAGCTGGCTCACGAGCCTCTTATCGAGTCATGAGTTTCTAAGCTGGCTCACGAGCCTCAAAATGAGCAGGCACATGAACCCCTTAATGAGTCATTGTTCCATTTTTTACATTAAATTATAGAAATGCCATTTGTAACTTTGATTTTTTATACTTTTCTGTAGCTATTTATGCAAATAGGAACCGTCAGTCTGGTCTGGGGAAGTTTCGGTATTAGGTTTTCAACTTTTTTATTAAGAGGGGAAATGAGTTATCAAGTCGAGTTTCCGAGTTGAACAACGCCCAACTCGGACTCGACTCAATAAGCTAATGAGCCATAAAACCCAACTCGAGCTCGGGCTCGTTAAGGCTTCGAGTCAGGCTCATGAGCCCTTAACGAGCCGAGCTCGAATTGAGCTCATCGAGCTCGAGCTTTCCTGACAGCCCTAAGGAGGATAGAGTTCATTTCACAACAACATTTCCTCATTCATCCTTTCACGGTACTACGTTAAGTGTTAAGTAGATCCTTATTTCACTTTTAATCGACTTCTGAACCTTACATATTCTTGAGCAGATTTTCAGGAAGCATCTACATTTTCACTAGAAATTAAAAAAACTATACAAATATGTTTTTGGAGAGATTCAGCAGTTGGATTTGGCGTGTTGGGAATTGTAATGCAAGGATCTCAATTAATCCATATTATATTGTTCATGTAACTAACATGATGCTTCTCATTTATAATGTCACAGTCTTCTTAGTTTTGTTTGAGGTCTCGTGAAGTTTGAAATTCGATCTTTGGGAGTCTGGTTACTGTGAAAAAAAATAGTCTTGCCCTGTTTGCTAATTACTCATGCTGACTAAGAACCTTAATTTCATGTTTTCAGGACGCAACGAAGGAAAGAACAGTTTGCGGGAAAGGCAAATCTCGACGATGGACGCACATCCTCTTGTAGCACTAATCCAACCCAAAACTCAAGCCAGGGTGATGCTTCTCAGGAAGCCAAGTTAGTTCTTGCTTTACTTGCACATACGTAGAAGTTATGAAGGTGAATAACTTCAATCCAGGTTCATACACAGAGGATAAATGGTTTTTTTGTTGGATGTTGAGAAATTCATCTCCACGTTTAGATTCATTAATGTCTGGTTATCTCGTGTTTATATTTATTCTGTTTCAAAAAATAATTGTGCTAGTCACTCAGAAACAAGCTGTGAGAGATATGTACAAGCATCATTCCTGATCTCTAGACTTATTTTACTGATTTGGTAATTTGTAGTTTCTTCTAGCGTGTACACGCAACTCAGACATGTAAAACAGCTCATCTTTGTTGATGTATTTATCCTTAATAAATTTAGTAGGAGAGGTACCTGCATCTTCTCATATTCTTGTGGCATGTGATCATATGTTCTTGCGTGTTTCGTGGAAGGAGTGCTCAGCTACCATCAGGGAACAATAATGATGACCATGGGACAGCAGCACCAAATACAATAACAGCTCCAATGACTGGTTTAGATCATGTGAAATTCTCAAGTGTGTGCAGTAGAGGCATATTGAAGAAAAAATATTCGGCCTAAGATACTGTAGTTGCTGATCACATGTATGAATCAATTGCAATTTTATACATTTTCCCTATGGCCTTCCTCTCTCCCCAATTTACAAGGCTTTATCACATGGAATGAAGTGGTATTCGCTCGAATTCTTGCATCGAGTACATGGACAAGCAGTGATCTGCAACAAATTGTGACAACAAAGAGAACGAGATGGTGCACAGAAATCTATCTACAGTAGTGCAGTTGGTGTGGACTTATTTAACAAAATCACACCTTGCATTTAACCATCACGTATTGCCGAAACCCAAAGGGTACCGGGGTAACCTGGTTTAACCCTCTGCATTCATGGGTTGGGGGATTCTATCACAAATCAATTTGACATCACATCACATTTCTCATTCCAACCCTCTCCAACTCTCATAACCATCTCTCATTCCAACCCTCTCCAACTCTCATAACCATCCAAACAGCTACTATTCACAGAAGATTACTCTAACCCAACCCAGTTACCAAACATGCCCAAAGGGAACCTAAATGGCGCAGAGGTTATCCAACCAAACTGAACAATCTGGAATTCTTCACAATATCCTTCATTGCCTGAAGTTGCTTCCCCGAGGAATTGTGATCGATGAAATTGTAAAATTCGAAACTGTGGCATATTTTTTAACGGTGTAACCTGAATTTTTTGTGTATTCCTTTGGTTTCTTCTATCTTCGATCACTAAGTGCGTGTAGTCTGAAGGGTTGGAAAATGTTGTTTATCTCATCTGTGCTTTGAATTGATGAATTCTTAGACCCCTGAAAATGGATAGAAGAACTAAAAAACTGGATGTTGGAAGCAATATCTTCTAGTCTGATCGTAAACCCATCGAGAAACTCCCTTATTAATTGAGCAGAATTGGATTGGTCGGTTGATGTTCAAGATAAACGGAAAGGAAATCCTGAGTTTTCTTCTTGGTAAGCACCAGCTGCACCATCACGGTAACCTTACTTAGAAGGCCTGAACGAATGTTTCTTGCTCTAGTCATGTGATGGTTTATGCAATAGCCATCATCAAAGCAACATTTCCTCGTAATTTTGCGAATGTGAATATCCATCACCAAAAATCTCCACAAGAGCATATCCCATCCTTGAAGTGGTGAAATCTCTTTGCATCTCTAGCAGTGATCTCCCTCCCGATGACCTTGGAAACAAACTTTAGCCAAGAGTGGCAATCGCCGCAGACTCTAAGATTCTTGAAAATTACGATGCGAGCATTCTCACACCCTCGACCGCCAGCCAACACTGCAAAAGCTATTGCCAACTTCTCGCTGTGGTAGTAGAGTGATGTCTCCTTACCTATCTCATCCAGTTCCTGCAAAACAAATCTCGTATCAGGAACATAGCCAACATCCTTCGTCTTTCCTATCAATCTTGTTAGCTCATCACAGATCTCGTCTGCCATAGGATGGGACCTATCTCCAGCCAAGAAAGTGTGCACCTCCCTATTGACCTCAATCCACGTCATCGCAGGATCTTTCTTGATCCGCATCTCTCTCATCTTTGTTTTCATTCTGATTACATCTTGCCATTTACCCAGAGAAGCGTATATATTTGACAGTAATACATGTGTACCATCATCACTATGGTCAAGTTCCAGTACCTTGTTAGCTGCTGTTTCCGCTCTCGCCAAGTCCCCATGTATTCTGCATGCATTCAGCAATGCCCTCCACAAGATAACATCTGGATTTCCGACTTGAGTTTTTATTAGTGACTCCGCCTCTGCGAGTCTACCTACATGTCCTAAGAGATCAACCATGCAAGCATAGTGATCCAAGGATGGCCCAGCATCACAATACTTGGGGATGGAGGAGAAGATCCTTTTGCCTTCTTCAAGCAGACCTGAATTACTGCATCCTGAGAGAGCACTAGTGAGCGAGATGTCATTCGGTTCTAGACCGGAGCGCACCATTAGATCAAACAACTCCACGGCTTCTTGGCCATCACCATTCTGAGCATACCCATATATCATCGAATTCACAGAAACAACATCGAGATTGGGTAAATTATCAAGAACAGATCTTGTCATTTTAGTGTTGCCGCACTTCCCGTACATATCGACAAGAGTGGCGGCAACAAATCTTTGTCTGTCCATTCCCATCTTGATACTCTGTGCATGGATTTGCTTCCCCAATGTAACCACTGCTAGTCCAGAACATGCTCGCAAAGCTGTCGATAAGGTGTACTCATTGGGTAACACTGAAGCACGCAAAGTGTCACGGAAAACAGAAAGTGCCTTCTCTTCTTTGTTATTGCTGACCAAAACTCCAATTACTGCAGTCCAGGTAACAATGTTAGGATTCTTAATTTGACTAAAAATCTTCAGTGAATCATCTACTAGTGAGCACTTTGCATACATGACCAGAAGGGAAGTCAGCACAGCAGCCTTCGGCTCGCATCCCAATTTGATCATCGCACCGTGAATCCTCTGTCCCTTTGCCAACAGATTCAAATTGCCACAAGCTACCAGAATGCTTGCAAATGTGAACTCATTGCCGTGAACTCCATCGTGGATCATAGCATCGTAAACACGAATTGCCTCCTGATCATTCCCATTATGGATACATCCGACGATCAACGTTGTGAACAGCACAACATCTCGATCCATAACTTGATCGAAGACGAGCCTTGCTTCGTTCAACATCCCGAACTTTGCATACATATGAACCAATGCACTTCCGAGGAACACATTCACAACGCCAAGACCCGATAGCACCAACTGCCCATGGGCTCTCCGACCTTCGAAAACAAGTCCCTCGTCGGCGAACACGCGAAGCACGGACGAGTACGTGTACTCATCCACCATCGCACACTCGGCACGCATTCTTGCGTACATGCCAACTGCTTCCCGGCTCCTCCCATGGCGGACATAAGAAGATATCATGTTGTTCCAGGAGACGATATGTGGGCTGGGCATTTCGTCGAACACCTTGCGTGCATCGTCGATGGCGCCGCATTTGACGTAGGCGTCGACGAGCTTGTTACCGAGGGCCGAGTGCGGGAAGCCAAGCTTGAGCATGTGGGTGTGCACCCTTTGGAGCTCCAGCGCAGACCTCGTGAGAGCGCATTGGTGGAGGAGGGAGGCGTAGGAGGCGAGAAGGGACGGATGCTGTTGGCATTGGAGGAGAGTGGAGAATCTCACTCTGATCATATAGGGGTGCCACCAAGATTCTTGAATCTTTGCAAAAACTGTGTTGTTCCTGTTAACTTTGGTACATATTTTAGGGGTCCAGTTCATATATAGGGGTTGTGGACAAATATAGGGGTCCCATGGACAAATATTACAGGGGTTGTGGTGTAATTTGACCAGCTTTTAGGGGTCAAATTCACTATTAACTTTGACATGCCTGCTTCATTTTTATAGGGTATATATTATGGGTAAAATGTGTATGCCCTAATGTGCTCCCTTGTCCCATTTTTTGCATATTTTTTTAATTTTTTTAAATAAAAATCATGTAAATTCATTAGTATATCTCTATATTATGTCATTCAAATTTCATACGAAACAGAGACTCCTATGACCTCCATCCAGACGGGGTCGATTTAGAAAATCATGTGACCGTTAAAAAATGACTGTCCGGATGGAGGTCGTAGGAGTCTCTGTTTCACACATGAATGACATAATATAGGGATATAGTGATGAATATTCACGGAAGAAGTTTTCAAAAAAATTAAAAAATGAAGAAAATGAGGTGGGGGCTAAGTTAGCTACCCCAAGGGCAACCCCATTTTACTCATATATTGTGATATGTTTGCTTCATACATTTTGTCTTGTTGCACTCCAACAAAAATGATTCTATAATAACAAATATTTTGTAATTCGTCCCTATATCTTTATTAAATATATACCGATGAATATTATCTGTTGAGATCATTTTTAACTAAATACTTTACGGCATAATAACGCAATAATATTCAAGATCCATATCTCTGAAGCAAGTAGTTGTAGATGGAGTCAATAAATCAGATTTAATTTTGGCTTCAAAATAAGTTGAATCTAATTGAATCGAAACCCAACTAATCCATTGAACATGTGATTTTTACCTCAATATGAATTTGTATTAATGTATCTCAACATGTTTAGATTTTTTAGGGAGAGAGAAAATTGTCTTATGGCTTATATATGGAATATCCTGAAATCAGTCTAGGACCAGACAAGAGGAGATTTTGGACTACCACACATGCGTGCATGCCCACCTCGTCGTCTCGTGCATGGGTGCGAGTTGAGGTTTGATTTATGAGCCATATTTTGTTTTCGAGTTTGTATTTACGGATTTATCTTCTGAACTCTAAATCAATTATCTGTCCTTCGATTTTCTCCCACTATGTGTAATTATTCATGTAATGCCTCAGGCTTAGGCCCCTGATTCATTAATGTTGATTACTAGCCTGAAGAATTTGTTGGGTTTGGGTACAACTGGAGCCCTTGACCACAACCCAAATTGTTTAAGCCTAAGTTATTTAGTAGTAGTCCACACTCCTTATGACCCACTACTACACTTCGAGATTGCTAGATATGGTACTATGTTAAAGTGCTACAATCTCCCCCACAAATATGTAGAGTCCCCGTTACTATATGGACAGTCACTCATTCCCAATAATAGTGACAGTCACATGCTCTTGGGTAGCCTTTTCCTCCTATCTCTTTGGTAGGAGTAACTCCACCTCTTGGATGGACTTTCATTATTAGAGGGAACTCGCTCTAATGTCATCTGCAACATCTCGGGTCCTAGATCCAATCCATCGTTGGGGACTATTAACCTACACAACTTATTGGGCTTGGACCAAACTGGAGCCTTTGACTACATCTCAAATGTTTCTCAAGTTATCAAGTCATGATCCCCACCACATATACACATTCTCACACTTTTTGAGTTTTCAATGAGGGACTATATTTGGGTGTTACAGTTCATGACGATTTAAATATTTATTTTAAGATGTGGTCTAGGGTTATGAATATTATTAAAATCTCTCGCTTACTTTCTTCTCCGTTTATGAGTGCCTTTCTTCTCCTTAGATCTGTGATTCGTCTACAAAGGTGTATTAGAGGATGCTCTTGCATGGAATACACTGTATATGAGTGTGTGACCGTTGTACCCTGGGAGGGGCACACCAGCATCCTATATGCCAGTAATATGGGGGCATTGTTTCTTTAAGGGAATTTCTTTAAAAATGCTTTGATTATATCTCTAACTCTCATTTTTCTTTTTTAATCTATGTTGTATTGATTTGTTCCATCATGGTTGTTTCTGGATTAATATTATATATCGTCATACCTGTGCAATTTTTTTGACATATTTCATATCATGGATAAATAAGCTAGACACATATTATATCTGGAAATTGATCTTATTTATGTCATGTTGTGTGTGCGTATGTGAATTTATTCTCAACATTATTATAGAGACATCATATATATGTGATAAGAAAATTATAGTATTTGAAGTTTAGATCTCGTGTGGATTTCAGGTGTGCTACAGAAATTTGGTGGTCAGAATTTAAAATGTTGACAACAACATATGAAGTCCTAGTTGACCATGATTTCCCTTATCTCATTTCTTGAAATCGAGTTCCCTAAGGTCTCTTAAATAGATGTAGATCATGAAGCAATCAAGGCGGCAGATGTGTGTGGAAATAACATGATTGTTCATGTCATGGGTGTATCTTGATTGCCTTTTCGAACATATTGTTTGATGTATATGACATATTTATCGATACCGCTAAGGGTCCATAGAATGCGCTTGATACAAAGTGCAACATTCAGGATCTGGGTATTGAAAAATACATGGTATCTAAGTTTCTGAAATTTTAAATGACTAAATGAAAATCTGATTGGAAACATGGTCACAAAATTTTGTTATTACTGTGTGGATTAGCTGAGATTGAAATGAAACTTCCTAAGAAATTTCAGGTCATGTCAATTATTAAATAATTTTGTATTTTAGAGAAGATTTTAGGATGCCACTTAAGTACACGAAAGGAAAATTTTATTTATATGATTGGATGGTGTCTGCGACTATTGATGAGGAGCATAGAAAACAAAACCTTCGGTTCATGTTGATGTAACCTCTAAGGTTAATTTGATGATCTTAAAGGGCAGCAATGTTAAGGGGCAAAATAAGAAACTGAAATCCAAAGTAAAAATCCCTAAAAAAATTAAACAACAAACTTTATTGTAATATAGATAGTTTGGACATTTGGATAAGGATTTCCCTAATTTGATGAATGAACAGAAATTTACAGAGGTAACTCCTCATGCACTTCTGATGACTGAGGAAAGAGAGCCTGACGAGGGTATGTCTCACCGAACCCTGAATTTTATAATGTCAATGAGCCTAATGATTGTCTTTGTAATACTTGTAAAAGTGTGCATATTTGTATTGACAAGTCATTCTTTTTTGTCTTGTCATGCTTCAAATGGTGGGACAGTGATGACGAAGAATAGATCTACATCCAAGGTGCTTAGATTTGGATGAGTCGAGCTGAGATTCTCAACTGGACGAATTTGGATTTTGCTAGGGTGATGTATGTTCCAAATATCAAGAATAACATTTTGTATGGGTCATTATTAGTTAGTATATTTTAAAATAAAGTCATACTTCTGACATGGTGTTTTCTGTGGTGAGGGTTATTTGTCATATCATACTCTACTTTTTAGAATCAGATGTGACACTGATTATTCTATTAATAATGTTTTTGATTTTGACTCTTATAACTATGTTATTTCAAATATTGAATCTATTGATTTATGGTATGTTAGGTTAAGACATTTAAATTTCAATTCTATGAAAAGATGATGAATCTTGACATGATTCTTGATAACACTACAAAAAACTAAAAAACAAAACATGTGGATGAGTCAAATTACCTAGAAAAGTCATTTCGTTGTATGAGTATGGAATCTTAAATAATAAAATGAGTGCATTATGATATTTGTGAGTTTGGTAGTGTGATGACTGGATATATATAGATATTTCATCACTTTCATATATGATAACCGTAGATATTGTTATGTTTACCCGTGTAAAACCAAGGATGAACCTTAAAATATACATATTTTAAAAGGGATATTTACCCAGCAGACCCTGAAATCTTTCGAAATTACCTCTACGACTTTTGAAACATCATAATTCCTCCCACGACCCCGTAATCTTGCTAACCCTTACCCAATAAACCCTGTGATTAACCCTCATCCATTTACCCGTTAAAACTAACCAGATTCCGTTAAATTCTTTTATCTTATGCCTATTTTATTTGTCGAATTTACCTTCACTGCCACTCCCTCTACCCTCCTCCTTTTCCCCACCACCCAACACCCAACACCTCCTCCCTCCATGGCCCTCCTCCCCGACCTCCGCCTCCTCCTCCTCCTCGTTCCCCGACCTCCGCCTCCTCCCTCCATGGCCCTCCCGTGTTACAGCGGTCCTCTGATCTTCCACTAGTCATCTCATGGCTGCTTTAACAACTTCTATTGGGACAATCGTTTCTCCAACGATTATACACGATTGCTCGAAAGGAAAGGCTTTTTCCTTGTCTTTTCCCTGTGAGCCTGTTGTCAACTATATCTGTAGTTAGAGATATGTTCCGAAGGCTCGCCGGTTCTCGTCCTCTTTTCTGTATGTATCGGTACGTCATTATCCAACTGCTATCAAATTTGGAGATGCCATCTTGTATTATAGTAAATTAAATACCAATCGAGATTTAGAGCAATCAATATCAAGAACTCAAAGTAATATTTTACCACGAAATTTTACAAATAGAGACACAAGAAAACAAAGAAAGCAATGATGCACCCTCGCATTGTTACACAGATCGGTAGGAAGATGATTCAGTTGCCAGGGACGAAGTTGGTGGCATACGCCCAAGCATTGTTGTTGACGGGGTCGGCGAGGTGGTCGGAGAGGTTCTTGATGAATACCCATTCATCACTCTTTATTCTATTATTTTAGCTACAAAAACCTTTGCAAATACATGTAGATATGTGTAAATACCAATAATTACCAAAAGCATGCATTGTGTAAAAACCTATAATTAGCATGTTTTTGTGCACAAAATAAAAGAATAAAGAGCAAAAAGAAAAAGAGGGAAATATTTAGAATAAATATTGAGCAACCTAACCCAAGGGAGGGCTCAGCATGGGCCTGACCGCATAAAAGCCAAAGTAGAGGGAGATAGGAGCTCATGTGTACATATTTGTAAATAAATAAAACTTTATATTTTCCTCACCCAAAAATATACTTGTACATATTGTGTGTATATTCTATTAAAAAAAAAAACAAAATAAAAAGATAAAAATCAAAATTCAAAAATATCACTCCTTCACCATGTGTATAAACCACACCCTTGTATTTATTTAACCTTGTAAATAAATTCAGTTATTTTCTAAACTTTTTGTAAATATTCTATATTACCTTTTGTAAATAAAATAAATAAAAAGAAACAAAACAAAAATTAAATAAAAATTACAAAATCAAAAATACAAAAATACATTGTATTTATACCATGTATATAAAGGTATATATTTATTTATTTCACCCTTGTATAAAAGTGATAAAAATAAAATAAAAATATTCTTTTATTCCATATTTCATCTTGTAAATAAATAAAATACAAAATGAGTATAAAAACACAAAAAAATAACAAATAAAAAATCAAAAATAAAAATTCATGTAGTGTACATATACCTATATATAGAGCTAACCTATTTTTATTTCCAAAAATTAAATAAAAATCACCAAAAAATAGAAAAAAATAAAAGAAAAATATTTCATGTTTTGAGTTTTATTTAATTCGACTTATTTCTACCCTAAAAAAATAAAACAAAAATCCGCTACACGTGGCAGAGTCTGACTGGGCCACGGGGGAATGTTGACCCCAGTCAACTCCCCCGCGCCTCCTTCCTTTTCTGGCCAACGCGCGCCGCGCCCTTCTTCCCCGATTTATCCACGCGCGTCCAGCCTGTCTTCCACTCAACCCCCGCGCCCATATTCTTCGCCGCACATCCCTCTCCCTCGCCGGATCTTCAGCCATCAAATCGACGCTTTCCTTAGCCGTCGAGCCTCAACCCTAGTCGCCCGGTCACGCTATATATCCTTCCCCTCCGCCGCCCTCGCGCCGCATCTTTGGCCCTTCTCTTCCTTCCCCGTGACCTCCATTGGCTCCGCCTGAGTGACAGCGAGCGTTAGCCCTTGTTGCAGTGAGGCGAGGACGTGAATCCATCGATCCGGCGTAACCTCGCCGTCCTTGCTCCGCCGCCGCGTCGAGCACCGAGCTTCAGGCCTTGACGCCCTTCGAAGCTACGACCCGGAGATAGCCCATCTCCACCACAGTCTCCAGCATCCATCAGGTAGCCGTAGTTCTTTTTAATTTAGCTTAATTTCCGATTACGCCCAATTTCCACCTCCGACGCACTTCTTCGATTCCGACCACCTCACGCAATCTCTCGACCATCCGACCCGAGCATCACCTTCACCGTGTCCCCACGCACCTTCTACGCCCGATCATTCAACCCAGATCGCACCGGATCCGGGATTCGAGCTCCCTCGCCGTCGCTTCGCCGGAGCTCGTTCGCCACGCCGCACAGACCACCTTCACCCCGCCTTCTTGGGTCGAGGCACTTTGCCCTCGACCCGCGAAGCTCCTTGACTATTTTGCAGGTCTAAAGGGAGGTGTCTGAGGCCCCCCAACTTCAAGCCAGGAGCTTCTTCTCCGCCGGCCGTGCTCGAGCTCCTCGGAGCTTGGTTCGACCATCGGAGACCCGCAGCAGCTGCGCAACCTCACGCCGGAGCCTCTCCGACCTTCAGGCGCAGCTGAGGAGGACCGGAGTGCACGCAGGAGGCCGGCGAAGTTCGCCGGTCATCAGTTCTTCGAGGACCTTCCAGAGCCGTCCGATGCACCCTCTGCTCCAGATCTGATCGTGACCGTCCATTCGTTGAGGAGCAGCAGCCGTCGATCCATCTGAGGATCGCATCTGGACCCTTGATAGCAGAGGAGAGAGGCCAAGACCCCAGCACCGTTAGATCATCCACGTGGACCTCCCTCCGCCGTCGATCGAGCCCAAGAGCCGAAGCGTTAAAGGCGCATTTGATCTCCACCGTCCGATCATCCACGCGTCATCATCTGGGCCGTCGCTATTAATAAAGGGGTAAATTTCATAGGACCCCCTCTGTTTGTCTTATTTCAGTTTAGTCCTGTAATTTTCAATTCTAGTTGTTTATTTTCTGGGTTATTTGCATCAAGGACCTCGGACTTTATTTTAATTGCACTTATACCCCTGCCAGTAGAGACCCACGTGCCTTGGCACGTGTTTTGTTGGGTTATTTGCATAGAACCCCCTGTTGTTCTGGATTGTTATGCAATGAATGAAATGTTTTGTTTAATTGCAAATATACCCCTGTGAACACTTTATATGCGCATGTGCGTTTTTATTTTGGGTTATTTGCATATAAGTCCCTGGACTTTTGATACTTGTTATCAATAAGCCCTCGGAACTTATTTTTATTACCATTTGGTCCCTGTGTGCCCCAGACACGTGCTTGGCACGTGACTTCTTGGGTAAATTGCACCAAGACCCCAGAACTTTTGGGTATTTGCACTTAGGTCCCTGTGCACAGTGCCCCACCTTTCTTTTTGAATAAAATATCAAACGAACTCCAAATCCAATGAAATTTTGACACATGGCTCCTGCCATGGTGTAGGAATTTCTATGATTTTTGGGGACATTTTGGATTTCATTTATTATTTTTAAAAATTCAAAAACCCATATTTTTGCTACTGTTTGACTTTAAAAATACCAAAAAAATATAAAAACTCCACCAAAAATTCCAAAAAAATTAGATATTGTTGTTTACTGGTTGTTTGATTTTCTAGCCAAGTTTGGCTACTTTTCATCAATTAAAAACCATAAAAATTGAAAAACCCCTAAAAACTCATAAAAATTGTAGTAAAAAAATTAAAAATCCAAAAACAATAATTAGGGTGCCTAAATTTTCCTTGTTCTTCATAGAATATAGGAAAATTACCTCTAGGGCTTTTTGAGATCCAAAATTATTTTATTTTGTGGTCTTAAGCCTTGCTGGACAGTACCCTACATTCTTTGCATTGTTTGATTTTTAATAAATAATTTCCCCATTAGAAAAATCCCAAAAAATTCACCAAAAACAGTAAAAAACATTTAAAACATAAAAACCAATTTTCTGGAATTTTTGCTTCATTTTTGTGTGTTGTATAAATTGTTGAAGTTGCCCTGTATTTACATTCTTTCATTTTCTCACTCATTAAAAAATTCTAAAAAAAATTTTAAAAACAAATAAAAACCTTAAAAAAGACTTTTTGGATTCTTGACTACATCGTAGGCCGCAAGGCCAATCTGTGCTCCTTGTGTTCGATCCTGGGAGCTATACCAGGTTAAACCTAATAGCTAGACCGCTCTTTCTTGTGCTTGCTTGATTTTATCTTATTCGAGTGGTTGATTATTTTTCTTGATTGACTCAGCCCGAGTGATTGAGGTCGCAACGACCTAGCATTTATTTTACACCTTTACCTCTGTCATTTGGGCGGTCGTCAGAATGGCGCCGTTGCCGGGGAGCACGGCTTTGTAGTCAGTTTTCCATTTTGTCTCTCTCTATATTATTGTTGTTTTCTGACCATTCTCTCTCTTTGATTTTTGTGCGAGGTACTACGTGGAGATCTTGGAGTACATTTTTTTTGAGGACCCGCACGGGAAGAAGAGCAGGAAGAGAGAGAGAGGAGAAGAGATTTTCATTTTAGAGAGAGAGAGAGAACATTTCTTGTTGTAATAATTTAGGACTTGGACTTGGACATTTGTGGACATTTGTAACTTAGCGGGTCTGTTTCGCCGAGCACCGGTGTGCTCGGGGGACCCATTGGATTTTCGCGGCTTTTATCGTGGTTTTCATAGCTAGCTGCCTTTTCCGGTGTTTACGCGGTTTTCCTCGAGCCCCTAGATTTAGGAATTTCTGTTGACTGTGACGTAGATATTTAAGGCCCAAACACCTAATAGAATATCTGTTCCCATAGAACGTAATTGGACCTTAATAAAATTCATTGAAAAAGTTAGTGAAATTGGATTTGAGACCACGTGCCGTGAGGAGTCACATACAGCGCTGGCAGGACCCGTTGTGGCGGGCACCGAGTGACTCCCAAGATCGGACTCCGGACTCTATTCGATTAGCTAACTATTGTTCTTCACGATCAATAGAAGTTGCTCATCTAGGACTCGGCTTTTCCCGCTGCACCATTTAGGTAGTTTTATTTCTGTCTTTAAATTCTGCGCGGATCACTTGCATGTAGAGTGCTGGAGACAAGGTACGCATTTCTTTCTCTGCATGCATCATTGATTTCTCCGTGCATCGGCTTTTTCGTCTTCTCCCTCTGTGTTTGGATTATTAATCATCAGGAGAATTGGAAAAACCGTTAGGCCGCCTGTATTTATTTTGAAAAATATTTAAAAAAAAAAAAAAAAAAAAAGAAAAACAAAAAAAAATTTTTGGGACTGGATAACATTATTGACCCTAAAAGACACTCACCAGAAAAATTTGTCTTGGGGAGAGCAACCCCCTCATTGTTTGGTTTGATTGTGCGAGAGAGTGACCCGAACACTAGGTAAAGCCCTCCGGTATTCACCTCGACTGATTACCGACTCTTCTGTGCGGGACAGTCGGTTGAGAGAGTATCGGGTATCCTAACAGGTCACGTTAATCGCTCTGATATCTTGTATGTTCACCAAATAAAATTAACAAGATAAATTGACCGATCTTTCACGGTCTTCACATTGTGTTGTGTTGGTGAACCGGGGGTTTGCTTTGTAATCATATTTTCTCCAGATCTCATCCGCCCAACTCGCCAAGATCAAGATGATGGGTAGACGATCTCTTAGGCAGCCTCTGGCTGCACCGCTTTCAGGCGCGTCTACTCCATCATCTAGGTTGGCCCGTGAGAGTCGAGACCAGCTCTCCGGACCCGAGTTCGATTCCACCCTGTTCCCCCTCGATCCCCTTTCTTCTGTTCCTGAGAGACATGAGTCCGAGGAGAGACGAATTCATTTGACTGAACCTGAGTTGGGCTCTTCTGATTTTGCAGACATCCCTATGGCTGGAGCCGGTAGTTCAGACGATCGCCAGCCCGAACACTTTGTCTTAGACCAGGGAGCGATCAACTCCACCCTGATTGCGTCTTTAGAGACAGTTCAGAACCAGTTACGCGATCAGGGGGCTTTCATGATAGAGATGAGGAGGGAGTTGGAGAGACTCCGAAGAGAGCGAGACGAGCCGAGCGAGCCGGAAGACATCCCTGATGCTGATGCAGAGGCAGCAGCAGCAGCGGCAGCCGCCGCAGCAGCGGCAGCCGCCGCCGCAGCAAGACCGATGCGGGAGCTTCACAACCCTGGATCTACACTGATGCACCAGTGGGTGGTAATTCCTGCTATCGTGGGGGATTTCAAGTTCCCTCCGAACACCCTGCAGATGCTTCCTCATTTTCATGGACTCGCCACTGAGGAACCACACCTCCATCTCCAGGAGTTTCTGATGATCTGCAGCACTGTCCACGACCGTCGTGTGGACCAAGATACGATTCGAATGATGGCCTTCCCTTTTTCACTGGCAGATAGAGCAGCCGCCTGGCTGAAACATCTAGGGAAGTTTGTGTACACCTGGGATCAGCTCCGCACCGAGTACTTGAACAAGTACTATCCACTCGGGCGGACGAATGCAGCAAGGGCCCTGATCAACAACTTCTCCATGCTCCCTAACGAGCAATTTCACGAGGCATGGGAGAGGTTCAGAGAGCTTCTGGATAGATGCCCCCACCATGACATTTCGAAGCCGAACCTAGTTCAGAGCTTCTTCAGTGGGCTAACACCAGAGCTTCAGGGTCTGGTGAATGCTTCTTGCGGCGGGTCCTACTTTGCCAAGGACCACAACCAAGTCTGGGCCATCTATGAGGAGATGTCCGAGAATTACATGGTGATGTCCCAGACTCGGTTGTACACACAGAGATCTCAACAGCCGCCAGGGCCCGTGCAGTATCAGCGGATAGCACGGGTTGATGCAGGTCCATCCAGTTCGTCCACAGTTGCAGCCGCACAGGCAGAGTCGGCCGCTGCGGACATGGGGATTATCAGTGAGAAGTTGGACCGCATGGAAATCATAGAGAAGAAGCAGTGCCAGGGCATAACTCAGATGGAGGAAATGGCACAGACTCTGAGCGACATGAAGACCCAGCTCTTGTGCCTTCAGGAGGCACAGACGGCTCCTCAGCCCCGTCTTCTGTCGCGAGGCGATTACGGTGGCAGCCGCGGCTCGTCCCAGCGCTCCAGCTCCTTGCAGCAGCCTAGACAAGTCCACCTTGTACAGGCGGAGCCGTACCAGCAGCAGCAGCCCTCTTACCAGGCACCACCATCTCCAGACTTACAGATGGTGGTATATCAGCCGGATCAGCCTCTGGATGTACTCCCACCCACCCCTTACGATGCAGAGCCGTTGATGGATGTCAACGGAATTTGGTATGACCGTCCTCAACCTGGAATCCGACGAGACCATCCCGGATTCAGGTGGGGGAATGGGGGTAACCAACCCCAGCAGCAGCCAGCCGGTCAGGGAGGGCAGTACGCCCAGCAGAGGGATCACCAGCAGCACCCAGCACACCAGCCATCATCATTCGTATCTCGTCCCTATCAGCAGCAGGGACAGAGTTGGAGACGTGAGCAGCAGGCTCACCCGCAGCAGCATCCATCCTCTTACCCCTCTCAGCCACAGCAGCACCATGTCCAGCAGCCTCATTACCAGAGAGGCAACCCGTCGGGCTCCCATGAGAGCCCCGCCATGGATGATATAGCCCGCCTCTTCACAGAGCAGCAGGCTACATTTAGACGGGAGATGGACGAGTTCCGCCAGGAGATGCGGGACCTGATGAGAGGGAAAGCCGCCATCCCTGCACAGATAGAGCCTAATCCGAATAATTTGAAGAGGAAATCTGAGCAGGTAGTTCACACTGAGCCTACCACTTCTAGTGACTCATTTGATGTTATCTCGTCGGATTTATTTGATGCTGATTTTGTCACACTTAGGAGCGGTAGAAGACCAGCAGGCGGCGCCTCATCTGAGCGACCAAGCGAGGATCCATCTAGAGCGCCAGATGAGGAAGAGGAGAGCGGTACTGAAGCCGCACATCATGATGACGGTGGTACTGATGCCACCCGAGATGCTGATTCCACCGGCGGTACTGAGGCCGCCATTTCACCACATAGAGGAGGTGGTACTGACGCCACCAGGAGAGCCGAGCCAGCCCGCGGTACTGAGGCCGCAAGACGTCTGCATGTAGAGCCAGCTAGAGGTGGTACTGAGGCCACCAACATTTATTCTGATGTTGTCTTTCCTCGCATGAATGTATCTCGGAACTCTGATTTGAATAAAGGAAAAGGTTTAGTTTACTTTGATCCCACTGTTGTGAATGATGTTATTGAGGATCCAGTCATTGAATCATCTAGGCCTATTCCTAGTCCTTCATCTGAGAAGGACCCTGTGATCCCCTTTCCTAGAGCCCTTGAGTTGGGGAAGGGGAAGAAAAAAGAAAAAGACCCAAAAAAGAGAGAGCAGGAGGAGTTCAGCCAAGGCATGATCGACCGATTCCACATTCAGCTGACCCTCAATGAGGCTTTGAAGCACATCCCTCTTCTTCAGCGGTCCTTGAGAGACAGGACCACAGTCAGGAGGACGAAGAGGAACAAGACCGCAGAAATCCATGTGCTAACAAAAGCCACGTGTTACGCGATCCAGAACCATCTGCCGACTAAGAGGCCAGATTTAGGGGCCCCGTATGTCAGATGTCAGATTAGTGAGCAGAGGTTCGACCGCACTCTATTAGATAGCGGATCGTCTATCAACCTTCTTCCGGCAGCCCTTCTCGACCACTTAGAGTTGGGCACTCTTAGACAGAGCAGGACATACCTTCAGTTTGCTGATCGGTCTGTCAAGAGGCCAAAGGGGTTGTTGCGAGACGTTGTCGTCACGATTCAGGGTTTGCAATTCCCCGTGGACTTCGTAGTGCTGGACATGGAGACCCCTGACTCGTTGACCGATTCCCCCATCATCCTCGGTCGCCCATTCTTGGCCACAGCCAAGGCGGTGACTGATCATGATAGCGGGAAGGTGTACTTTCGCGTCCAGGGCGAGAGTATACAGATAGAGACGGTCAAGGACCGCAGAGCCAGATCCAGATCCCGCTCACATGGCAGTACAGATTCAGAGCAGCTGACAGACGCAGAGCCAGACATCCACCAGGACTGTGATTTTGTGATCACAGATGATGAGGCAGCTTGGGCAGATCCTGCAGCACAGACCATCCTCTCATACTCAGATACAGCTGATGCAGAGATGATAGCAGAGGATAGTCTGGAGAGCACGGCCCTGGTTCAGGATACTATTGAGTCTGCAGAGTCGGATCTTGATCGCGACACGATTTTCAGTGATGGTGGTACTGAGGCCACCCTGCTCTATGGTGGTGCTGATGCCACCTTGTTCTCCAGTGGTACTGATGCCACTGAGTCTGATATAGATCCCTCGGATTCAGAGTCTGATTGGGCAGATTGTAATGATCAGATGCCAGATCTGGATCCACCTGAGCCTTTAGATGAGGAGGAGGTAGAGGCAGAACAGAACAGAGACAATGTAGAGGACCCGCCTTCTCCAGATCCAGTTTGTGAGAGTTCATTATCATTTTCCCAAGCAAATTTGGCAGAATTATCCGCATACACACATCTTCTTCAGAAGCCAGATTTGCCAGCACCTAGCTGTCCAGAGCTAAAGCCGCTCCCTACTTCGCTGAAGTATCGATTCCTTGCGGGAGAGTCTGAGATGTACCCAGTCATCATCTCTGCAGATCTGACTGGAGAACAAGAATCCCGTCTGATGGAGGTTCTTGAAAAGAACCGCAAGGCAATTGGATGGAGCGTAGCAGATCTCCATGGGATTAGTCCATCATTGTGCTCCCACCATATCTATCTTGAGGAAGGGGCAAAGCCGTCACGTGAGTTCCAGCGGCGACTGAACCCCAACCTGAGAGAGGTTGTTATGAAGGAAATATCAAAATGGTGGAGTGCAGATTTTATTTATCCCATTTCCGACTCCAAGTGGGTTAGCCCTTTGCATGTGGTGCCCAAGAAGACGGGCATCACGACTGTGATCAGTGAGTCGGGAGAGGAGATTGCTACACGAGTACCCACCTCTTGGAGGGTTTGTGTTGACTACAGGAAACTCAACCAGGCCACCAAGAAGGACCATTTCCCCCTGCCTTTTATTGATCAGATCATAGAGAGACTGGCAGGGAAGAGCCATTACTGCTTCCTGGATGGGTACTCAGGCTACAATCAGGTGGCCATCGCTCCTAAGGATCAGGAGAAGACCACCTTTACCTGTCCCTTCGGTACATACGCTTTTCGACGCATGCCATTTGGGCTATGTAACGCCCCTGCGACTTTTCAGAGATGCATGCTGTCAATATTTTCGGACATGGTAGGGGAGTGTTTGGAGGTCTTCATGGACGACTTCTCGGTTTACGGCGACGGTTTCGATTCCTGTCTTGATTGCCTAGACCGAGTGCTCCAGCGATGTATTGATACCCGCTTGGTTCTGTCTTGGGAAAAGAGTCACTTCATGGTGACTCAAGGGACGGTGCTTGGCCACATCATCTCCAACAGAGGCATGGAGGTAGATCCGGCCAAGGTCGATGTCATTCGGAAACTCACACCACCGTCCAATCTGAAGCAGTTACGGTCATTTCTGGGGCACGTTGGTTTTTATAGAAGATTCATTCATGATTTTAGCAAGATTGCCCGACCGTTGACTGACCTCTTGACGAAAGACACCGAGTTCCTTGTTGATGACAAGTGTCTTTCGTCCTTTGAGACTCTCCAGCAATGTGTAATTGAGGCTCCTGTCCTTCAGCCGCCTGATTGGTCTCTCCCATTCGAGATCATGACGGACGCCTCCGATTTTGCCGTAGGAGCCGTGCTAGGACAGAGGAGGGATGGAATTCCATTTGCTATACACTATGCTAGCCGCACATTGGATTCCGCCCAGCGGAATTATACAGTCACAGAGAAGGAGATGCTGGCAGTAGTGTTTGCCCTAGATAAATTCAGATCATATATCATTGGATCCCGAGTGACCTTGTACACAGACCACACCGCCATCAGGTACCTCATGTCAAAGAAGGATGCCAAGGCCAGACTGACTAGATGGATCCTTCTACTCCAGGAGTTCGACATTGAGATCAAGGATAAGCCTGGAGTCAAGAATGTGGTGGCGGACCATTTATCCCGATTAGAGCAGCCTGAGGATTCTGAGCAGATTGATCCCATTTGTGATACCTTCCCAGATGAGGCGATCCTTGCTATCGCCTCACTCCCATGGTACGCCGATATTGTGAACTTTCTCGTTGCTGGGAAAGTCCCACAAGATTGGCCCAAGCAGAAGATTGAGACCTTCCTTGCGAAGGCCAAGTCCTACCATTGGGAGGATCCCATCCTTTACCACGAAGGAGGGGATAGCATCTGGCGTCGGTGTATTCCTCAGGAGAAACACCATAGTGTCCTCACGTACTGCCACAAGCTTGAGGCAGGAGGACATCATTCTGGGAGGAGAACGGCACAGAAAGTGCTCCAATCCGGCTTGTGGTGGCCTACACTCTTCAAGGACTCTGATGAGTTCGTGAAGAGGTGTACTGACTGTCAGAGGATGGGCACTTGTGGACAGCGTGATATGATGCCGATGCAGCCCATTCACTTCTGTGAGGTTTTTGACGCATGGGGCATCGATTTCATGGGTCCATTCCCTAAGAGTCAGGGATTTGAGTACATTCTGTTAGCCGTAGATTATGTGAGTCGTTGGGTTGAGGCTATCCCCGCCCGAGCCGCAGATGCGAAGACAGTTTGCAGATTTTTGAGGAAGAACATCATCACGCGGTTCGGGGTTCCACGAGTTCTGATTTCTGATGGGGGGTCTCACTTCATCAACGACCAGGTGAAGGCACTTGCTACCGAGTTCGGCATAGACCATCGTGTTGCTACACCATACCATCCACAGACAAATGGTCTAGCCGAGGTGTCGAATAGGGAGATCAAGAATATTTTGCAGAAAGTCGTCCGCCCTGACCGAAAGAATTGGTCACAGCTTTTGGACTCGGTCTTGTGGGCATATCGGACGTCTTTCAAGACTCCATTGGGTACATCTCCCTTTCGCCTCGTTTATGGCAAGCCTTGTCACCTACCAGTAGAGTTGAGGCACAAGTCACTCTGGGCAGTTACAGACATATTGATGGATCCAAATGGTATAGGAGACCAGAGGAGGGCAGAGTTAGCCGCCTTGGAAGAGCTTAGAGATGCAGCTTTCTCAAATAGCCTACATTATAAGGAGAAAGTCAAAGAGTGGCATGATTCTCATATCAGCCACAAACATTTTGAGATTGGACAGAAAGTATGGCTGTTTGATGCAAGGCTTAGATTATTTCCAGGGAAGCTACAGAGCAAATGGAAAGGACCCTATTTGGTCAGAAAGGTACACGATAACGGTAGCATTGATATATCTGAGTTATCTTCTGAGAGTACCTTTCGAGTGAACGGCCAGCGGCTCAAACCATTTCTAGATCATGAGCCGCGGGACGTTATTATTGCTGCTATTCATTTTGCGTGAGATGTGGTCTTTTGACTCACATCTTTTACATCTCACGCCTGATTTTCACCGTTCCTCCGCCTGTATAGATCCAGTTGTCCATATCATTCTATTCTTTAGTCCCACATCCCATTTCTCATCTTATGATTATGCTATACTTAGGGTGTACTTTACCCTAAGTATAGGGGGGATGTCGGACCTGCGAGTATTCTTTTCATTCTTTCTGCTCTTGTTTTTGCTGCCTATACTTAGGGATATTTTACCCTAAGTATAGGGGGGGCAGATTCTGTATGTTCTTCACTCGGCTTTCCCTTCATGTACAGCTTTCTATACTTAGGATTAGTTAATCCTAAGTATAGGGGGAGACCACCGAGTTCCTCTCATTCTATTCATTCATTCGTTCTTGTACTTAGCCATTCCTTTTCACTTCCCTTCTACTAAGCACGAGTTATGTCTTCTTCATCGCTCTTGATCACTCTGAGGACATCGTTCGAGCTAAGTATAGGGGGGGTGTGTATATATTTCATATATACTTTAGCCATAACTCGTACTTTGTGTGAGTGTGTTAATAAATAAAATGGCTAAAAATCACAAAAATCACAAAAATTAAAATTTTTCATGTACATAAACCTCTTTTATTCTTGCACATACATAGCTAGTGTACAAAGTATTTTTGTAAAAATGATTTCAAAAATCTTTTGTGTAAAGCTTGTGTAAAATATTTTGTATCAAAATTATGTATATAGTACAAAATTTTTTCAAAATGTTTTGAAAATCAAAAAGTTTGCAAAAATCTTGTGTAAATGTTTGTAAATATCTTTTTGCAAAACTTGCACTTCATGCATCATTCATTCATGATTTCAAAACATTTTTCAAAAATTTTTTGCATGATTGTAAAATATTTGTAAATAGCATCTTGTGTACATATATGTATATAGTTTTTCCTGGATGAGAGTTGACATGTAAATTAAGCCTGGAATTAAATTGAGAAATGGAGCTTGAATAAGATCTTAATTCACTTAACTTCAAGAGGAACCTTGTAGGATTTAGGTTTAAGGCTTTTCAGGTCCATAAGGACTTAATTCTTTGAGTCCACTAGGCTATGAGCATATGTCATCTTGATGAGCCTAAGTAGAGCACTTAACAACACACGCATGACTCTCAGAGACAATGGCTTAACTTGCACCTGCACTTTACACATGGCTCTCCATGGACGAGGTGGTGAGGAGGCAGTTTCCTTTGGCTTGGGGTAGCATATGAGGGTAGTACTTCTAGGCGGAACCTCTCTTCTTCTTATAGTGAAGGAAGTGCACCTCAACTTGTTCTAGTGGTGTTGAAAGCTAAAGACAGAAGCTGTGGGTTGCAATAAAGCTTCAAAAGAGGGATAGTCTACTGGCTCAAGGGGAAATTTCTTATATATGCTGCACCATGTAGATATGTTGTACAGAAGTTGTTGAAAAAAAAAAAAAAAAAAAATGAATGCAAAAGAACTCCAAAAAGTGGTGGGTCGGATTGAAAATTTAATAACCCCACCGGAGTATGAAGCAAAAGCTTATGGTATCCATGTTACATCTCATGAAGCTTGCAGTGGGAGACTTAGCTACACTGGCTAAGCTTCCAAAACTCTATACTTCTACCCCCTCTTCTTGAGCCGGTTGCACTTGAACTTAGAAGGGAATACCCCGCTTCTCGAGGAAAGAGTTGCTAGACTGAGGCATTAGAGTTACCAGGTTGAGGGAGGTTGTTTCTTTGTCACTTCTGAGGTGGGGAGCCACATATCACTTACACCGCAAGGAAAGATTCATGGTCATTAGAGTTTGTGTATGTAGACTTGTTCTGATCTGGTTTATTGAGGAGTCTTGCCTATAGATTGGTGGAACTTGGAGGCTGTTGAGTTTTAGGCTTAAGTCCAAACAAGGCTCCGACACATTAATAATCCAAAGATCTGATCGAGCTCCATATTTCAATTTAATGAAGGCAAATTTAATAAGTCAACCTTGATCCATGTACATCCTCTTTTTCTTTTTCTTTTTCTTTCTTTTTCACTTCTTTTTCAAATAAGTGTTTGCTAAGGGACTAGCAAAGTTAAAGCATAGGGGGTGATGAATACCCATTCATCACTCTTTATTCTATTATTTTAGCTACAAAAACCTTTGCAAATACATGTAGATATGTGTAAATACCAATAATTACCAAAAGCATGCATTGTGTAAAAACCTATAATTAGCATGTTTTTGTGCACAAAATAAAAGAATAAAGAGCAAAAAGAAAAAGAGGGAAATATTTAGAATAAATATTGAGCAACCTAACCCAAGGGAGGGCTCAGCATGGGCCTGACCGCATAAAAGCCAAAGTAGAGGGAGATAGGAGCTCATGTGTACATATTTGTAAATAAATAAAACTTTATATTTTCCTCACCCAAAAATATACTTGTACATATTGTGTGTATATTCTATTAAAAAAAAAAACAAAATAAAAAGATAAAAATCAAAATTCAAAAATATCACTCCTTCACCATGTGTATAAACCACACCCTTGTATTTATTTAACCTTGTAAATAAATTCAGTTATTTTCTAAACTTTTTGTAAATATTCTATATTACCTTTTGTAAATAAAATAAATAAAAAGAAACAAAACAAAAATTAAATAAAAATTACAAAATCAAAAATACAAAAATACATTGTATTTATACCATGTATATAAAGGTATATATTTATTTATTTCACCCTTGTATAAAAGTGATAAAAATAAAATAAAAATATTCTTTTATTCCATATTTCATCTTGTAAATAAATAAAATACAAAATGAGTATAAAAACACAAAAAAATAACAAATAAAAAATCAAAAATAAAAATTCATGTAGTGTACATATACCTATATATAGAGCTAACCTATTTTTATTTCCAAAAATTAAATAAAAATCACCAAAAAATAGAAAAAAATAAAAGAAAAATATTTCATGTTTTGAGTTTTATTTAATTCGACTTATTTCTACCCTAAAAAAATAAAACAAAAATCCGCTACACGTGGCAGAGTCTGACTGGGCCACGGGGGAATGTTGACCCCAGTCAACTCCCCCGCGCCTCCTTCCTTTTCTGGCCAACGCGCGCCGCGCCCTTCTTCCCCGATTTATCCACGCGCGTCCAGCCTGTCTTCCACTCAACCCCCGCGCCCATATTCTTCGCCGCACATCCCTCTCCCTCGCCGGATCTTCAGCCATCAAATCGACGCTTTCCTTAGCCGTCGAGCCTCAACCCTAGTCGCCCGGTCACGCTATATATCCTTCCCCTCCGCCGCCCTCGCGCCGCATCTTTGGCCCTTCTCTTCCTTCCCCGTGACCTCCATTGGCTCCGCCTGAGTGACAGCGAGCGTTAGCCCTTGTTGCAGTGAGGCGAGGACGTGAATCCATCGATCCGGCGTAACCTCGCCGTCCTTGCTCCGCCGCCGCGTCGAGCACCGAGCTTCAGGCCTTGACGCCCTTCGAAGCTACGACCCGGAGATAGCCCATCTCCACCACAGTCTCCAGCATCCATCAGGTAGCCGTAGTTCTTTTTAATTTAGCTTAATTTCCGATTACGCCCAATTTCCACCTCCGACGCACTTCTTCGATTCCGACCACCTCACGCAATCTCTCGACCATCCGACCCGAGCATCACCTTCACCGTGTCCCCACGCACCTTCTACGCCCGATCATTCAACCCAGATCGCACCGGATCCGGGATTCGAGCTCCCTCGCCGTCGCTTCGCCGGAGCTCGTTCGCCACGCCGCACAGACCACCTTCACCCCGCCTTCTTGGGTCGAGGCACTTTGCCCTCGACCCGCGAAGCTCCTTGACTATTTTGCAGGTCTAAAGGGAGGTGTCTGAGGCCCCCCAACTTCAAGCCAGGAGCTTCTTCTCCGCCGGCCGTGCTCGAGCTCCTCGGAGCTTGGTTCGACCATCGGAGACCCGCAGCAGCTGCGCAACCTCACGCCGGAGCCTCTCCGACCTTCAGGCGCAGCTGAGGAGGACCGGAGTGCACGCAGGAGGCCGGCGAAGTTCGCCGGTCATCAGTTCTTCGAGGACCTTCCAGAGCCGTCCGATGCACCCTCTGCTCCAGATCTGATCGTGACCGTCCATTCGTTGAGGAGCAGCAGCCGTCGATCCATCTGAGGATCGCATCTGGACCCTTGATAGCAGAGGAGAGAGGCCAAGACCCCAGCACCGTTAGATCATCCACGTGGACCTCCCTCCGCCGTCGATCGAGCCCAAGAGCCGAAGCGTTAAAGGCGCATTTGATCTCCACCGTCCGATCATCCACGCGTCATCATCTGGGCCGTCGCTATTAATAAAGGGGTAAATTTCATAGGACCCCCTCTGTTTGTCTTATTTCAGTTTAGTCCTGTAATTTTCAATTCTAGTTGTTTATTTTCTGGGTTATTTGCATCAAGGACCTCGGACTTTATTTTAATTGCACTTATACCCCTGCCAGTAGAGACCCACGTGCCTTGGCACGTGTTTTGTTGGGTTATTTGCATAGAACCCCCTGTTGTTCTGGATGTTATGCAATGAATGAAATGTTTTGTTTAATTGCAAATATACCCCTGTGAACACTTTATATGCGCATGTGCGTTTTTATTTTGGGTTATTTGCATATAAGTCCCTGGACTTTTGATACTTGTTATCAATAAGCCCTCGGAACTTATTTTTATTACCATTTGGTCCCTGTGTGCCCCAGACACGTGCTTGGCACGTGACTTCTTGGGTAAATTGCACCAAGACCCCAGAACTTTTGGGTATTTGCACTTAGGTCCCTGTGCACAGTGCCCCACCTTTCTTTTTGAATAAAATATCAAACGAACTCCAAATCCAATGAAATTTTGACACATGGCTCCTGCCATGGTGTAGGAATTTCTATGATTTTTGGGGACATTTTGGATTTCATTTATTATTTTTAAAAATTCAAAAACCCATATTTTTGCTACTGTTTGACTTTAAAAATACCAAAAAAATATAAAAACTCCACCAAAAATTCCAAAAAAATTAGATATTGTTGTTTACTGGTTGTTTGATTTTCTAGCCAAGTTTGGCTACTTTTCATCAATTAAAAACCATAAAAATTGAAAAACCCCTAAAAACTCATAAAAATTGTAGTAAAAAAATTAAAAATCCAAAAACAATAATTAGGGTGCCTAAATTTTCCTTGTTCTTCATAGAATATAGGAAAATTACCTCTAGGGCTTTTTGAGATCCAAAATTATTTTATTTTGTGGTCTTAAGCCTTGCTGGACAGTACCCTACATTCTTTGCATTGTTTGATTTTTAATAAATAATTTCCCCATTAGAAAAATCCCAAAAATTCACCAAAAACAGTAAAAAACATTTAAAACATAAAAACCAATTTTCTGGAATTTTTGCTTCATTTTTGTGTGTTGTATAAATTGTTGAAGTTGCCCTGTATTTACATTCTTTCATTTTCTCACTCATTAAAAAATTCTAAAAAAAATTTTAAAAACAAATAAAAACCTTAAAAAAGACTTTTTGGATTCTTGACTACATCGTAGGCCGCAAGGCCAATCTGTGCTCCTTGTGTTCGATCCTGGGAGCTATACCAGGTTAAACCTAATAGCTAGACCGCTCTTTCTTGTGCTTGCTTGATTTTATCTTATTCGAGTGGTTGATTATTTTTCTTGATTGACTCAGCCCGAGTGATTGAGGTCGCAACGACCTAGCATTTATTTTACACCTTTACCTCTGTCATTTGGGCGGTCGTCAGTTCTCGAGGGGGCCCTTCCCCGTGACGATGGCCTGGACGAAGAACCCGAACATGGAGAACATGGCCAACCTCCCGTTCTTCAGCTCCTTCACCTTCAGCTCCGCCAAGGCCTCGGGGTCCTCGGCGAGGCCCAGGTGGTCGAAGCTACCACCGGGGTAGAGCGGGTCGACGACCTCTCCCAGAGGTCCTCCCGCAACGCGGTATCCCTCGACGGCACCCATCAGGATGACCTGGGTGGCCCAGATTGCGAGAATGCTCTGCGCGTGGATAAGGCTGGGATTGCCCAGGTAGTCCAGACCACCCTCGCTGAAGATCTGAGAGCCGGCCTTGAACCACACGGCCTCGCCGAACTTGACCCCATTGCGGGCAAGGAGCTCAGGGAACACACATCCGAGAGCACCTAGCATCGCCCACCTCGCGTGGATCACCTCCAGCTCGCGGTTCTTGGCGAAGGTCTCTGGATCGGCGGAGAGCCCAGCGGTGTCCCATCCGTAGTCTCCGGGGGAACTCACCGGTGAGATTGGAGGGGGCCTCACCGGAGAAGGGTCCGAGGTACTTGATGCGGTCGGGACCGTACCACTGGCTGCCGGAGGAGACGGGTTTTGGCTTGGCGCCGGTCTTCCTCATGGTGACCCTCCCATCGCCGACGATCTCGTTGGTGTTGGGTGCAAGCTCCCAGTGCTCGAAGACCCCCGAAGCCCCCAGCGCAGCCGCTCGAAGTCCCCCCCTCCCCCACCGGGCTTGATCCTCCCCCCCCCCTTCCGGCAGCTGCTCGAAGTCCCCCCTCCCCCACCCACCCGTCCACCTCTCCTTCTCGAATCCTCCCACCTCCCTCCAGGCCGTCGCCAACCTCCTCCCTTCCATGAACTTCCTCCAGCCCAGCCCCAGCTCAGGTCGAGCCAAAGTGCCACGCCCCCTCACGCACACCTCCTCCGGCCAGGAAAATGCCCTCGATGAGGGAGGAGAGATGGAAGAGGCTTTTGGTTGATTCTAGCCGTCCGATCACGGATTGGTTAGATTAACTCGTTTTTAACTCAATGAAGTTAACTCAAGATGTGTCAATTTAACGGCAGGGTTCGTGGGGTAAGACGGAGCAGGATTACGGGGTCGTGGGAGGAATTATGATGTTTCAAAGGTCGTAGAGGTAATTTCGAAAGATTTCAGGATCTGCTGGGTAAATATCCCATTTTAAAAATGAAGTCGAAACACAAACATGTAAAGTTCTGAAATGTCTAAGGTCATATAAAATTGGTGGATACACATCCACTATATTTGATGAATAATGCAAACTATTTGGTATAGTTCATGTGATGACCACACCATATTCATCACAATCTGGTAGAATAATAGAACAAACGAATATGACCCTAATTGAATGGTTGATGCACTCTTTTAGAGTTATAAGCTATCATCTTAAATGTGGGGGAAACTTTAAATATGACTTGTCATATTTTGAATGGATTCCCCTGACACATAAAGATAATACTCTATTTAAACTATGGTGAAGTAGGAAATCATGTTTAAAATACTTTAAAGTCTGGACATGTTTGGTTGAGGTCTTAGTCTCAGAATGAAAGAGAAAGAAACTCGAACCTAAGACAGTTAGTGTGTCTTCTTGGGGTACCTAGAAATAGCTTTGCCTTTAGATTCTTGGTAATCAAGTCTAAGATGTCTGGTATAGATCCAAACACTATTGTTGAACTTCATGATGCTGTCTTTTTTAGAATGTTTCCAACAAAGACTAGAATTCCTCAAAAATCTAACAAGTGATTTAACCGTTACATCTGGTTCAATTCTATAGGGTAGTGATCAATAATGTTCAATCAATGTAGACTAATTGATCAGTCTAAGAAGACTAATTAATCAGTCATGTTCCTTAGTTAGGTACTAAGCTATCAATCAAAGCCCATATTTAACCATTGATCAACACTGACTGTTCGTCTGAAATGACAGGTCGATTGGTGATTGATTGATTAATGGGTCCAAACCGACTTATCGATCAATATAAATACTAATATAAGGTTATAGATCCAGTCTGGTTCTATGGTTAAGCACTGATCGATTAGTCTAAGAAAAACAGTCGGTTAGTGACTAATCAATCGATCCTAAAAGAATATTCGACACATGAATGAATAAAATGGGATATCTAACTACAGAAAAAGATAGAAAATATGTACAAACAAGGGATGAATATGAGAATTACACCCATAACCCTGAGTAACCCTGAGTAATTACAAAAAGATTGAGATTGAGGAATTACTCAGGGTTATGAGTGTAATTATGCCATTATTTTTATACGATGCCTAAAAATATTTTTGATTTCAAATGTGAACTCTCTTAGATTAAATATAAAGGAAAGGAGTCTATCTTCCCATGAAAATAAATAGCATGTACTGATGAACTTCATGAGATATTGCATCGTGACGTCGCTTATGTTCAAAAACAAAAGTGCCTAACAACTTATTATTGATATTCATGGTTGTTTATGTCTTATGAATGAGAATTTCTCACAAGGAACTTTTGTCGTGCATGCATATGAGATTGTCTCTCATTGTGTAAGTAGATGGAGATAGATGCTACAATGGATGATTATGCACTCGTGGACATCGGATTAGAAACTTTGAAAACCATGACTCTAACCAGATAGACTTGAGTTACATGTACTGTGATCTCTGATTAAGTTCAATTGGTCGCTCCATTAAGTTGGTAGTTGTATAGTTTCGCATTCTTATATTCTAAGATTTAGCACTTTAATTATGTCTAGTGAAGAAAGATAATCATGAATTGGTTCCATATATCTAAAGTAAAATAAAGGTCTTTAGATAATTATATCTATGTATGCTATAAAAAATGAATTGATTGTTTGAAAGACCAGACTCATACTCTAGGGATTCTTCCAATAAGAAGATTGTAGAGGATTACGATGCTCTTTGTAAATAAATTATAACTAACAAATGTTACATAAGTCAGACGTGAGACCCTATGTCCGTTACTATGCCTTCTATAGGCCATTTTTAGTGAGTATTGTGTAACCCTAAGTGGCGTTCGGTTCGAGAATAAACATGAATAAGGATGGAGAATAAGGAGAATAAATATCTATTCTCTGTTCGGTTGAAAAGATAAGAATAAGATGGAATAAGCAATAAGGGTGGAATAAGGTGAAATAATGGGATGTGGATGGGAATAACCGTACTCTCGAGAACTGTCAAGCGGGAAATTGACGCCTTATCACACTGCTTATTCTCCAAACGAACGGGGCCTAAGTGAGAAAGTACACTTTTTGTTGCCCTGACACTAATGGTTAGCAATAAAGCTTTTGCTTAGAAATTTCTCACTGCATAACATTTTGTGTGGACCTAACAAAAATATCTTAGCTGATGCAATAGTAGTGGTCATGATTGTTCGAGCTCCCATTGATAGCCTTGCACACTCACGATGCATTATTTTTTATGCAGTTTCCTTTATTCCTTTTTACAATTTTTGGTGTGTTGAGAGAGATTGTTGCAAAAGATGTACTTTTAAGCATACTATCACAGCTTTACATGTTCTTATCTCTTATGAATATGGGTTATTTTGAACACGATTAATAAGAATTGATGTGATCTTTCATTTCTTGATTCATATTTGTTATTCTTTTGTTACTATATCTTTCAATTGTTATTCCTATATGCATAAAATGAGTTTGTCGATTGTCGAAGATCTTAAAAGTGACAACTCGTAACGTCCCAATATTCATGTTTTTTGCTTTTAGAGTGGTAAGGCGACACTTTTTTTTTTACTTGATAAGTGAGAACTTTTCCAATCAAGCCATCAATGGGAAGAGTTTCAACATCATTTACATCTTTTGTGACTATTGCGATGATCCTCCAATATGTAGTTACGGACAACATAAGCTTCTTGACTTGTATGATTTTTTACATCCACGTCAAGATTTTGAAGTTTTTATGATGTTCATAACTTTTATTTACATTTCTTAAATGGATTCTCCTTCTTGCATCATGAATAATTCATAATGTTGCTATGAAAAATCAATACATGTTTCATTTACCTTATTCATTTAGTAATGTCGATCTTATTCTGATTTTTGTATGTAATTTTGTATGTTGACATATAGTTGAGTTCTTCTTTTGAGATTATGTAGAATAGGGTATTAATTGCCTTAAAGTTGTACGTAGCTTTTTCTATTAGAAACTATAAGTAGTGCATCTTCCTTTATTTTTGGATGAGTATATTTGGATTTGATTGCATCTAGAACTTTAAACCATAAACTAAAACTTACTATAGTATAACTTTTCGGTAATTATTGCTAGAACCATCCTAGGGAGGAGATCTTACAATGTATTGTCTTGTAGATGCAATCATGTGGTTCAGCAACATGACCGATGTGGACTTGCTTTGATACCAAATGTGAATATTGATAGGATTGATATACTAATAGAGGGGTGTGAATAGTTGTTAAGTCAAATTATGCTAAGTAAAATAAATCTATACGTAAATTTAATCACAAGTAATCAACCATGTAACAATAATTGCATATACGTAGTTATTTTAATATGGAAATCTCTCTTCACAACCCAAATCCCCTGATTCGAGAATCTTGGTTGGCCTTGTCAATCAATTGTACCAATATATGGGCTATTTTCTCGTGGATAACTCAGTCACATACAACATTGCTTTGATCAATGCTAAAAACTTTCTACACCTTGGATCATGCTATAATAGAATAGCATAGAAGTTGGATATTTTTTAAGAACGCTATATGCCCCACAAAGAGTCCAATATGTTATGCAAGATATAAAGTCAAAAATTAAATAGGGTAGCACTATAATAAGATAAGAATAAAAAATCATATCATGATTAGATGGAGATGAGGCTCAATCATGGATAGCGTGGATTGCTTGAGAAAGCTTCTCTATAAAGTAATGGAGAATAGATATAACATGCAACAAACGATCGTGTCTTGAAGAGCTTCAGAGAACTTAGTGGGACACACACATGAACACACACACGCACATATATATAGAGAGAGAGAGGGGGAGGGGGGCTGATCCTATTAGGGTCCGTTGGTTACTGAGGTACCCCGGTGTATCCCCCTCCAAACCTGGGTTGGAAATCTATCACAAATCAAGGTCATATCACATCACATTCCTTACTCCAACCCTCTCCCAACCCTCATAACCATTCAAACACCTACTATTCACAAGTGGATACCCCAACCTACCCCATCTCACTAACCAAACAGGCCCTTAGAGCATGAGAGCAGTGGATCTGGACCACTAGATTATGTTCATCCCTCTCCTCAAAACAATAAGGAGAGAGACGACAAAATCTAGTGGTTCGGAGTCATTGCTCTCATGCTCTTACAGTTTTTGGCTCTCAAAGGATCAGCCCTGTATATATAGAAAGCGGGTTGATCCTGTGAGAATCAAAAACTGTTAGAGCATGAGAACAATGATTATGGATCACTAGATTCGGTATTCTCTCTCCCGATTGATTGGAGAAGGAGAGAGACGAGCAGAATCTAGTCGTCCAGATTCACTGCTCTCATGCTCTCACAGTTTTAGCTCTCACAGGATCATCCCTATATATAGAGATAGAGAGAGGAAAGGGAGCATACTCCACGAAGTAGGTAACCTTACCTACGTCAAGCCCATTTTGGCCAATTTTTTTGGAAATACCATCATGTATTTTCATCACTATATCTCCCTGACATGTCATTCCAATTTCATCGAAAACAGAGACTCTTGTATCCTCCATCTAGAACATGTAATTTTAACGGTCTTAGAATTGTTGTAATCGACATGTTCTAGATGGAGGTCCTAGGAGTCTCTGTTTTTGACGAAAGTGGAATGACATATTAGAGAGATATATTTATAAAAATCCATGGTAGTATTTTTCAAAATTAATTGATCAAAAATGAGCATGAAGTAGGCTCCCTTTCCTCATATATATATATAGGAGTGATCCTATGAGAGCCAAAATTTGTGAGAACATGAGAGGAATGATTCAGGACCACATGATTCACCCAGGAGAGAGAAAACAGAATCATGTGGTCCAGAATCATTCATCTCATGCTCTCACAACTTTTTGCTCTCATAGGATCACTCCTCTCTCTCTCTCTATATATATATATATGTATGTATGTATATATATATATATGATTTATATCCTATAACGTACACCTTTCTTGGGAGCATGGAAAGCCTGCCATCTCACTCATATGTAATTAATCAAACGGATCTGGTTAATGCCTTTTATTTTTATTTTTTTAGAGTTGAAAACCCATTTTAATCATTTTCTCTCGTTCAAAAAATAGAAGGTGATAACCCATATTCTATTTTAAATTCTTCTTTGAGAGAATCTTGTTAGTGTTTTCTCCTCCCAAAACTAACGACGGTGGTGACGGCAATGCTTGAGGGCATGACGCATGAGGAGGGGGAGGGCGACGGTGCTAGAGACTGTGCATGGGGATGAGGAGGGCGACGGTGCACGGGGAGGGGAGGGCTTTAACAGTGGCAATGCTCGAGGGCGCAACATTCGAGGCCACATACGATTTGGGGGAGGGCAATGGTACAAGGGGTGGGGGAGGGCGACGGTGCACAGGGAGGTGGAAGGCATCAATGCTCGAGGCCACGTACGGGAGGGCACACACATTGGAAGAAGGTGTTGGCATCAATCCTCATGGGTTGATGCCAACATGCATTATTTATTTTTTATTTTGATTCATTGACTATTCAATCATTTATTTATTCCAAAAATTAATTAATCTATTTTACAAATAGATGCTCTAGTTTTACAATTGATGGGTTGATTTTTACAAATTGACTCATAAATTTTTCTAATCCATTCTTTGATTTACATTTGATTTTTACAATCTCAGTCCTTATTTTATAATATTAGTTCTTTTTGCTACAAATCACAATGTATTTTTTACAGTCTCATATCATGTATTTTTTTGCAATATAATTTCATTTTTACAAATCTCAAAATAACCTTACAATATCATTTTTTCAGTTATCGTCTCTTTTATCATTTTCTGTCAATTCATATTATTTTGGAAAAATCTCAATCAGTTTTTACAAGCTCATAAAAAATTTTACAAATATCAGGATATTTACTACAAATCTAAGACTGGTTTTTACAAAGACATTACCAAATTTGTAATTACGACAATAATTGCAGTAGTAACTATGATTTTATTTTATAATGCAGAATACAAATTTACACTATAGATGTGAATTTTACAAAGAGATTTGTCATTCTGCATAGCGTAAAAATACTCCCTTGTTGACGAAACCTCATTAAATAAATAGAAATAAAAATTGTTGAATCGAGCAGGTTAAATTTTGTAAAATAAAAGGAATAAAAGAAATTAAAATTCAAACCAAAAATTCAATGACTAAAATACCCTTTTGAATAAAGAACCGACGGATTGGGTGGCTCGAGTTGTATATGCTTCTCATATAAAGTGTATATGAATTTGTAGAAGTGTTGGATCATTTATAAGAAAAATTATATATGTTAGAGTGTAGTAGAGTCATTGGAGAGAGAATTAGCAATGAACTCAACCTTTAAAATTTTGCAAAAAATCAAGTAATCTTGCAATCAAACTGGATCATTAATTAAAATAACAAAATAATAGATAATTAATTATCAGTGATTAATGAATGATTATTAGATATAAATAATAACATTTCATAAGTGATCAATAAGAAAATTGACAATAGCTTTTGATTGGGGAAAAAGTCGATCAATTAGTCTTTGAACAGTAGGTCACAATGATCGATCATAGCATAGAAAGTGATCGACCAACCTAGGCAATAATATGTAGAAGGTGTGGTGGGTCCAAACCTGAAATACCTAATTTTATATATGCAAACATATATCTATGAGATTGTCACAAAATGCTTTTTACAAGAAAAGTTTGAGCCCTTTTTATGCTTTAATCTAGCTTTCTTTATGTAAATTCTTGAGTCTCACTTCTTTATTTTATCATGCAAGTTGCAAAGATAATTAAACATGAAACCTATCAGTAATTGCATGTTATTATTAAAATGAATGTTGGGATGTACTTTGCTAGCGTTAGGTTACAAAGACAAATTTATTGCGCTATGATATAAATAAAAGTTCAAAATTCGATTATATGGCCAATTCCATCAAAATTATGCTTTCTCCTTATATTAGACTTTCCCATATCAACTTGAGATAAATAATGTACTCTTGAATAAAGATGTGATGGAAGATATCTAGATCTAACCTCCTACTTATGCGAAATCTAGCAAAGGTTGCAAACGAAAGATATCCATATATGCTCTAAAGTAGTATCCGTGGAAACGATTCGACTACCAACAAAGGTTATGAAAAAAATAAAGATTACAAGCAAGGGAATGGAGATCACACTCTTCAACAAGTGAAATTAATAAAAATAAGTGCTTATGATTCTCTGTGTGGAGGATATGGTTATCACATAAGAAGATATCACGAGATTAATCAGCTCAAGGAACGGCTTCACAAGCAGTTTGAAATCAAATACCTAAGAAGACATTGATATTCTAGTGATCTAAGATTTGCTAGAATCAAAGAGAGTATAAGCATTTGGTACAAAAAATATGTATGTGTTATGTTGAAGGAAACATGAAGGCTCTTAGTCATTCTAGGGACATTATTGTAATTCAAGAAATATTGTGTATTTCCTCCACAATTTACCTAAAAAGTTGTAAAAGTTGTGCCCACCCTTTAGATGGCTTAGATAATTACATTTTTCATTGATGCTTGTTTGATTGTTCTCTATAACTTTTTTTGTTACTTGAAGAGAAGCGCCAAAAGAGGTTATTCCTCACAAATAGGAACAATGTGAGAGTTGAGACTTATACAAATGTTGATTGGGTTGGAGTAGTTTAGAATCATCATTCTACTTAGTTGGCTATTAAGTCAAATAAAAGAAAAACCTTAGTTGCATGTTGTTCTGAATCAGGAAAGCACACAGAAATACGATCAAATAAGCAAGCACGAAGACACACGGATTTACAAGATTCGCCCGTAATAAGGTTACGTCATTGAGCGACGACGATCAGTTTTCACTATATGGAGAAAGAATAATACATAAAGCCTAATGATGGAGTTTATATACCACTCTCTATCAAGTTAGTATACTACTCTCATACAAAACATATCCCAAATTCAGATCCAAATGCCCATAAAAAATGGCAAGCCTTCTCCCACGAAAAGTAGGATCTCTATATTTTTTACGTTGGTTGCCGACTACTTAACGCAACCCCCACAAGGGGGATTTGAATCCTAGTCTTTTGGGTGATAGGCACAATGCATTACCACCAAACCTTTCGAGTGTGGATCCAAATGCCCATTTAAGTGATCCCCCTAGAAGATGAATCATTTAGCCTTTAAATTGCATGAACCATGATAATCAAGATCCCAAGCATCACATGTCCGACCTCATCAGATCGACAGTCAGATATATTCCAACATCCAAGCATGCTTATGAACCTCAACAGAAGAAAAAGGTGGAAGCAGGCAGTCGTTCTTATTCGCATTCCTGGAAATATCCTGAATTATATTTGTACTGGTCAAAACATACATCGTTAGAAGTGATGATAACACAAGCAAAGTCTGCCGCCAAATTCAATGGAATTCCTAACCCAAGTCCATGGTTAGTAGAACAATATCTTACATGTACATTCCTGTAATTCCGTCTTAACACAAAAAAGTGGCCTTTTAAGGCTGAACAAAGCAGTTAATCGAGCCAGTCGCACATTCAATGCCAGAGCCTGGTGCAAAACCCGTCTGTGAGGGGTGCACTCACCTTGTTGCAGATCCCTTCCATAAATGCATCGATCAACTGATCGACCAAACTTCCTGGTTCGTCAATCAAAACATCAATAAAAGCTTTCACCACCCTTCTCTCCTGTTCGGTTGCTTTCAAGCTGAACCAAGTGAGGAACTTCACTCTGAAATCCTTCTCCATGTACCCCTCACACTCCAACCATCTGATCATTTTGACGCAGTACTCGTACTCACACTCCGCTGATACCTTCTTGGTTGCCTCTGGCAAAGAGTTCGGGTCGGTAGACTTGCTGGGTGTTTCAAATGGATCCGAGTTGGAACAAACAAAAGGAACATCATCTGAAGAATTAGGAGTGCACTTCTCATTGTTGCGACTGATGTCTTCTAGCGAGAGAACCTTCGAGCAATTTCTTCGGCCAGTTCTAGGAGGCTTTGGAGTTTGGTGGTTGTCACTTGAATTTGTAGAGCCTCTCTGGGAATCAGATTGGAATTGCATGGGATGCATAGCCCCGTCTTGTTCGTCGTCTTTATGCAAAGGTGGATCTCCATGTTCATGTGAATCTACTGGGATAGAAGTAGAGAAATTGTTCCCATCAGGAGCTTGCATGATCCAGCATGTTTCATGCAAACCGAGTTCCTTTGTACTGCTGAAAAGAGAAATCTTGAACCAGTATTCTGTTGCAGGGACGAGTCCCGATACTACAGCACATTTGTCTGGCCAGTGCATTATGCTTGTTGGTTGTAAGGGATAGACAGTGAGACCAGATACTCGATGCCATAATCTGGAGCCTACAATGCGCTCTCCTGAGATTTCCTCATCGTAATCCAACGACACTACAACAGAAACTGGAGAGATGCTTTCAAATTGGATGTGACAGGCAGCTTGACCTGTTTCAGAATAGATGATCCATAAATCTTGGGTGAAGCTAAACAACAACAATTTTTATCTATTTGCATGCATAATTCCTCTAATTGGAACTTCAGCTTGTTAAACAAATGGAAGAACATATTTACAACTAAATCCTTACATATTCATGTTTAGCACACATATTTATTAGGCTAATATGGATGGTACATATTAGAAGAGGATGCAGCAGAAATTAAGACACTAAGGTATGCTAAGTATCAAATCGAAGAGATTGTCAGAGAAAAATAAACTTACTTTTGAAACAATTAGAATACAAAATGAAAGACATTTTTAAGCTGGCGTATGAAAGACATTTTTAAGCTGGCATGAGTCATTTCTGGAGAATACCTATTGATACCCCAACAAAATTTAAGACGTTGGATAAGGAGGCTTTATCGGAGGGCTTGAGAAGGATTAAAGGACGATCCAAAGAAAGTAGTAAATAAGAATCTTTATCTGAATCTAAAACAAGGATCTTTATCCATGCAGTTGACGATATCAAATGAGGTTTTGGTTTTGGTGGTAGCGTAAACAATTTCAAAGCATTCCCAGATCGAGTCCATTTTCCAAAATGATAAAAGCTTATAAAGAGAAGGATTAAAGGACGATCCAAAGAAAGTAGTAAATAAGAATCTTTATCTGAATCTAAAACAAGGATCTTTATCCATGCAGTTGACGATATCAAATGAGGTTTTGGTTTTGGTGGTAGCGTAAACAATTTCAAAGCATTCCCAGATCGAGTCCATTTTCCAAAATGATAAAAGCTTATAAAGAGAATTTCTTGTCCCCTCCCAATGAGCCAACCATACTCTCGAATTGATTCAAAACTAGATTTTAACACATGCAACTAAGAAATAATCTCTACGAATAAATCTTATAAGTGTTCCCCTTCAACTTTAGAGATTGGATTACTGGACCACTAAAAGCTATTTACATGCGATATTGTTTTCCCAGCTCCTAATAGACAAGGTATCGTATCGAAAAGACCCCCAATGAGCCAACCTTCTTAATAACTCTCAAAATGGTTCAAAAATGGGTTTTACGCAGAATCTCTATGAATAAACTTTTTAAATGCATTTAACTCCAACTCTAGTGACTGGATTAATGGACCACCAAAGCTGGTTACATGTGATATTGCTTTCCCAAATCCTAATAGACAAAGTATTTTTATAAGTTTTGCTGTTAAGGTTGAGTTTTATAAATGAAGATTCAAGGATGGGAGTAAACATGCTTGTTGTTATTAAGAAATGTTTTCCAATTTGAAATCTTAAAATGGTATCTATGTATGTAAAAGAGCACAAAACAAGTAGAAAAATGTTCCAGAAAATAAGCTATACTTTTGGATTTCAAAATTTTCACAGCCAGTGATTCTGCTGCTTCTGATGCTAAAGAGCATAGTTTTTGAACCTCGGCAGCGCAAGAAAGTCGCTTAACAATTCCCTGTGCCATTTCAACAGGCACTTTATCCAGAGATCCAACCTCTTTCTTGAGTTTCTTTGCAACCGCGTTTACAACTGAATGCAGCTCCCTGTATTGCTCGGAGTCTTTCAAGATCCTGTAGCTCAGAGAAATTCTATGACAAAGCATGTCAATCCTCCTAGCTTCTTTCGCAACAATAAGTTGTTTTCTCCAGCTTCTACAGAATATAAATTGACAGTTACATATTCAAGTTTGATAATTTTAAAAAGAAATGATCTGGATTTTCAAGTTACTTGCAATCATGTTTTAATGCAGGCTACTTGATAATCCATACAGTTGCATTAAAAGAAACTTGAAATTAGAAAAATGTTCCAAGAAAATATGACAAATATAGCCAGATGGAAGGTTAGCTAAGCCTGGTAAACCTAGCTCAACCAGTCGGCAATTGTGTCCAAATGAACTCAAATGCTGGAGATAGGTCAGGGATCCAATCATCTATTCAGGTCGGATTTTTATCTGGATCCAGTTGTACTAGGAATATATATATATATATATATATATATATATATATATATATAACTCCCAAGGAGTAAGGATTTGGCTACAAAGCCACATGTGTCATGTACTCATGTGTACTTTCTTTCCACATACTGAAGATCAATTGCCACTGAACCTTGTATATCGATATTTTTGTGGATGTTTTTTGGTGCTCCACTAAACTCCGACTTCGAGGTGTTGAAACCAACCTAATTTCCCTCATCTCCAATGGCAAGCTAGGGTCATTCTATCATTTTAATGACGTGAACATGAGACAGTCAAATGGGCTTGGACTGTGGAGAGCTGAAAAAGTTGTCTTGATAATCTTTAATGAAGCCTATCGGATTTGAATCTTGAAGACCGGTTTTCGATGAACCTGCTAAACCCTAAGTGACCGCACGACCCGAATATGCATCCGCGTATCCCGTATATGCGCAAAGGATGCATAATGTTGCGCTTCATGTATGTGGTTCGCCAAAGGGCCGCATAGGCATATACGACCGCATAAGCGGTCGTACTGGCCGATTTCCTGAACACTTGACCTGCAAGGATAAATTATCTTTATTCAATGTTGAACACCTTTAACTGAAATAATATATACAAAAGGAACGAAATCATTTTGTAACTCATCCCCACTCCTCCATTACAAGTGTGGAGACCATGGTTTTAAAAAAACCCACCTCAAGGAGATTTTGAGGGAATAATATAGACTCGAGGCTATAGCCTCGGATTACTTTAGTGAGGCTTACGCCTCGATTGTCTAAGGCAATACTGAGGCAGTGAGGCTATACTGATGGACCAGATCGATTATCTAGGGAATATGAAGATGTTTTAAAACAATAAATTGTGTGTTTATATAGCGAGTTGTTATACTAAGGCATTTTAGAAGAAGAAATACTATGGCGGTGAGGCTATACTGAGATAGTGAGGCTATGCCGATCTCTTGGAGCGAGTTTTGCTGGAGAAAATTTTGAAGTTGTATGATCTTTTTGACATTTTTTTGCGAGTTCTACTCATGGAAGGCCGTATCGATATCGATGTCGTTTCGATATCGTATCGATACGATATTTCGGCGATCGTCAAAATATCGCCCATATCGATGAGCCTTTGTGAAGAAAATGCCTGGAAATCGGGAGATATTCGCCATATCGGTGTCCATATCGGTCCCCATGTCGATATCGATATATCGCCGATATATCACCGATATTTCCTTCCATGGTTCTACTAGTTGTGCCTGACATAAGTTCTGAAGACATGAAGTCCAAGCAACATGAAGGTTTTCTTCTCAGAAACAATATTATGGCTCCTACTATATCTACTGGACTTGTCACCGCTATGGCTAATATGGTATCCATAGCTACTCATCAATGTATTATTTATTCATGGGCATCAAACCACTTGACAAGTGATGGTAACTCTCTTTTACTCAACCATCTATTTCTGTGAGATCAGTTAAACCGGCAAAATGGATCTCTTCCTCCCAGTACTACCGTAGGCAGAGTAGATTTCTCCTATAGATTAAAACTTTGGTGTATATTGTGCTCAATAGTTTCTTCTAAGTTTGTTGTCTGTTAATAAATTATGCAAGGAGCTAAATTATCTGGTTATTTTTATCAACACCGTTGCTACTCCCAAGGCATTAAGACTTCACAAATTTTTGGTGGCGACTATGAGAAACATGGACTTTATTATCTTGATTTATCTGATGACTCTCTTTTTGTTGGAGCCACGTCTATTACTGCAGATCCTTATCTTTGGCATTTTCACCTTGGACATCCTTCTGCAAGTGCCCTTTCTCAGATGTTCCCTAAAGTCTGAAACCATCTGAATATGAGGCCTGTCAGTTTGGGAAACAACATAGGACATCATTTCCAAAAAGCAGGTCCATGAAGATCGTCTCTGTTTAATCTTTTTCATTGTGATGTTTGGATCCTTGCCGAATACTTACCACTGTAGGCCACGGATACTTTGTTTTCATTGATGACTATAGTCGGAGTGGGTCTACCTTATAAAGGATCAACAACATGGTTAAGTTCTTCTTTACAGAGATCAAGACTTCTTTCTATACTAGAATAAAATATTTCGGTATGATAATGCTCTTGAGTTCATACGGGAAGATAGATTTGATCAATTTCTTTGTTTTGCAAGGAACCATACATCAGACATCATGTCCCCACGCCTCAGAGCAGAATAGTATTGCAGAAAGGAAACTTCATCATCCCATTGACATTGCACGTACATTGCTTACTCAGATGAATGTCCCCATAACTTTTTGGGGTAATGCTATTCTTACAACAACTTATTTGATTAACCAAGTTCTGTCAACCATATTAGGAGGTTCCCTCTCCATTCTCATTGCTTTATCTTTTTTTTTTGAAGCCAAGAACGGGGGATACACTCAAAGATGTTCAACCAAAATTTTATTGAAAGAGGGGAAGGGGGGAGAAAGTACAAGAAATCACGCAAAGCACTAAACGCTCCAAGAGATTAATAAACTTGACACATGTAGATTTACATTTTCCAAATAGAATCTTTGCCCTGAGAAAAGAAGCGCGTTCCTGGCAAGCCAAACAGCCCAAAGCGTAGCCAGTGGCCTCAACAAATCTCACCTCGCACAACCGGCGGCCGCTACCAAACTGTTGTAAAAGGCTCCCACATCCGAGAGGGCGACCCAATGCAGCGATGGGTTGTCCCAAAGGGGAGCCACTCTACTGCAGGAGAAGAGGTGTCTGGCGATTCAATCTCCGTTTCGCAAATGAGGTACTTGTCAGAAACTGCCCCAAGCAGTCTGGAGCACCTATCCCGCGTCATCAGCCTCTTACGTCTGAACAACCACAGAAAGAAACCAATTTTCTCAAGAAGACGGAGGCCCCAGAGGAAGGCGCAATCCCGTGCTAAATCAGGCGAGATGGAGGGTGGGGCCTGGTGATCGCCATATAAACCTTACGGACCGTGAAATCTTTTTCACGCCAAACCCAATGATCCCGCCCCCAAGAGGGGCTCGTTGTGTCCCGCAGAGCATCCAACAAGCTCAAGAAATCCTCCAGGCGTTGATACGAGAAGTTTGAGCGGAATGAGGCATCCAGTTACCATTGTCCCAAACAGCAGCGACCCGCACATCCGGATCCGAAGCGAGAGCGAAAAGACGAGGGAAACGAGAAGCAAGGTCTCCCTTATCAGTTCAATTATCACGCCAAAAGGCAAAGCCCTCACCATTCCTCAGCACAAGTCTAAAAAAGTCGGCGGAAGCCGGGGGTTACCTGAGAATACCTCTCCAGAAGAGAGAGGGCCTAGCCGTCCCCTCGAACAAACCGGTCGACGGCGCCGTACTAGAAATCGAATAAATCTGCCGAAGGAGCCGCGTGCAAAGGTCATCGCTGCCACCCCAAATTCTGGCCACCCCTTTAAGCAATAGGCCCTCGTTAGAGCAGCCAGACGGCACACGCCCAGGCCACCGTCACATTTCTGGAGAGTAATGTCCTCCCAGCCGACTAGATGCATGCCCGTCTTTCCCTGCCACTCTCGCACCAGAGAAATCTCCGCATCAGCCCTTCAAGCCTCTTCCTGATGCCAATCGGGAGCAACCTCGTGGAGGAGTAATATACGGGAATCGCGGAGAGCATAAACTTCAGGAGCACCAGCCTGCCACCCTTAAAGAGGAGCATCGCCTTCCAACCGCAAGTCTCCCCTTGACCTTTTCCACCGAGGGAAGCCAGTCAGACAGCTCGATCTTCCCGTGGTTAGCGGGAGCCCTAAGTAGTGGATTAGTAGACCAGAGCACGTCGTACCCAACACCGAGCTGCATATCTCAGAAACGGCGTCAGTCATAGAGAAAGGCACGAGCTTCGATTTTGCCAAGTTGAGCTGAAGCCCGGACATCTCACTGAAAAGCTCGAGGACCGCAGCCATACCCCTGGCTTCGTCACCCCCCCCCCCTCAATAAAGAATATGGTGTCGTCAGCGTACTGAAGCCCTAAGTAGTGGTTGGTAGACCAGAGCGCGTCGTACCCCAACACCAAGCTGCATATCTCAGAATCGGCGTCAGTCATAGAGAAAGGCAAGAGCTTCGATTTTGCCAAGTTGAGCCGAAGCCCGGACATCTCGTTAAAAAGCTCGAGGACCGCAGCCATACCCTGGCTTCGTCAGCCCCCCCCCCCCTCAATAAAGAAAATGGTGTCGACGGCGTACTGAAGCAGCGGGATCTGTAGATCCCCTTTGAGAACCCACGCAAGATGCCCTCCCGAAGCACCCTGCCAACCATGCAGGCCAAAACATCCGCAGCAATGATGAAAAGCAAAGAGGCAAGAGGGCAACCCTGCCGCACACACCTTTGAGGCTGGAAAAACCCACCCTCCAGGCGGACCGTTCACGAGCACGGCCATAGAAGAAGTCGACACACAATGCCTCATCCAAGTAATCCAGGCGAACAGGAAGCCCTTCTTGTGAAGCGCCGCCCAAAGAAAGCGCCAGTCCAACGTATCAAAAGCTTTGGAGAAGTTGACTTTCTAAAGTAAAGATTTTGTCCCACATCATTTCCAGTCTGTCACAATCTCAGCCGCAGTGACCATAGAATCCGCAATCTGTCTCTCGAGGACAAAGGCCGACTAAGGAGGGGAGATAAATGTGCTCCAGAACTCTGCTAAGTCTGCACACGAAAACCTTGGCAACGACCGCAGCCAGACGGCCACACGCCCAGGCCACCGTCACATTTCTGGAGAGTAATGTCCTCCCAGCCGACTAGATGCATGCCCGTCTTTCCCTGACCACTCTCGCACCAGAGAAATCTCCGCATCAGCCCTTCAGCCTCTTCTGATGCCAATCGGGAGCAACCTCGTGGAGGAGTAATATACGGGAATCGCGGAGAGCATAGACTTCAGGAGCACCAGCCTGCCACCCTTAAAGAGGAGCATCGCCTTCCAACCCGCAAGTCTCCCCCTTGACCTTTTCCACCGAGGGAAGCCAGTCAGACAGCTTCGATCTTCCCGTGGTTAGCGGGAGCCCTAAGTAGTGGATTAGTAGACCAGAGCACGTCGTACCCCAGCACCGAGCTGCATATCTCAGAAACGGCGTCAGTCATAGAGAAAGGCACGAGCTTCGATTTTGCCAAGTTGAGCTGAAGCCCGGACATCTCACTGAAAAGCTCGAGGACCGCAGCCATACCCCTGGCTTCGTCACCCCCCCCCCCCTCAATAAAGAATATGGTGTCGTCAGCGTACTGAAGCCCTAAGTAGTGGTTTGGTAGACCAGAGCGCGTCGTACCCAACACCAAGCTGCATATCTCAGAATCGGCGTCAGTCATAGAGAAGGCACGAACTTCGATTTTGCCAAGTTGAGCCGAAGCCCGGACATCTCGTTGAAAAGCTCGAGGACCGCAGCCATACCCCTGGCTTCGTCAGCCCCCCCCCCCCCAATAAAGAAATGGTGTCGACGGCGTACTGAAGCAGCGGGATCTGTAGATCCCCCTTTGAGAACCCACGCAAGATGCCCTCCCCAAAGCACCCTGCCAACCATGCAGGCCAAAACATCCGGAGCAATGATGAAAAGCAAAGAGGCAAGAGGGCAACCCTGCCGCACACACCTTTGAGGCTGGAAAAACCCACCCTCCAGGCGGACCGTTCACGAGCACGGCCATAGAAGAAGTCGACACACAATGCCTCATCCAAGTAATCCAGGCGAACAGGAAGCCCTTCTTGTGAAGCGCCGCCCAAAGAAAGCGCCAGTCCAACGTATCAAAAGCTTTGGAGAAGTTGACTTTCTAAAGTAAAGATTTTGTCCCACATCATTTCCAGTCTGTCACAATCTCAGCCGCAGTGACCATAGAATCCGCAATCTGTCTCTCGAGGACAAAGGCCGACTAAGGAGGGGAGATAATGTGCTCCAGAACTCTGCTAAGTCTGCACACGAAAACCTTGGCAACGATCAAATATTATGATCTAGTTGGCCATCGTTATTTTGTCTCTGCAGATGTTACATTCTTTGAGAGGATCGATTTGTTTGCTGAGTGTGTTGGAGAGATCCCTTTGGAGTTCAGTCCTACATTATAGGTTTACAAGAGGGAGAAACATGTATTTGAGATGGTTCCTTTTACCAATGCCACTTAACTTGCAAGCCAGTGACCAGATATTCACGTGCCTAATGCTAAGAATACATATGGTCCATCTTTCTCTATTGAGCTTCATATTGCCCTAGGAAGCCTAGGCATATAATTATACATCTCTTGTCACATTTTACTTCCATTGATACTATACCTAGTTGTGACAAGTAGTTTACATACGCTCTTATAGCTATTACTACTTCTCATAATCATCATAATGCACTTTAGATCATGGTTGGAAAAAGGCCATGGATGAGGAGATGGATGTGCTTGTTTCTAAAGCCATGTGGGATCTTGTGCAGTGTCCCACGGGCATGCAGATGGGTCTTCACCACCAAACAATCTCCTGATGGCTCCGTTGACAAATTAAAGAATAGATTCGTGGCAAAGGGTTTTACTCAGACCTATGACATGGACTACTTCGAGACATTCTCTCCGATGGCTAGAATGGGATCAATCTGTACTATTCTCTCTGGTGTTACCAACAATAATTGGCACATATTCTAGCTCGATGTGAAGAATGATTCTCTCTATGGTGACCTTGAGGAGGTCTAGATGATGCATCCATCGGATACTCCGTCGAGGGGGGAGCTCTGTATATCGACTCTATAAGGTCATTTATGGTCTAAAGCAGATTCCACAAGCTTGGTTTGACAGGCTTACCTCTGAAATCAGTTCACTTGGCTTCTATAAGACAAATATGATAGCTCATTGTTCGTCAGACTAAGGATTCCTATTATAGTGATACCGGTTGTTTATGTTGATGACATGGTGATTACTGATGACCAAGTACCAAGACCTTCTTCCATAAGGTGTTTATCACCAAGGACCTTATTCAGGCTTCCTTAGCATTGAAGTTATACGTACTGCAGGGAGACTACACTTATTACAACGAAAGTATTGCATGGACATTCTTACAGAGGCCAACTTACATGGATGCAAACCATTTAGCATCCCAACAGAGTTACGAAAACATGATGCATTTAATTAATGACCCTGATTTGGGGATACTATATGATATAGAAGACTAGTGGGCAAGTTGCTCTATCTTATAGTCACTAGACCAGATATATCATATGTTGTGTGCAGAGCTAGCAATATATGGAGAAGCCTCACTATAGTCATTGGCAAGATGTTCTCTTAATCCTTCGATACTTGAAGGAATTTCTAGGAAAAGGCCTTTTCTATGGGATGGTCACATTGACATCACCGCCTATGTAGTAACTTATTATGCTAGCTCTCCCGAGGACAGACAATCTACTACATGTTATGCCATGTTTGTTGAGGGGAACCTTATTACATAGCGAAGCAAGAAATAAATTGTTGTCTCCAAATCGAGTACAGAGGCCGGATACAGGGTGATAGCTCAAGCTACTTGTGAAATTACATGGTTAGTCTCCTTTCTACATGAGCTTGGATTTCGTGCTATTACTCTCAATCCCTCTGTATTGTGACAACAAGTATAGAAAATATATTGCCACCAATCATGTATTTCATTAAGGGACTAAGTACATTGAAGTCGATTGCCATTTCATAAGAGATGCAGTACAGGGAGGAAGATCACTACTCCATATATCTCTACGGACCTTAGCTTGCAAATATATTCACAAAAGTCACACCAAAGAAATGCATATCTTGGTAGATTTCCAAGTTGGGCATGATCGATAGATATACTCCAATTTGAGGGGGAGTATAGAAGTTGTTTGATTATCTCATCTCTTTATTTTTACTTATTGAGTCATGTAACCATTTCATAAGAGATGCAGTACGAGGAAAGATCACTACTTCACATATCTCCATGGATCTTCAGCTTGCAGATATATTCACAAAAGCCATGCCAAGAAATGCATATCTTAGTTGATTTCCAAGTTGGGTATGATCGATAGATATGCTCCAACTTGAGGGGGAGTATTGAAGATGTTTGGTTATCTCATCTCTTTATTTTTACTTATTGAGTTATGTAACCATTTCATAAGAGATGTAGTACGAGGAGGAAAGGATCACTACTCCACATATCTCCACGGACCTTCAGTTTGCAGATATATTCACAAAAGACATGCCAAAGAAATGCATATCATGGTTGATTCCAAGTTGGGCATGATAGATATGCTCCAACTTGAGGGGGGGTGTCGAAGCTATTTGATTATCTCATCTCTTTTTTACTTATTGAGTCATGTAACCCTTCAGGGTCTCTAATGTAATTGTCTCCACTTAGGCTCTAGGGTTTCATGCTTTATAAAAAACCCAATAGCCCTTGAATAAATTATCTCAATCATTCTCAACCACTTTTTCACAAGGCATATCAACGGTCTCCACCTTGAATTGAATCATATGAGTAGCTTTGTCAACCTTCCTATCATGATCCCCTCCTTAGGCTATTGCCAACTGTCGATATTGAGCAAGTCCAAGCAATATTTGAATTTACTCCTAAGAACTGGATTTGTGAACATATTAACTTGATTACATGTTGTACCGACCTTCTTCACATTGATCCTCCTTTCAAAAAGAATAAAGCGATATATGATATCTATGTGCTTGATAGATATCATGACGCACATGATGCACATGATCATTGGCTAGGCATATTGCAGTGAGATTGTCACAATATATGATAGCATGATCTTGTTTTAAACCAAGATCTTCAGTCAGAACGTTCAACCAGATGCCTTCCTTTGCCGCTTTTGTCAAAGCCATATATTCTGCTTTTATGGTAGACAAAGTTATTTGTGATTGTAAAGTAGCCTTCCAACTAATGAAAAAGTTCTTAAAGTAAAAATGTAGCATGTCACTGTTCTCCTCCTATCAACATGTTAGCTTAGTTTGAATCTGGATATCCAGAAATCGAACACTATGAACCACTTCAAATGAGGCCAATGTCAGGTGTTCCTCTCGGATAGCAAAAAATCTGCTTGAATGTTGTCAATGCTCCTTCCCTGCATTCCCTATGAATCTGTTAACAACACTCATAGCATGATTCATATCTGATCTTATGCATGCCATCGCATCCATAAGACTACCAACTGTGCTAGCATAAGGAACACGTGACTTGTGTTGCTTTTCTACGTCTGACTGAGGTGCAAAATAAACTAAAAGATGAATTTATGCAATGGATGGAGTACCTAAGGGTTTGGCTATATGCATTATAAATATTATTAGAACTTTCTCAATGTAGCTTCTGAGATAAGAAAATATTCCCTTTTGCATGGGTCCCTAATGATCTTCATCCTCAAAATTTTCTTCGTTGCACCAAGGTCCTTCATGTTAAACTCTAAATCAAGGAGCTTCTTTTGATCATTTATGGTACTCTTCTTCTTAGCAGCAATCAACATGTCATCGATGTACAGTAACAAATAGATGGACTCATCCTTCACCTTTTTATAGTAAACATAACAATCATATGGGAACATATTGAACTCAAGACTAATCATGAAGCAGTCAAACCATTTGTACTAGTGCCTGAGAAACTGCTTAAGCCCATATAAGGACTTCTCAATCTTCACACATGATCTTCATTTCCTTGTAATGTGAACTTCTTTGGTTGACTCATCA